>CAMTDV010000005.1:31690059-32290059 GCA_947069175.1 Scalesia atractyloides
CCATTGCAAGATTCCAGATATCGTCTTCTTGATCTTGATCTTCGTCTTGCTTCAATAAAGTTTCAAGCAACATAGGCACCAATAAAGGTAAAGCCTTTTCAATGAAATGAAAATGAGGATACGAATCACCGGTTTCACCAGTTTCAAAATCTTCACGATCAATCTCTTCATCACAAATAGAACTCCAGAACTCAATTGCTTGAAGAGCAACACCTTCTTCATCTCCTTTGACGGCGTTTGCAGTAAGTTCAAAGAGAGTCTGCATGTAAGGCTCTAAAACATCATAGTAAGTTGATGCAATTGAAACAAGACATTCAAAAGCAGCTTGTCTGATCTCTGCTTCTTTGGTAACAGCTGTTTCACAAACAACCTTCATAATGTAGTTCCTCTCATGCTCGTTTTCAAAATTGGTTTGTGCAAAATCAAGAGCATTGTATAATGCTGTAGTTGCTGCAAGGCGAACAGAACTCTGTTCTGCAACATTCATGCCTTGAACTACAGCAGTGAGAACAGAATTAACCTCGTCTTGCACAAGATCGTTATGGGATATTTCCTCACAAACATACCCAAGCGCTTCTAAAGTGGATTGTTTCAGTGACGCTGGCTTATCTTGTTGTGTCATATTTTCAAGCAAAGAAGCGATGAGAGTGGGCCATTCTTTTCTTGGGATTTCAATGGAAGCAATTTTGGCAATGACTTGTGCAGCGGTGTGCCCTGCTTCAGAGACGGACGAGCCAAGAGTGTTTAACAACAACCCTTTGATTTGAGATCTTAACGACGCGTCATTCGACACCCATCTATGCACTAGATGTTCTTTAGTGGCAGCATCTTTAGCATCCAGCGAATTCTTAAGCACAATACCAGCCAATCTACGAGACTCAAGAGGTTTACCATCATTAGAGAGCTCAATTGATAAGGACAAAAAGAATCCAGGAAGATTTTGCTCTTGAAACTGCCTAAGCTTGCTCTCTGCTTCGGTTCTGACATTTACATCTGGTGATTGAGCAGCTAACAAAAACTCTGTAATTTCCACAGCCATTTTTTCCTGTTCAAGGATACCAGTATTGAAATCAATTTACGCATATTTGACAAATATATCATTTACACATAGTTTCATACTTTAAACACAGATGGAAAGAGACAAGTAGCGATTTTTATTTAAAAAAAATTGTGTTTTTTAATTTTTTTAGGTATTTTTGGTTGTGTTCACACTACCATCTCACAATAAAGGGTGGTTCCTAACGGATCCTTATCCTATATAGAGGGTTTAAATTAGAACGCTAAATATTGCGGGAACCGTGAGAATGAATGAAAAACCGCAAAAACTTGGTCAAAAATATTTCAAATTCGAAATTTCTTTTTACACTTATCATTATTATTCGAATACAATGTTAGAAAATTAATTTACAAGTTTACATTTACGTGAATACGTAAATAAAGAAAATTTACACGTGTAAGTTTGCTATTTACACGTGTAAATTTGATATATTTACACGTGTAAAAAATCTAATAAGAGTGATTTTGAGATGAGAAATGAATTATTTGATGTTGTAAATTCTTTTTTTGATGTTGTATCTAAAGTACCATAGTTGTCGATAGCGAATAGTGACATATAGCGACAAGGCATCTATAGGCTACGTAGCGAATAGCGACAAATAGCGACGGCTATTTATAAAATAGCGATACACTAGAAAAAGAATTTTAAAATTTTTTATATGTATATTATATCAAAATACCCTAGTATATATGCTATTTTACATGTATATTTAACAAAAACCTATAAATCAACTATTTTATAGCTACATCCAACTGTTATTTATGTTGGAATTTTGGGTGTGTGTGAATGGAAGTCTCAAATGGTAAAACACTTGTCCCACATAGGTAGGGACAAAGTGAAAGGTTATTTATAAGGTAAAACATTTACCTAACTAATATAACTTAATGACTTGTTTTACCAAAGGTCCTACCCGCGCGTGCACAGGGGGGTGCAAAAAATGGAGCCAGATTTAATGGAACTCATGTGTGCCCGCACGTCTTGCGAACACGAATGCATTTCCAAAAACCTGTGTGGGTGCGGCAGCAGGTTAAATGAGGGTTTTTTTTTAAACCAAAACCATACGCAGCAGCTTACACCACCCCAGCAAAAAAAAATGCATGTCGCTATTCACGCTATTGGTCGCTAAGACCCAGATAGCGACCCTTCGCCGCAACGCTAGTTAGCGCGCTTTAGCGGTAACCATGACCGCTATTGACAACTATGTAAAGTACAATAAGGTTTTTATTAAAAAAAGGTTTTGATTGGTTTTTTCATTCGTTCTCACGGTTCTCGCAATATTTAGCGTTCTCAAGATATATATATGTATATATAGGGTAGGGTTATATAGAAAACCCTAAAAAATTGAGAAAACCCGACCTCCCGACTTTTTTTTTGAAAAAAATAACACATGTAATATACATGTTTTTAAGAGTTTTGGGGTAAAAAAACAAAAAAGCGCCGAAGGAATATTTTTTAAAAAAATAAACAAGTTTCAGCATTTTTTGTCTAACACATGTTAGTCACAAAAGTTGTTGAAATTTGTTTATTTTTTTTAAATAATCCTTCGGCGCTTTTTTGTTTTTTTACCCTAAACTCTTAAAAACATGTATATTACATGTGTTATTTTTTTCAAAAAAATGTCGGGAGGTTGGGTTTTCTCAAATTTTTAGGGTTTTTTATCTAAACTTATCCTATATATATATATATAGTTGAAAATATTAAAAGAAATATTAAAATATGATTTAGAAAGTCCAGCTACAAGAGTCCAGGCTCCAGCAATATAGGAACCACCAGCGATTTAGGGTTTAGGATCTAGGAAGTGGAAGCCCAGCGATTTCTAGATTTAGGTTTTATTTTGTTGAACGATGAAGAACCAGGCAACCGGCGTCCAGCGAATGAATACTTTACTACTTTAGGCCTCGATTAAGGTTTAATTTTGGGTTTAGGCCTTTATTTTTTAGTTTATTTCAAACAAATAGTTGATTAATGTGGGCTTTTGGGCTGAAATATAAAAACTGCTAAAAGCAGTGCTTCGACCGCTATACGGGTTTCAGAGTAGCGGTCAAATAGCAGCCTTTAGCACCGCTAATAGCGGAACCGCTATAAGGGACCACTATTTGAACCGCTATGACATCGTATGTCAGCTAAGCGCTATAGCACCCCTATAGCACGCTATTGACTGCATAGCTTATTATACCATACTAAAGTTTACAAGCTTCTATCAGAATTTTAAAACATGTTGTAACTTGTAAACGTTTTTAAAGGATGTAAACTAGTAAAGCAGTACACAATGTCTAACATCCAACATTCAAAACAATATAAAATTGCATATCAACTATAACAACTAAAAAGATAATGCACTTGGGTTAAAAAAGTGTGCCTAGGCGCAAGGGGCCATAAGGCGCAGACCTCAGCCTGCACAAGGCGCACCTCACGAATTTATCCAATTTTTGTGCTGCAAGTTGTTACACAACATGCTTTTTGGGTTGTACATGTATGTAATTTCAATATGAAAACATAAAGCTTATTCGTGTCTAAATATTGGGTAAATGATACTACAAACCAATAGAAAATATACAAAATATTATGTAATTATTTGCACCTCGGGTACGAAAAGCGATGCGCTTCGCGCTTTGGTTTTAGACCTTGTCGCTTTTGTGTGTTTCTCGCTTTTTAAAACCAAGGTAATGCCAGTTTTTAACCATTCAGGTAATGATAACCTCCATCATTTGAACTGTTTTAAAGATTATCATCAATGAAAATTTTCAGAACTTTAAAATACAATCATACACATTTAAAACAAATCATACAATTTGTCAATACGTCTATCCATTTTTAAAAGTAACATTTTTTTTATAATCACTGATGTTGATTAATCAAAATCAACAAAAAACACATATAACGTCTTTCACATTTCACCCAAATCTATTGATACAAATGCAAAAAAAAGCATATAAAAAATGAAATCAAACAGTTGATAAATAAAAAAACTACAGTTTTACTCCAAAACAAACGTAGCACTCAACCGACTCCATATCAATAACTGAATCGAAAAAATCAGTAAACAAAGAGCAAATTAAGATCTATAACTTTTTTCACACACTTTAAACAAACAACAATCGCAACACAAAAAACAAACCCTACACAGTGTCAAATCTAACCGATAACCGTAACTTCAAAAACAAAACTAAAATCCTTAGTACTGTAACAGAAAAACATGAAGTAAACCTAGATCTGCAGTTCAAAATCAATTATCGTAAAACGGTAAAACCCTAAATTGAAATTAAACAATAATTAACAAATTATACCTTACTTTAGAACAAATCCGATGAGCGCAGATGCGGTATGAAGTGCCGCAGAGGAAGAAACGAAGTGTGAATTTAGAGAGAGAAAGTTGTGGAGTGAGAGAGTAATTGGGGGTGTATATATTTCGAATGAGTGACAGGAAGCGGGAGGGATGAAGAAAGAAAATTTGCAAAAACGGGCAGGTGACCGAACTGCCCGAGGACGCCGCCTGTGTCTTCTTAAAACCCTAGCCCCATCATTGTGAGATGGATTAATTTCAAATGATGCACGTGCGAGGAGCGTGCTTAATGTCAATTTGAGGAAAGGGAAATCTTGATTTTATTTTTTGTTATCCATGAACCAAAAGTTTAAATAATTATTAATTGTATAAAAATCTTACTTGAAATGTTTAGTTAGTGTGAAAGAAAGACATTTAAGGGTGGTGTCATAAGGGTATATGATGTGGCATATGTAAGCAGTATGTAGTTAACACGTAAGCGGAGCGTTTTATTGTTAACTTGCACAGTGTGTAATAAAACCCCTTTCAAAGCCTTTTTAACTAATAAAAACTAAATAAAATTAAAGAAAAAAAGAAATCTAATTGGATAAGATGCAAGTGGCCGCACGTGCTTACCCTCTCATGCCCGTTATCCCCATGACTGAGGCTTTCAATGGCATCCCCTTTTGACTATGGTTGGCTAGTGTTTGGATCGCCATTGTGCAGATGTTGCAAAGGTCGCCACTCTACCCCGGGTGGCGTTAGTAATAAGTTTAGAGTGACAAAATTGTTATTAATACAAAGAAAGGTAGTATTTGAATCTTATTGGTTATGTTACTTGTAAAAATATGGTTGCACGGGTTTTTATACGCAAGTTCACAAATTTTCTTAATTAACGAAGATGAAAGTTTGCTCTTACTTACGGAACATCTTCCTCTCTTGATTTTAGTGTTTGGGAGACATTTAGCATGGGCATTTTTCTTCTTGGTATGAATTCTGATGTTGTAATCTTCTTGTTATGTAAGAGTTATTCTTGTGATTGTGACATGGTATTCGAGCCATATGGTTGAATTCTTATCTTCATTTGATTCGGTCAAAACTAACAATAGGGTTGTTTGAAAGTATTTCCATAACACTAGGTATGTTTTGAGTTTGTACTATTGTATGTTCTAGCATTAAACTTCTCATTTAGTTATGACTTAGTGTAATATGTGTAACACCTAAAAACGGACTTGGTAGTTAAACCTAATTAACCGGGGATATACGTTAGGATTTAATAATTAAACCTAATGTTAAATAAAGATAAATAAATGCTTTTAGTAAATAAAGTCTATATAAGGCTCGGGTTGTTAGGACTTAAAATAGTATATGTTATAACCTCATCGAACATACTAAACTAACTAAGAATGTTTAATCTAGTTAATAAGAGGTAATATTTGTGGAAACAATTAGGTTGTGATCTACTTAATAACTAACAAAACATGGAGGGACTGAAATCGCACATCCTCGATTGTTGAAAATATAAATGAATGAAAAATAAAATAAAACACACATATAGTGTGTGTGTGTCGACCAAATAGAGCAAAAGAGAGAAGTCCTCTCTTTCACAAGAACTCATGAAATCAAGCCAAAGTCATTGTGAAATTGTGCAATTCCTTTGCATGTTTGAAGATTTTAAACTACCTACCCCTTGCAAAACTAAGGTATGTGGTGAATTTGAATATGTTAAATTTGAGATCAAATGGATTTTGATCATATGATAAAATTGATGATGTATTGATGTTCATTATGATCATACTTGCTTGAATATGTAAAATACTTGAACAATTTATAGATTTAAATAAGTGTTCATATATGTCATGAAGTGAGTTTTGATGTAAGATGAAAATTATGTTGTGATAGTGATATGATCATCATGTTTATTAGCATATCTGAGAGACTTGAATAATTTGGATGTTAGAATGAATGTCTAATTATGTAGTGAAATGGGTTTTTACATAGTAATGAAAATCCTAAATTCTTGTATGCTAGTTGATGAATTAGCATGTGATAATTGAAAGTTTATGTTGACTTGATATTCATGAGTATATAAACTTGTTGAACTGAATGAAATGTGGTGATTTTGGTTGAGAAATTTAGCTGAAATGATAGCCTAAAAAATGATGCCCACGAAATATATGATAAAATGCTTAAATGTGTTTTATGAACTTGTTAGTGCATTTATATGTGTCAATTGGCAGTTTGACTTTTAAAAGTCAAACCGACCTATAATATAATTGAATGATAAACGTGGTATATAAGTCTATTAGGTGTCATGGTCATGATATAGGATGACTAATCTACTCATCTTCCGAATGTTATATGATAGTTTGACACTTGACAAGCTATGTGCGAGCTTGGGAAGGAACGAATTAAATGGGTCGAGACGCACGAAAGCATGATCGGACACGGGGTAAGTAAAACTTACACTTCCTATAATGGAATCATTAATTAAGAAATATGAATTAGATGAAAATAAACATGACTTATTAAAGTCGAGACCCGTGATGAAGACCAAACGGGTCAAAATGGGTAAGATTATGTTAGATCACAATTTGGTGATTGTATGAAGAATTTTAGAACTTGGAGCCTAAGGTGTAAACCAAAACGGGTCAAATGAGTAAACATAAGTTCTTGATATAAAACACTTGCTGACGCGAACCGAAATGAGTCGAGCGAGTAAACATATAGTTTTTGGTTTAAACACTTGCTGACGCGAGCCTAAATGGGTCAAGCGAGTAAAAATATAGTTTTTGGTATAAACACTTGCTGACACGAACAAAAACGGGTCAAACGAGTAAAAATAAGTTTTTGATATAAAACACTTGCTGACGCGAACCAAAACGAGTCGAGCGAGTAAAAATTGAGTTTTTGGTATAAACATTTGCTGAAGAAAACCAAAACGAGTCAAACGAGTAAAAATAATATTTTGATATAAAACATTTGCTGACGCGAACCAAAACGGGTCGAGCGTGTAAAAATATAGTTTTTGGTATAAACACTTGCTGACGCGAACCAAAACGAGTCAAACGAGTAAAAATAAGTTTTTGATATAAAACACTTGCTGGCGCGAACCGAAATTGGTTGGGCGAGTAAAAATATACTTTTTGGTATAAATACTTGCTGACGCGAACCAAAACGGTTTAACCGAGTAAAAATAAGTTTTTGATATAAACACTTGCTAAAGCGAACCGAAATTGGCCGAGCGAGTAAAAATATACTCTTTGGTATAAACACTTGTTGACGCGAACCAAAATGGGTCGAGCAAGTAAAAAAGACAAGTAGATCATATGTTAATGATTAAACTAATGATTGTAAAAAAGAGCCCCATGACGTAAGTCATAATGGGTCAAATAAGTGATATGGCAAGTAACCACATGTTACTGATTTAAACGATATAAGGACTTGTGTAGTTGTCTAAAGAATAAACCAGTAATGGTTAAAAGACCGAACGGGTCACACGGGTCAAATGGTGATAATAACACCATTTGAGCGTAGTATTTAACGCGTGTTATTGTGAAGTATCATACTTACAGGTAAGCTTATTATACGGGCAAGTATTGCCATGACTAGTGAAAATAATTTGCAAGGTATTGAAAACGGGCAATGATTTGACCCGCGCTAGGCATGGGTAATGTGTCAATTCTTGGTGAGCGCTTATGGTCCGACTAGAGTTGGTATCTCAAGTGAGGTATATCTAGTTTTTGGGTAAAACGACCATTAGAGTCGAGAACATGTCCTTAACGCAAAATATGACTAATTGAGTTTTAAATCACTAAATGAATGGAAACTTCTATATTCTTAGGGACATAATAAAACTAGACGGGATGAAGAGTTAAAAATGCTCGCTAGTTTTTAGTCTAAACTTTAAAAGTTTTCGGGTTGCAAAAAGGACCAAAATTGACTAAAATGCCCCCGGATGAAATTAATGAAAAAGACAAGGTTTGTGCAATGTAAACAACCATAATCAAGTTGTGGTTGATGGAAATAATTATAATGTTGGTAAGAAAGTAGGAGGCATGATTTAGAATGCGAAATACCTCCTAACGGGTCGGTTGGGTAACTAACTTCAAACCGAAAGAATGTTTTAAAAAGCTAAAGGATTCGGGTTCAAATCATGAGTTTGAACCTATAACTATGGGGGAAAGTCCTAAAAATGATAGTCTTGGAGTTGGGTCAAGTTTGGTGCGAAAAAACGTTAAATTTTGGCAAAAAGGGTGCAGGGGTTAAAACTGCCAGCTTGAGAAAAACTTTTTGAGAAAAATTCTCCCTCTTGTGGCGCGAGGGGATGAAGGTGAAGCTGTCGCGCGACACGACGACACCCTGCTACAGTAACAAAATTGTTTTTCGTTGTTATATTGTTTTGCAATATCCATTTGACTTAAAAGCTTATCGTTTTTAGTGTTTATGATAGGTTGTCTCGGAGGCAGTAGCCGGACGGAAGGACAGCCAAGCACGCGAAGAACCGAACACTCCTAAACCGCCACCTTTTAGAATCAATCAAGAAAAGGATGAAGCATGATCATGCGTGTTGAAGTTTTCGAATTTAAAAACTTGACTATTGTAAAATACAAATCAAGTGTAATAATTTGTTATGTCTATCGTCTGGGTAATCGGTTAACCTAGGCATATAAGCTTTATGTTTTTTTTTAAATTGGGACTTAATTATCCGCATCATACGAAATGGTTTAGAGTGTTACATTATGATTTGGCACCTTAAAAGTTACTTAGACTTTTAGCATGCTTAAGTTTTAATGATGTTTTGTTTGTGGTTGTTTGAAAACTTGTGGTTGTTTGAAAAGTATACGTTACATGTTAGTGAGATTATTTTATCCGTTAAAATTCTAATAAATCATGCACTTAATTATGGGATATGAATTTGGGGCTATAAATCAACTATGGGATAGGATCTTGGGAAAAGCCCGTGAAGTGTAGAATAGCAGAGACGCACATTTAAAAGGGAAATAAAACCCTAATTTTCCCATAATCACTAGCTTGCTACTTTGATATCCTACAAAGAGAAAATGCTTGGGGAGAAGAAACCACCATGGAAGCCCCTTTCTTGGGTTGGTTTTCGAAAAATGAAAGGAAGAAAGTCTCGTTTTTAGTGTCCTAGCAGCAAAGATCAGAGAATCAATCCCTAGATATTTAACCATCCAAATGACCTGAAGTTTTTATTTTTATAGGAGTTTAAAACACATAAACACAGGTCTTTACCATTAGATTATTATTTCAAAGCTCGGGAGTCGGGTTTCTATGGTCCCAAACTAAGGAGTGCATAAATGGCAATTTTGACAACGTTTTGTTTTTCCAACGACAGCGAGGGTGGTTTCCAACAACAGCGACTGATGGGGCTGGTGAAACTCGACAAGACGGTTCTGTGCCGCTTTAATCAGTCAAACAAAGTCTGTTTGATATAGGTTTGATGGAATCCCCAACCTTGGAGTCTTAGCTGTTAGATTTACTCATCGGCAAATAGTCATTAAAACATGAACCTTCATTACATAAAAGCAGTGGAAACTATAAAATCAACCACTCGATACAAAAGTAAATAGTTGTGTTTAACTAGAAAGCAGTAATATTGATGGGACGTCAGTCTTCCAAAGGGAGCCTTGCCATGAGCCAGTAGTCAACATGGTCAAGTAATCAGTAACACTTCACCATGAACTCTAACATGTATGTTGTACTATACGTAGTTGATCAACCATCGTCAAGCAATAAAGGCATTGCCCCTTTATCATTTGGTCATAGTGTCAAAATTTAGACACCATGTATGACCACACCGTTAACTTTAGACGATGCTTGAGACTATGTGTGACCACAACGTTAAGTTTAGACGATGCTTGAGACTGAGGTATTTTTAGACACTATGGTTAACTTTAGATATAATAAGTCTCCTTTAGCTTTATCATTATGAACACCTTATACTTTATCCTTTTAACACTTTAATTTATACAATTACTTGGAAAACTTTATCATAATCCATCATTTTTGAAAACATAGTACTTTACTTTAAAATGTATAGTGAGAATGCACACCGCCCTAAAACAATATTGTAAAGAGGGGTCTAGAACTTCACATAAGTGCAAATGCTATTCTTTACTAATAAACGAGCTTTCCTGACCCTAGCAAACCTCTAAGTAACTGTTATAGGTTCAAACTAAAACGGGCCAACTATCATTCTATATAATCATGCGTAGAGTAGACTTTGCGCTTAAGGTTCTATCACATGCAATGGCACTTCATGCTTGGGCAGAGTTTACGCTCTAAGGCATATATTATGCTAACCTATGCATGTGGTAACATTGCGCAAGCATGACTTTGTGCAATGTGTCAAGCGTGAACAACCTTACGCCTAATCTATGAAGCGAAAACTATGGAGGGTAAACTATACTATGTGCGCGCGCAAAGCAGCGCGTGAACTGATAAGTGCAATGTACCTTATCAACAATGAACCCTAGATCTAAGTTGTTTGGTGGTGCGATGATTTACCATACTACTCGAAATACAATCCCACGAAGTCCCATGCAATACCGTGCATAAAATATCAAACTTTAAGCGGGTTTTACCCTTGAAACTGAGTGTGGTTGTTAATCCGTGACAAACCCAAGGAAACGGGTTCCGATCTTTACCTTATAACTCACAGCCGGATTGGAAATGATGCTTGCCTTCTTTACACACTCAATTTTGATTTGAAGATAACAACATGGGTCCTCTTTCGTTTTCTAGTTTCTCTCCCTAACTTCTACCATGTAAGCTTGCATATGAAGGGTGATTAGGGTCTCAATCCCCTTACACAGAGTTGTGCCATACTACTCATTTACCCCCGTGTGCTTTTCATGTAAACTTTCCCTTTTGTAGTGGCGGATCTAGAAAATCTTTATAGGGGTAATGTTTCAAAGAAAAAGGATAACGAAATCGAAAAAACGTTAAAAAACTTCCAATTTTTCCAAAATTTACACTACCGCCGGAGCGTTAAGTGGTAGCGGAGGCTACCCCTTATTAATAGGTAGGTCCGCCCCTGCCCTTTTGGTTTTTTTAAATCCAACATCCAAATAAATCCATAATTTGTGCCATATCAAGCTTTAAGCAGGTTTTACCCTAGATCTGAGTTGTTCATCGGCTACATATTTCCTATGTTCGAACTCTTAATTAATTTTTACAGAACCTTGTGTTTTGGACGTTTAACAAGACTAATTGTACCCATATTGGATGGCGCTTGAATTTATGCTACTTTTACATAACATTGATACCTGAGTTTACCCTACCTATGCATCCCATGGACGCTTCATCATGGCATTTGGCGGCACAACACTTTCTGTGGTGATGTGATTAGACCGCATCTTCTCCATTGGAGCATTTAGCCACATGAATTATTGGGAGTTGTAAGGATTGGTCCAAGACTAAAGCATATACGTCGAAAACGAACATGTGTGCCCATATCTCACCATCGCTACTCACTGCCTTGTATACGAAAATATACAGAATTTTCTGATTGTGAACACTAGTTACTATTACATGATGAGTATCTCCTAATCAATATGATATGTATTCTACGGCTTTTGATTATATCGGTTTGTTATTCTTTGACTTAATGTATTTTTAAAAATCTCTAATTGTGTAATTTTGTTGTTATTATTTTCTCATAATACATAAGGCCGAGTCAATTTTTCTTTCTACGAGAAAGGATTCCGGCCTCTTGAGGTGTTTGTCTAACATCCGGTTTCTTGTACCAATTATATTGTTTGTTTTGCCCGTGAGGAGCTTACATATTTGTTTTTTTGTTTACCCGGTGGAGACTTCCAAGTAAGTTATCCATCTATTACTACTCTCAACATAACATAACAATATGATATGGGATTTGCGAAAGGTGTCACAATTTGTGAAAAAGAAGGCTTATAAATCTGTGAAGAATTTTACTTTGTTAAATGTATAAATAATAAAATAAAAAATGTGGTAAATTCTTTATTTTTTCCGGCCCAACCATGACTACCGTTTCTGCAAGTCACTCTCCAAGTCTTCATCAGCCAGCCCAAACCCAACAACTGTTTCTGATTTTAGTTCTGGCCTAGGAGAAAATGGGACAACAAAGAATAACACAAGACATTTGTTACTCTAATGTCTTACAAGTAACCAACAAAATAATTCAATACTTACACTAAATTCTCCAAACCAACAAGCTGTGATGTGTCTTGAATCTGACCAGTTCTGATTGAAACCCCGGATTGTTAAGCAGTGGCCCATAAATAGACACCGATACTATCTATATTATAGCTGGCAGTGCCATAAAATCCAGCAAACGAACCTTTACCCCATGGCACAGAGAAACTAGTCCTCGTTACACGACCAAAAGGTCCATGGCTTCTTTTGTTTGTTATAAAACACAAAGATGAAATTGTCTTCCCACCACATGTACCCGTTGAGACCCCAAATGTACCATTCATTCCAATAAGTTCCTCATCCCAAGCAAGGCTAACCTGATAAATAAAAAAATTCTACACGTCAGATACAACTAAACGGGTTTATTGATCTTGCTAGATTTTGAATCATACCTCGGATGCTGCTGTTCCATCATTATAACGACCCGCCTTGTTGGAAACATGCACAGAACCCATACAATCTTCACTAGTAAACGTAAGGGATGATATCGTATCTCCATGATCTATAGTTATCTTTGTCAACTTATAATTTTCCTCGAGACAAAACGACCATCTATATTGTGGCCCCGTGCTAAACTCTGTTCCCCATAATCCAACCCGTGTAGTTTCTTGAGAAGCCTTCAAATAAACACCGATTCCATCAATATAGTAACCAGCAAGACCATAAAATCCACCAAATGAACCTTTGTTCCATGGTACATCAAAAGGAGTCCCTGTTGTTTGGCCAAAAGGCCCGTGAGTCGTTTTGTTCGTTATGAAAGACAATGATGATATTATTGTGTAACCAGCAAATGTCCCGGTTGACACCCCGACCGTTCCATTAATACCAATTACATCTTCATCAATATCAAATGTAACCTAAGCAACCACAGGAGATAAATAGAGTTATTTTATTAAACTAAGAAACTTTATGACAGAAACAATTCATTTTTTATAACCATTAATGATCATATAAAATTTTACCTCTGATTCTTCATTTCCACCATTCCATCCACCAAATTTTTTGGAATCATGAAAAGTTCCCCTATCATCTTCAGTAGTAAACATAAGGGAAAATATTAGATCACCACGATCTATGGTTATCTTCTTGAGCTTATGATTATTCTCGAGTCGAAAAGACCAATGATTATGGGGAGATCCTTTTGATTTTGTGCCCCATATTCCCACTTGTGCTACTTCTTTACCAACCTTGCAGCAAATAGAAATATATACCAGGAAAATCGTTATGAAAAAATGAAGTAAAATATGGAACTAAGACCATAAAACCAAAGCCCCACCCACACTTTCATTCTAATCAAGTGAATTTCTATTTATACTTGCTTCCCAAAACTGAAATCTCACATATGGAGGATAAGATTGTGTGTGCTTGTTTTGAAGTAAGGGATCAAGCTTAAATTCAAAACTGAAACAAACAAGAACCTAATTATAGTTTAAATCGAAAACGGAAGTAAAAGGTGAATCGGGTAGAAAAGCCTGAAACATTTGGGAAGGGTAAGGGGAAGTATCTAGATATCAGATTTTTTTTTAAACAGTATAGGTTTATACTGAAATCATATATGTCAATATACTATATACTCATAAAAATATAATAAACAAGATTTTGAATTATAGAAACTTAATTTATTGAAATATAGATTTGTTAGAAACCGAATTGATGGTGTAAGGTCAGGCTTCAGTTCCCAACGGGTAACTTTTAACAATGTAAGATAATAAACGGATTTACTTAATACATACAGGAAACCTATGAACACGACGGGTAGCAAGTAACAAGTATCCGACATGAATGAGATACAGTTTTACAATTAAGTATGAGACTTAGGTTGCCAAACCCATCTGGATCATAGACATACCTGGCCACTGTTGTCCCTAAATTCATAATGTGAAATCTAGTGAGATTATGAAGCATACTAGAACTATTTTTTTATAAATAAAGGATGAACCTCACGAAGGTCGGAGTTGTATCCCTCCATAATTCCGTTGCAGATTATGTGTTGGGTTGCTTGATCTCGTGTCACCCATAAGTTATTGGTACAGTTGACACACGGACATTTTATCTCTCCAGCACCATTTGTATTTTTGTTACATTCAACATCAAGAAACTCACCTAGTCCCATCAAAAAATGATGTGCTTGATCTAGGCTCACTCATCCAACTTGTATCCATAATAACTGCTAAAACAATTGCAGCATCAAGGCTATAACAATTAGTTATCGAAGGAAATTAAGTTCACATTTGATTGTAACGGATCAGAAGCAAATTCAACCGACCTTCGATTGCTGAATCCACACCTTAATAAATCGATTACTACGAAATCTGATCGACTTCAACTGTTGAATAAAACTATTTTATAAATCGATTTGAGATAGCTTATCAAAATCCACGCAGTAATTGATGAGATTAACTACCCTAGAATTTCTGCCAACTGAAGAAGCTGTAAAGGATTGGAAAAGATATGGCAGTTGATTGTTTTATAATTGCTATCAAGTCAACTTAAAACATAGAGTTACTCGCAAGCCCACATGGTGGAAGATGACATCATGACGACATACAAAAAACCGAAATAATCGAATCGTAACCAAAATAACCGTAAAAAACACAACCGAAAAAAAACCGACGGTTCGGTTTTTGGATTTTTAATATCCGAAAATTTCGGTTTAGTTTTTGGATAGCCATTTTCAATAATCGAAAAAACCGAACCGCACTGAAACGAAAAAAAAACATATAATTTTATGTTTAAGTTTAAGTTGTTTAAGTATTTAACCCATATTATTAGAAATTATTAATATTATTCTTGAATATATAGTATTTATAATAAAAAAATTAACATGTTTATTTATAATTATGATGATTTATTTATTGCCTACAACAAATAAAAAAATTTAATTATGGAGAAATATAAAAACAGATTAGAAGGTTAGGTTTATGTGAACATTATTAATTAGAAATGTTATATATAATAACTTATATGTAAACATATAAGAATAATTCTTAAATTTTAAATTATACTTTATATTTCTGAATCTTACATAATTTTGTTTAAAAAACTGATCTGAACCGGTGTTAACAAACCGAAACCGACTGGTTTTAAACAACCAAAAACCGACATTTTGGTTTCGCTTTTGATTTTGCCCAAAAACCAAACCAAACCGTGCACACCCCTAACATACGTTATTGTAAAAGAAATCATAAGAAAACAACAATATTGCCAATTATTATCGGCTGATCTCATAACAAATTTATTGTATTGTGATGGGCATCCTGAGGTGGCTCGGTTTGGCAATTAAGTTTCAATGAACCGTTTGACGGGAAGTTCGTTTATGTTTGTAATGAACACGAACAAGAAATTTCGTTAAGTTAAACGAACGAAAGAACATGAACATAGGTTGTGTTCGTTCTTTTATGTTCATGAAAGTTCGCTAATGTTTTATCTATGTTTGCACGTTTATGTTTATTTGTGATCGTTTATTTGAAGGTTTTTATATGTTGTATTTTTGTTTTATTGTTTCAATTTTTAAAAATTTGCAACCCTAGTTATACTATATGCCTCCCACAACATCTCTTATTTGACTATTTCAATTTCAGTTTGTGTTAAAACTTGACAAACTCTTAATTTTCTGTTAATCATGATTTTGATAATTATGTCAACCGTGTTCGGATACTTACGTGAAGTGCTTATTTGATTTTTTGTTGATTTTTCGTAATCTTTGTGATAAAAATGCAGCTTTTATTCCAAAATATATATTATATTCATTCTAAAATATATATTATATTCATTCGTGTTCATATGCATTGTTTGTGTTCATTTATGTTCAAGAACTTTTGCTATAGTTTAGTTGCGTTTGGTAAGTATTCGTGAACAGTTCATGAACACCTTCATTTCCTTGATGAACGAACACGAACTCTTATTCGTGAACAGTTCATGAACAAGCTCGTTCCTTAATGTACGAACACGAATAAGGCATTATTCGTGTTCGTTCAATTCGTTTAGAACCCTATGTATAACACAACTCTACTATATGATTTCTTGTTTTTAGAGGTGGACCTACTTTTCCACAGATGTCTTTGAAAATATAAAAAAGTTCAGGAGCCTTCAGCGAGGTTAAAAGAAGAAATGAGTTAGTTCAATTATCATAATCCTACATAAGGCTGAGCAATTTACGGTTTTGAACCGTCAGAGTGGGAGAATCGAACTGAAACGCCAGAACCGAACCATATTGTTGTATTTCGGATCCGGTTCTGGTTCTTCAATTTGAGAGAAAACAGTTCTCGGTTCGGTTCTGGTTATAACCAACGGCTCCATTTAAAGAATCACTAGAAGCAGTTTGTGTTTAAACTTTGAATAATATATTAAAACCCTATTAATTTACTTAAACTGTAAATATTATATTTAAAAAAAGTTTCTAGGATTAAAGAATATAAAAATAGTTTTTACATAATGTTTGAGTGAAGTATTTGTGATGGTTAACTAAAAGTTATTTTGGTTAACTTTTGTATTTTACATTGTATACTTACGGTTTCGTTGTTTGATATAGTTTATTGTTCGGATTGGTTTGAAATTTAGATGTTGCGACTCTTAGTTACATGTTTTAAACAATTTTGATTGTTTTAATTGTTTATTATTTTGTTGTTAGTTTTAGGATTTAATTGGTAATCGGTTCTGGTGAGAACCGTTTAACCCGGTTTCGAACCGAACCAGAACTATTAAAATACGGTTCAGTTCTGGTTCTTATATTTAGCATTAAACGGTTCCGGTTTAGTTCGGTTCACTCTGATTCTGATTCGTTGCACAACCCTAGTCCCACATCAAATGTTTCAAAAAGATGCAAGGGGCTGAAATCAGTATAAAAAATACTCCTACTTTAAGGTTATTGCTATTTTTTGCAAAAATGCAAATGTTTTGCAATTTACATACCAAGGGTTTATTTTATTGTGGTTTCAGTCCATCACACTAACTCCATCCAACTTATAGTTAAATCCTGGTCACATGCCTCTCATATGCGTGGTATTTTAGTAAATAACCATTCAAATGAAAGAAAACAAACCTCACTTTTCTAAAATCCTTAGTATGTAGTGTGGTAGACCAAAACTGTTGTTAATTCACAGTAATCTAAAAGAACAAAAAAGCATTAAACGACAGCAGATGCACCAACCGAAAAGATATCAGATGAATCACCTAGAATATCAAATGTTGGTTTACTTGGATGAACACCAAGAAGATGTCCTAGATAAACACAAACACACGCACGTTCGAAGATTGAAAGTAGATCTCCATGTGTAATTGCAATAACATGTTTATGATTTTAAACGTTTATCATGGAAATTGTTGAAAATATCTAAACATAATAAGCTAATAACATGTGTGTTAAGTATGTCATTCCATGGTACCTTTAAAAGACAAATATGGTGAACCGAAAACTTCAGTAACTATAGGAATGTATTAAATATAGGAATGTATTGTGTTTGCTCCATTGTTCTCCATACATTTTAAAATTGAGAGCCCGCTTACCACAAATATAAAAAAATCAACTCTCCTTCTTTCAAAAGTCCAAAGTTTATCTTGGTCGTTTTTACACTTCATTCTACCTCGTGAACTTTACCTTTATAAGTTGGATGGAGTTAGTGTGGTGGACCAAAACCGCAATAAAATAGAAACCTTGGTATGTAAATTGCAATACATTAGGATTTTGTAAAATATAGCAATAACCACTAAACCACAGGGATCAAAACTGTAACACCCTACGTGTAATACAACAACACGTGGCGGAAATATCGGGGATTCACGTTACAAATTGCTCATAACTACTCGTATTAAATAATTTCATTATGGTTAACATTGTTTTACAATCAAAGAATACATGAAGTTTGTCTTTTGTTTAAAGAAGTCTAAAGCCCGCGTGCGTTCCTATGTGTAACATGCTTGAATAATCGATACCTGAAATATATGTAAAAAAAAGACATCAACAAACAATGTTGGCGAGTACATAGTTTTGTTGGCCAAGTTAATGGTAAAAAGTTTAGTGTTGCAATACTTCGACAACTACGAGAGTCGTCTATTAAAAATGGACTCTTTGAAGCCAAGGAATGGCAAAAAGATTCAGTATTGCAATACATTAACTTGATTATGAAACTTGTGACAAAAAGAGTTTTGTATATGGCAACATGATCAATACTAAGTAATTTTTATGCCATTGAAAATTGTACTTTGTTCATTGTAATCGCATTGAATTCGATCATAAAACTTGTGGGTATGTTATTAGAAATCCAATCAGGGATTAATAACAACAATATTGAAATTGGTCATAACTCACGTGAGTATTATTAGGAATCAAATCAATGATTTATAATAATACTTTAGATATCCTTCTAAGAATCTAACATATAAAAATATGAAAGAGTTCTACCAGGATTTGGATATTGTACTTTGAAACAATCGAACACAAAATCCTAATGTGATTCGGATAATGCTACAAGGGTAATACAATAAGAACACTTATATATAAGAAGTACCAGCGGCGTATCCACCATGTTCTTATGGTATTACACTCGTTTCGTTATCTAATTCACAACTAATCACAATAACTCATAATCATCAACTTGGTCATCAACTTGTACATACACATTAAATTACACGAAGAATCCAATCTAGGACATCAATTTAGTACTTTAAACATCCTACAAGAATCTAACTATGAAGACAGATAGATGCTTTAAGGATTTGGTTTAGTCATAACGTCTGGTCACAATCGTCTTATCACATACGTATTAAAGTACACGAAGAATCCAATCTAGGACATCAATTTAGTACTTTAAACATCCTACAAGAATCTAACTATGAAGATAGGTATATGCTTTAAGGATTTGGTAGCATATCAAGCTATGCGTTGGTTTATTATATCAGACTATACTTTGGTTTAGTCACATCGTCTTATTGAATTATAAAGTCCTAAATCCTAATGGTGATTCGGATAAGGTTACGAATGGTAATACAATAAGCCACTTATATATAGGAAGTACCAGCGGCGTATCCACCATGTCTTATGGTATTACTCTAGTTTCGTTATCTAAATCACCAACAATGTCTTCACATAAACAATAACCATCGTCGTGTAAAGCACTTCTTAGAAATCCCACTATGAAGATAGGAAGATTTAAGACTGTACTTCAAATATCCTACAAGAGTCTAACTATAAAGATAGAAAGATCCTACAAGGATTTGGTTCGTGTTCTCAATCGTCGGGTTTTGCGTAATAGGAATAATACACAAAAAGTACTTAGTAAACACATACATGCCATACATTTGAGAAAAATTGGTTACACATATGAATCACCCCAAAACATTCGTAAAACGTAAAAGAGGGGAGCTATGTACTCACATGTGATTGCATATAAATCTCGTTCAAATGATTAAACAAAGCTCAAAGGATCAAGAGTTCAAGTGTTGAAGTGGTTCCTAATGTATCAGATACTATGTTAGTGTCGAGACTTGAAAACAAGAGATCGGATAGAATGAAGTCTTATAAACAAAATGAGTGTTGGAACTCACATGATATGGTTTAACAAACTTAACATTCTGATTTGGAACGATTCCTAAGTGCTTTTGACCCATTATGACCCGTTAAGGTAGTTTACGCTACTTTAACGTGTCATTTGCGTAAAAACGCATTCGGATGATCAAACTAGTCCTATGATAAGTCTTACATGCCAAAATAAGTTTAATAAAGTTGCAAAATCAATTTATATGTCAAAAAGTTGGTTACATTTGTTTAAAGTGGATCTATGTGCAAAAAGAGCATTTTGGTCATTATTAAGGGCATAATAAGCGACTTATCATAACATTAACCAAACGACATGACCATAAGATATAACCTCAGAGGGCTATTCCCTATATAACTATGGTCACAAATATGTGTTTGGTCGGATCCTAAGATCGACCAAACGGGTCGGATTCGAAAGTCAAAGCGGTGGTCAAGACCGCTCGATTTACGACCCTAAACAAGCACTATACTAGAAGTGACGAGTTAGACATGTCAAAACATGTCTAACTAAGTTATAAAAATGTTTTGGTATCAAAACTTGGTGTTTTGATACCCGAAAATAGTTCCGTCGTAAAAGGCATATAATGCGCATTTTTGACCGAAACTTTGACTCGTCACTTCGACTAGTAAACGTGGTAATCAGTAGGTATAATCGCAAGGGATTATAACCTCCGTGATTACGATCACGTTGCAAAGTTCAATTGAACTTTGACTTGACCAAAAATGGTCAGAAATGAAAGTCAAACAGAAAGTTAAACTGTTTGACTTTTGGCTCAAAATAGCCAAACATAATGAACAAGACTAGGAAGAACACTTACTTGTGCTCTAGGAAGTCTTAGAAACTCAATAGGAGGCCTCCAAAAGCTGGAAGCAAGCTCCAAGAGAGTTGGAGAAGGAAATGAGAAATGAGAAAGGAAAATGGATGAACTTTGGTGGCTATTTATAGTAATCAAGAGCTCATAGGATCATTACAAGTACAAGGAGGTGGCATGATCCTAAGGAGGTCTTAACATGTGTCAAATGCAGGTTGAAAGCTGGCAAGTACGAGTTCTTGGGCTCCAAGGAATGCAACAAGAAACTGCCATGTTGCTGTTACAAAACTGCTGAGCTGGGGACCCCTTACGGACCGTAAGGGGTCTGGTCATACGGTCCGTAAGCCAGGTCTGGGTGCTGAAGTTTGCTTTTTGGCAGCTTTGGCACCTGGACTTGTATTGTTGCGTTTCGTCGTTTCTAACACCCGTTAACCTAATATTTAGGCTCTATAATGGCGTTAAGGCATATGTAACTTAGATTTTGTCCGAAAGTGTCATGGATGTCGGTTTGTTCGGTTGTACGGTTACACGTTTCGCTAAAATGCGTAAAACGCTTTAACGAACACGAAAATAATCGAAATTGCGTAACGATTGATGTTTTTGCAATCTCTTCAATAAAATACAAGATTATATTGATTACGTGAATTTTTGGATGTCTACGCAAGGTCCGTATTAGATATACGAGAATCGGCAGACTTTTGCAGTTGTTGCAGTTTAGTCCCTGAACTTGTTTAAAGGTGTTTTTGTCATTCCTAAGCCCTTAAAACTTATATCTAAGGTATGTAAAGGGTATTGAGGGTATGTGTAGCTTATGTTCTCGTCCCGGTGCGTATGTTATGTTAAACGGATTACGTTTAAGTTTTAGTTAACAAAATTCCTTCAAAGAAAAGTTTTTGAAAGCCCGAAATTTTTGCACATGGGTTACAAAAACCGCAATTTACTCTAAAAACTATATCAAGCGAGAGTAGTACTCGAGTAAACGCTATAAAAGAGTAACATTTACCGGACGCTCCACCATACTTTTTAAGTTTACTATTCTTGCAATATACATACATATATATAAACGAGATTAAAAGCTTCAAGCCACTAGGGAGAGTGGGCCATAGGCCTTGGCCCACTCAATCATGCCTTCGGGCTGGCCCTGTACTTTCCCATGGGGTTGTTCCCACCCATTTTCTGTTTTTATATATATGTAACTAGGTTAGAATCCATGAAGTATACATGATTAGATTTGTTGGACCTATAAAAGAACAAATGATATTCAAAACCCAAAACATGACCAGATGATGAAGAAATAAACAATAGATTAAACATTCTCCTCCCAAAGATAGTGAATCTTGAACACTAATCAGAACATCTGTTGAAGACATGCTAACATCTATTCAAGCCTTGGAAACCAGTGTTGAAGAAGAACCAAGCAGTGATGAAGGCCAAAGCCCTATTGAAACAAAGATCTGTTAAAGAAGACCAAACATATGTTCAGACCAAACAGATGTTTGGAACAAAGAAACAATAGTTTGAAGGTCAGCGGTTTCATCAATGTAATACTATTTTGCTTGTAACAGAGTTTTCGTGTCTTAGATAAGATGTTAGATTCCCACATGCAAACATCTGTAGAATCTTTTCTGTTAGAAAATGTTAGATGTCACTATCAGGGTGATGTCAGTTGATTTTAAACTCACCTTTTGTACTTAGTATAAATAGATCTCACCTGTTAGAGATCTATTCATCACTTCACGCACATTCTCTTTTGTATAAACACGTTTGTGAGTCATCAAGCTGAGGGGGAGATTGTAAAATCATTAGACTGTAATTGTGATCTTTTGATTTTAATATAAAACAGTTTTGATATATCTTCCTACTTTTTTGTTTGCATTATTTGTCTTTCAATTTATAAATTGTTTGTTCTGTTTTGGTATAAACCAACAAGTTTGATAAAACTAAGATCCTAAAAATTGGTCTCAGAGCTTGGTCACATTAAACCTTGACCACAATCAGCTATGGCCACAATCAGCTAACAAAGATCCAATCATTTGGCAGAGTTATGGCCACAATCAGCTAACAAAGATCCAATCTGCTCGTAACTTAGAGTTGTAAAGTGTTGAATTCACAAGTATTTCACACATACTCTGTTTTTCTTCAAAAAAAAAAGATGACACAAAATGATCACCATAACACCAGCTTCAGTAACAAGCCTCATATGCTTGTTAGATCTGAGTATAATATCTGGGAACATAGGATGGCTCACGTACTTGCTCAACAGAACACCGAGTGTTAGAAGTCTGTTGTATTCGGACCTTATATTCCAATGGTACCTAGTGCCGAAAACTTGAGTGTTCAAGAGCCAAAAAAGTCGGAAAACTACTCAGCTCAAGATTTCCAAAAAATTGAGCTAGATGCAAAGGCCTTTAGTATTGTGGCCATAACTCTGCCAAATGAAATATATGTCGGCTTGTTACATTGCAACGATGCTAAAGAGTTATGGGATGCATGGAAAGAGCAGTTTGGTGGAATAGAGGATGTGATCTAGAACACTAGAGAAATTCTTAATCAACAATACGAGACTTTCACACACGTCAAGAGAGAAACCCTTACACAACAGTTTGAGATATTTTCATGTTTAATCAGTGAATTAAAGTTGGTAAACAAGGAATTTCCTAAATCAATTTTAACCTGAGAAGTGGGACACAATAGCCATAATGATAAGAACAACCCTTGACTTCAAGGACCTAAACCTTACTCAACTTCATGGAAAGCTCTTAACATTTAAGAAAGAGCTTGTTTAGAAAAAGAAGTTTCAAGAAACTGGAAAAGTGTCCGGCGATTATGTTTTTGGAAACACGACAGTTCTGAGTCCGGAAGGATCATCTTTAGGAATACAGAATGATCAGAGTTTTGATCAATACATTGATATATCAACTGGAATCAATTCTGACCAATATTCCTAAAGCTGTGCATTCACAGCAAAAAGTCACAGCAAAACTCTATTGGAACCGCTACCCCAAATCTTTTCAAAAATTTTTTTACTTGTCTTGGTTTAATTTGGGAATAACAAGGTCTAAAAGAAGTTATGTTTTTACAAATTTACAACCGATAACCAAACAAGAAAGTATAAAAAGGCATGACAAATCTTTTTAAAATTTGATTGTATATACTTGTTCACATCATAAACATGTTCCCACATTAAGTGAGTTTTGAAGCCTTTATTGAGCACATACGCATACATCTTTTAACTAAACGCTCATTTTCATTTCTTGTGTGAATAGTCGCTTGGTTCTTACGACTCTAGAACTTGCCAAGACGATACATTCCCGGTCCTTACCAACTTAATCCCAAGTAAGTAAATGATGGAGGCATTAGGATTAACCCAATTTTCATTCAAAA
The DNA here is from genome assembly GCA_947069175.1 of Scalesia atractyloides. Taxonomy (NCBI): domain Eukaryota; kingdom Viridiplantae; phylum Streptophyta; class Magnoliopsida; order Asterales; family Asteraceae; genus Scalesia; species Scalesia atractyloides. The sequence goes on from CAMTDV010000005.1 coordinate 31,714,308, forward strand.
CCATTGTTTTCATTCTTTTTATTCCATTACCCAAAATCCCCCTAGTTAACCCCTTTGAGTTTAAACCTTTTCATTTCAAATACCCACAAAACAAATACCCGCCAACCACCAAAAACTTTTTCTTCAAACCCATTTATTTTAGTAATAAGCTCGGTTATCATGTGACATAATATATATATATATATATATATAATTTTTAAATTTTCTTGTTTGAAAGTATTTAGTTTAATAAATGTCACAAAAACAAAAAGTTTTACGACAACCGACGCTTTTTCGCCATTTCACTAACCACTAACAAATCACCTCCTTAAGCCCAAAGCCTAAACCCTTTCAAAGACCTCTTGATGTTTATAAAGGTTTATAGTTAAAAAGGAGGAGGTTCGATCGCTTGGCAAGCGTATGGTAGAAGTAAGTTCCAAACCGGAACCGAGTGATTGCCACAAAAATACACTTTCGGGCGAGTGTTGAGTGATCTCTTTTGAGGTACGTGAACTTGTATATAAATAAATAGAATTTTAAAGAGATATGTTATGCCTAAATAAATACTTTTCTTGAAATATCCTAAATAAATCATGACGAATAGGATTATAAATAAAATAAAAATAAAATTTAAAATAAAGATCTTGGATTCCCGAAGACAAGCTACTTAAATTTCTTTTCTACCTATTCCATTTGGGTGTGTAAAGCCACATTTAAAGAGTTTTGCTTGAGGACAAGCAAAGATTCAAGTGCAGGGATATTTGATGTGTACAAAATGCAACATATAAATTACATCAAATGAGGCATAAAACTAACATTTTTTAGTACTAATGTTGGAAAAGCACGTTTCTTTGTTCCTTTTGTATTTACAGGATAAAAAGAGCTTAAAAGATGAAAGTCTGTGATAAGGCGGTTCTAGACGGAAGTTAATGCGTAAACGTAAACCGATTCGGTAGAATGTTATTAAGAATGGAGTAGAAGTAGAATGCAGCGGAAGTCTTCATTCATACCAAAAGAGTATACATCTTTATAAGTCCAGCTTCCGGAGTTCCTGGAGAAAATCTGGCAGCACCTCCCCGTAGGGATGGCAAAAACTCAAATGACAAATGAACACACACCACCTATTTATAGGGAAACAACCAAGTTCGCTTAACATGTGCATATGAGGTCAAGTTCGGGCGAACTTGTCTATCATATGACAAGTTCGGCCGAACTTGTCTGCCACATGTCAAGTTCGAGCGAACTTGTTCCCTTTTACACCGAAAACTCCGTATTTCGGTCGTGTGTTCGATTCTAACCTATACAATATTCAACACATGCTCAGTCTAGCCTATTCGATAAGTGACAAACACAATAGTGTATCAACAGATTCCCCCTTGTTTGTTACTGTCGAAGCTTTTTCTTGAACTTCAAAACTTTGAGCCGTGTTTGAATATTCTGCAACTTCAATCAAGGTGTCTGTCGATGTCGTCGAGACGCGTCAACAAATTCCCCCTTAATTGATGATCCGGGGTTGCATTAACAACTTTCAATTCCGCTGAAATCTCCAGTTCAGATCTTTATCTTGCGTGGTTTTCGACTCCTTTGATTTACTTGACTGACAAATTTTCTCGAATAACCATCAACTAGAAGCTAATCAATGCAGCAGCTTCTCCATTTCGACGATAACCGCATCAGAGTTCAGTTTTTGAATAAGCGTTGAGCATCGAGAGTTTATTCCGTACACTCCTAAAGTATCAAAAACTCAACCGGCAATTGGTAGAAACTTCGAATCACCGCATCGGAAAACTTCAAATCAACGAATACCCTCGAAAGTCCGAAATCCCGATTTTTGTAATCGCAGTTAAGCACCCTTCAGAAAGATTTGATAAGCAAATCGGTAATCTGCTCAATCAGCAAATCTTCAACGGAAACAAATAATCTGGTAACACATCGAATCTGAGAAACATACGTCCGTGACCAAACTAACATTCTTCCTCTTCAATCACAATGCCAGATATATAGCTATCTCCGGTAGACCAGTGCCACTTAATCACCAAACATCATCATCCAACGGCGGTTAGTCCAAAAAGAAGATTCATCTGCTTGAAGACTAAAAATAATGGCCACCAAAGGTTATCATCAGATTTCCCTGGTAATTTTGAAACCATCCGTCTTTGGAGCTAGTCATTAATTCCTAGGATCATCACCGAACGTTTTGAACGTCCTCAGTTCCTCCCTGGTACTAACGACTGCTAATCCAGCTAACTGTTCCTTCACCGGAGATCAGGACTCTAACCCTTAAGCATCACTCTGTATCATGAACTGAAAACTCTGAACTTCTTGTGATCACCCGATGAATCTCGATCCTCTGCATTTCCTGATAATCTGCAATCGGTAACCACCCGGATACTGTTGCAGTAGTCACGAATTTCAAAAATGCCGGAATCTTCAAATATTGAAAATTTTTTATCCCCCCTCATTTTTGCAAATTGACCATACTGAAATTTTCACTGAAATTCCCCCTGAAATCCGGAACTTTCAGTTTTTAACAAATGCGGATTTAACGTTTAGGCCCATTACTAGTCACGACACCTAAATGATCAACATTCTGCACCGGTATCAATGACTCTCCCGTTATCTTCAAAATTTTGTGACCGTATCACCAAATCTGTATTTTGAAGCTCTAGACGGTGTCCCCGAACATCCCGGTTCGGTCTTTGAAAACCCGAAAAAATTTCTATCGCCAAATTTTTTCTGGACACTCATCCCATCAATACGATCAACAAAATTTTTCCATGCCTTTTTTTAGGCTTCTTGACAAGTTCGGGCGAACTTATGTGAGAATCACTTTTCAAAAAGTTCGGGCGAACTTGTATCAAAGTATAAGAAATTAAGCAACAATTTCGGGCGAACTTGTAACTATAATTTCAGTAAAATCCAGTCAAGTTCGGGCGAACTTGATGAAATTTCAGTCAAGTTCGGGCGAACTTGATGAAATTTCTTGAAAATTAACCAAGTTCGGCGAACTTGGTCAACAAGTGTCAAGTTCGGTCGAACTTGGTCCCCCAAATCAGCTTTTTTCACATTTTTCGATCCAGAATCCTTATTTCTTCGAATTTCGAGATGAATCCACCATAGATCTGGTCGAAAATGACTTTCGAACAATCATATCCGTTCAATTTTACTTTTCATCCGTGGATTGTATGTTTATATCAAGTTTTACGTCCAAAACCCCTCCTAATGTCCATAAATGTCCAAATTCATGAGCGTAGGTGATAACCGTAGCTCTGATACCAATTGAAGATCCGTGATCAGGCGGTTCTAGACGGAAGTTAATGCGTAAACGTAAACTGATTCGGTAGAATGTTATTAAGAATGGAGTAGAAGTAGAATGCAGCAGAAGTCTTCATTCATACCGAAAGAGTATACATCTTTATAAGTCCAGCTGCCGGAGTTCCTGGAGAGAATCCGGCAGGACCTCCCCGTAGGGATGGCAAAAACTCAAATGACAAATGAACACACACCACCTATTTATAGGGAAACAGCCAAGTTCGCTTGACATGTGCATATGAGGTCAAGTTCGGGCGAACTTGTCTATCATATGACAAGTTCGGCCGAACTTGTCTGCCACATGTCAAGTTCGAGCAAACTTGTTCCCTTTTACACTGAAAACTCTGTATTTCGGTCGTGTGTTCGATTCTAACCTATACAATATTTAACACACGCTCAATCTAGCCTATTCGACAAGTGACGAACACAATAGTGCATAAATAAAAGAACAAAAGAAGCAGAGAAACAGCCAAAACCAACACAACTACAAAAGAAGGAATAATGTGACCTGCCCGATCCCTCAGCAGCACCCCAAAATCAAAAACAAGAAGACAGAGTCTGGCCACGGGGCCGTATCCAACTGGGCATGGGGCGTGGCCAGCCAAAACACTTAAAGACAAATTTTGCAAAAGCTTCTACGCCCACCACGGGGCCATGCCTAGCTCAACATGGGACGTGGTCAGCTAACAGATTTGCAGAATCTAGATAGTACAGCGAAGAATTTACCACGAGGCCGTGCCCACAAGACACGGGGTCGTGTGGGGCCCTCTGCTGACAGCTGCAATTAATGAAGGAAGAGAAGGAGTTGGCCACGGGCCGTGCTCGCTGGACACGTGGACGTGGCCGGGCTACTGTTGAGGTTATAAATAGGGGTGCTTGATTCACTTCAAGGCATCCCTTGGCAAACCACTTCTCTCTCACTTTGCCACCACTCCACCACCACTACAACATCAACACCCACCACCATCATACATCAATCATGTTTAGAGTGTGTAGTAATCTCGGGATCCAAGATTGATTGTAAGGGTTCTTGTCAAACAAAGGCCATGCTTGGCTGAATTCCTTACATCACTTGGTTAAGACTAATCTTTTATGTATTACTTTTAGTTTTTAATCTTTCAGCACTTTTTAATTGGGTATGTATTAATGACTTTAATAACTAGTTTCATATGTTAAAAGTGAATTTTCCTAACTATTTCTTCATGTGTCATTGATTTTCTCATTCGTGTCTTTACGGTCTATATAAAGCGCGTTAACTACTTGGAAGGGGGTTAGAAGGGTGGTTTGGTAAAGTTCTTGTCTCGTTCAGTGTATAGATCCTGCGAGGACTTGGTTCAAGCTTACTAGGACCTCCTTCAATGCTCTATGGGTATTGGATGGCGGGGTGCGAATAGCTTGAACCCCTCATATGTAAACTACTATTAATACTTTAAACCGGCTTCTTGGGATTGTATCCCTACTGACTCAAACCACTTAGCCGAGGGTAACGTCACCTTCAAAAGAGGGGCTTACCACTTTTTGCATTAATAACTTATATAACTGTCTTCCAATATTCTGACCCTATGGGATTGTATCCCTGCTGACTCAAACCACTGGGTTGAGGGTAACGCCACATTCAAAAGAGAGGCCTACTACTATAACTAAGATAATCTCTTAAAATGTCCGAAAGTGCCAAAACTATCAAAGGATACATAAAATAGAAGTTGGATCCAAGTGATTATATCTTGTCTATTTATATTTCATTTTATTTATTTTTATACTTCAAAACTTTTATCCAAATTTAGATTGATTAGACGTTGATGATAAACCCATATTAAAAGCTCTTGTGTCCTTGGACGATCTCGGTATCTTACCAACACTATATTACGCTCGCTGTCACACCCCAACTGATGGCGGAAACATCGAGGCGAGACGAAATAGATTGTTCATTGCTCACAACGCTAACGGTGACAATATTTAGTTAAATCCGAATTTCATTTCATACGTAAATTGTCATTACAAAACATGGGAATTTTCAAATAAACATAACAAAATTTGACAAAATTTGATACAACATTAATAAACCTAATGTCTATGTGCGTATCTAGCATCGACGCTACTTCGATTTCATAGCATCATCTTCATCAACCTGTAACATGTTTTAAAATAGAGTTCAATGCAAATGCAAAAGCAAAGGCGAGTACACAAGTTTAAGAATAAGCATACGTATACGAATAAAGTTTAAAACATGGCAACTAAGTTCATTACAAGAGCATTATACATGGCATGCAATATTTCTAGTCAAACCTCTTGCTTACGCGAAATAACAATAATTTAACATGACCACTAGATTCACGATTGGCCGGTGCGTTACTCCTATAGCGCTATACATGTCAAATGGAGGCTTAAGATAAACTAATGACTATGGTATTACATAAGAATGGTCGAAGCACAAGCATCAAGTAATGTATCAAAGCGTTCATGTATATTGGATTGTTTCGTGCATGGTATAAAGCTTAAGTCTAGTGATTTTTGTATAAGGTAAACATGTTACACCCAAAAATGACAAATTGGAAAATGGGTCAAGTGTACTCACGGTTTTGCAAGATTTCCGACTTGTTAATTCCGTGAAGAGTTGTTTGGTTGCGGGAGGAACACCGAGTTATCCTACAAGAGGAAAAGGTAGGTGTGAGTATTTTGATGATAATGGTAGATTTGGAATTTGGAATAAGGCTTAACAAAGTAACGTATACGAAAATAGTCACCAAGGTCTAGCACTCTTTTTGACACTATGGGAACCCATTAGGGTTTATGTGATTTCATAGGTTATACACCTATTAGAATCATAATGTGGAACTAAACACTTTTAGTGATTAAACTTATTAACTTGACACATGATTATATAGTCATTATCAAGGTTTCCGTTTTAAGTATATATTACATAGATTATAATAGTATATCATAAGTCCTTCAAGAATGTCATATAAGTTATGTAGGAGGTAGGTGGTATAACCATCCATTTAGGAACCTCATAAGAGTTCACCACTACACAAGTAGTCATAGACAACATGGAGGGTCAAGAACAAGATTAATAATAACAAGAAAATGGAATACATGTTACAACTATACTAAGTAGCCAAGTAAGCTACAACCCGGTGAGCCGGCGTCGACACACGTCGAAGGCTAGACGGGGTTGTGTTACTTTCAACTAGCAAGCTACTTAGAATGGCACGAGAAAACATCAAGTGTTGTGTGGACTTAGATGTAGGTTAGCCCAAGCTACCTTGTAGTCACACTAATCTTCAAGTTCAAGACTTGGCAACACTTGTGAGCTTAAAGCTAATGTAAAACAGAAAGTTTAGGGTGTTAAAACAGCCCTTAGTTCATGTTAACAAGCTTGGTTAGGCTTCACTAATCATAAGCTTGATTAGGAGCACAAGAACACAAGTTTGGTTGAAGTATAACATAAGTTTTAGAAAGATTTATTCAAAACAGAAAGATTGGAGCCCTTTAAGTGAATATCCAGGTCTGGATTCTCCAAGGAGAATCTGTGGAATCAAACCCAAGGTTTATCCAAGTAAGTAGGAAGAAGAATCAAGCAAAACAAGTAAGAAATGAGCAAGTTATGCTCACTTTTGTAAGATAGGATGAATCCGCCCGAATTCTTGATATTTCAGAGATTCGAGAGTGATTTGAGAGAGATTTGAGAGTGATTAAAGTGGAAAAATGTGTGGAGAAGGTGTGGTAATTATAGGGAAGAGTTTAGGGTTGGTTTGGGAGTGTTTAATGAAGGTTTAAGGTGATTGGGGAAGGTTTAGAAGGTGGGATTCGTGCACAATTCACGGCTGGTTCAAACTGGTGCCCGCCCAGACCCCATACGGACCATATGGGAGTCCCCATGCAGTCCGCAAGGACCAGGTCAGAAGCACAAATTTTATTTTTTTGTGTTTTGTTGATTAGGGCCTTGCTTATTGTTATATATTAAGTTTTTTACGACCGTTTTAGGACTTTTTAGCATATAAGACATGATCTAAAGGTTCACATATATATGAAATGAATACGATTAAGTATGAGATTCACGTATAAGTCTCGTATGAAGTATGATTGTCACGCATTTACAAGTTTGTCACGTTTACGACTATCACGAAGAATGTATGAATATGTATAAGTATAAAAAGATTATGAATAAGCATAACATGAATAGGAATAAAAATACGAGTTTTCATTATGATTCAAGTCTCGGATTACAACAATTACAATGAGAATGAACACAAAGTATAAAGGTTTCAAAATTAGAAATACAACACGAGCTTTCTAAATATGGAAAGTATGAAAAAGCCGGGCGTTACACTCACGATGGGTGCACTTCCCAAGTGTGTGTTTAGTGTTAGTTAAATATCGTGTTTTATAAATTTAAAACTTGACTAACGCGTAAAATAGGCTCAAAATATTAATAAATTCATAACACGCTTTACGCACACCACATAACAACACAAAATCAACTTTATCAACAAGTAAATAAGTTATTTTTTTTACTGTTTTAGTTATGTTTTACCATGTATTTTTAGATGAGCTTCTAGATGAATACTTGTATATTTACATGTAACATATGGCATGAAACTTAAACATCGTGTAAGATGACTTACTACTAGCACAATGGCTAGGGAAGAACAAGATGAGGAAGAAGAAGAAAATGATGAAGATGAAGTGGATAAAGCACATGGTGGTGGACAAAGAGCTTCCTTCACTTTCAAACACATTTGATCATCACCATGTTCTTGAAAGTACACTTGATCTAGCTTGGAAGAGGTTGAAATATGAAGATGGTATGATGATGATGGCCGGAAATTAGGGAGGTTGTGGAGAAGATTTTTGTGATTTAATAAAACGGAAATGGTGGATAATGTTTAGTGACCTCCATGTTATAATCTCCCTCCAAAGTTTTACCTGAAGGATTAAGATAAGAGCATCTTTGACTAGTCTATTGACCATGTGCTTAATTAAGAGGGAGGGGGTCGAAGGATTAAGATAAGAGCATCTTTGACTAGTCTATTGACCATGTGCTTAATTAAGAGGGAGGGGGTCCACACAAGGGTGTGAACGGTTTGGGGCATGGGGGGTCTTGACTTGTTAATTTCTTTTAAGTGTTGAAAGATGTAAAGATGTTAGATATAATATTCATATTAAGTGGTATGGTATAATTTGGACATTTCAATGTGTTTAATGAATTTAACTAGCTTTATATTGTTAAACAATGTTAACTAGTTTATGTTTTATGTCTAGATAGTGTTCGGATGTTCAATCGGGTGCTAGTTTCGTTATCGGATCGTTAATATGTAACATGCGTAACTTGTATTGTAATTTGTGTTGATACTATGATGTTTAACAACATTTATGGATCATGTATAAACCATACGATGCTGAATTTTGCTGATTATTTGCTGAAAATTGTATTTCATGATTCGGATCAGACAATTTTAGTGTTTGCATATTTTTCGGAAAGTATTAACATGTATCCTTGCTTTCCTAATTGGGGTTTGGTATATCATGATGTTGGACCTAATTCTAAGTCCTAAGTTTGTCGTTTAGGTGAGTACCGAAACCGTGCTGACATAACTAGCCGGATAATCTACCAAAAGTCTTGTGCATAGTTTATATGTTTCGCGACACGAAGAATAAAACATATGATATGCAAATAAAATGTATTCTTTCATATTTCTAGACTTATGAGACTTAAACGCATTGTAATTAAGTCTAATGCATAAAAATGTATAATGAAATGGTTGTCAAGTGTACAAAATTTACAGGAAAATTTGTCGTTTGACACATACTCCTCCTGTTAAAAAGAATTTTGTCCTGAAATTCAAGCTGAGTTATCCGTTGGGGGAGTCTTCTCGAACAGGTGGGGTATTTTGTTTTGATTTGATCTCCACGTTCCCACGTATACTCGGGTCCGTGTCGAGAGTTCCAACAGACTTTGACTAGTATAATACGACTTCTCCTTGTCTTTTGGACCTTCTGGTCCATAACCTTAACAGGTTCTTCGATGAATTGGAGTTTTTTGTCGGTGTATTTCATCCGCGGGGATGATAATTGTTTCTTGTGTTGGACTCTTCTTGAGATTCGACACATGGAATGTGTCGTGAACGCTACTAAGCTCTTCCAGTAATTTCAGTTTGTAAGCAACAGTACCAACCTTTGCTAGAATTTTGAAAGGTCCTATGTATCGCGGATTTAGATTTTTGCCAGGGCCGGACCTACCACTTAAGAATGGGTAGCCTTCGCTACCCCTTTATTTTTCGCCGGAAGTGCAAATTAGTTTTCGTTTCCGACGTTTTTGTATTCTGCTACCCCTTCTTATATGGAATAGTTAAATCGAAAGAGAGAGATACATAGAGTTTTTTTTTTCGGTAGGTAGGTAATTGGAGCGAAAAGTTGTGAAAAGGAAGAAGTGAAGAAAGATGCGAAAAGTTAGTGAAGAGAATTGACATTAGATGACCCATTAATTTTGTTTTACATGCTTTTTCATATAACCCCATTTACTTTTTTGAATGGCAATATAACTACATTTATTAGGATTTTATTTAGATTAAATTATTAAAATATTAATATCTCTTTTCCATCTTACAACACTCTCGTAATCTAATGCACAAATAGACACAAAACTTAATTTTTTGAATCTATTAAGTTTTTTTTCTTTCAAGAGACAAAACTTAATATTTTGAATCTATTAAGTTTTTCTCAAATTTTATTTACCAGATATTAATTTAATACTATAATTGTAATTGGTTTTGGACTTTTAGTTTCACTTGATATTATTGACTTATTAATTTATTAGATTTAATATTTAATTTTTATATAATTATTTGTTATAGTTTTCCTATCATTTGCATTTTGATATGAAAACGAAAAATTGTTTAGAAAGATATTTAAAAAGCCTCAAATCACTTATTATGTTTCAGCAAATCATTAAATACTAATTATATGAAAACTGTTAACAAATTTAGGACGCTTTGTAGAGAAATGTCAAGACATTTTTTTGAACGGCTAGTAGACCAACTGGTTGGCCTTTCGCACCAACTTCAGTGGTACAACGAGAGACCCGAGTTCAAAACTAGGAGACCCTCCATTTGGGCTAGGTACATTCTGGCCTTCAATCCACCCGTGAATAGAACACCACTAAGAATGGATATCATAAGCATTTAATTCTCACTCGACCCGCTCCAGGAGGAACCACGCTGTAACGTTCGTGCAAAACAGGTTTCCAAAACCCGCTCCGTTTTGTAATTCGAGTATACGTATGATATTCGTTGCACCTTAAAGATGGGATTTTTTAAATTTACTATATTAATATTACTATATAATAATAAATAAGGTAAAAAAAACTAAATTAATAATGTGAATAAATAAATAAATAAATAAAATAAAACATCAAAAGGAGAAGACCGCGGGATCGAACCCGGGTCTCCCCCATTTCAAACACTCAACACGCCACAAACACCACTGGGGCACACATACTAGTTGGTTAAGAGTTGAAAACAAATTAATCTTATATACGAATCGCCTGAGTTCCTTCAAATTCAAATCAACGAACCCGGTAATCTCGTCCCTGCTCCTGTTAATCACCAGCTGTCCGACACCGCGTAATCAACCAATTCGGTTTCCAAAACCGAAATCAATCCCGAATTTTGGTTTCTAAAAATCAAAGTCAATCATCCCCATTCGGCTTTTAAAACCAAAAATCAAGCACCTTATGCAGCCTATAAATACCGAACACATCACACTAACAAATTCGCTCATTTCCTTCACAACATACCTCTGTTCTCTCTGTTCAAATCCTCTGTGTTCGAAAACACTTTGTCGGAACTGGGTGTTGTCGCCGGAATCTCTCGTCGGAATACCGATTCCCTTCTAAGTCTATCACTCAAATTTCAATTTACAGTGCTGTATGTATTGTGAATAAATCAAAGCAAAGTTCAAATGGTTTTGTATAAATATCAGTCGGGTTCTGGGTTTTTGTATTAGGAAGAAGATGATGTCAGGTTAAGTGTTTTGTATAATTTAAAACGGATTTTTAAACGGGTTAGACACACAGTCCAGTTGTGCAATTTTAAACCACCCGTCCCTGGTTCGATACTGGTGCATGTCCGGTTCTCTGAAAATAAACCCATAATTTTTGATACTGAATAAGATCGCTGGTCAACAAGTGTATAAATATAATATAATTTCAAAATATAACGGGTTAGACACCCAGCCTAGTTGGTTGGGCTGGGTGCAAATCAATACGAAGGTCGCGGGGGTTCGAGTATAGGTATGCGCACCGGTTCATTAATTTAAAAATCTTTTTAAATTAAATAATTTCTGATATATTCTAATTATTATATATATGTAATTAAAATGGAGTTTATTTCGGGTTAGACACGTAGCTCAGTTGGAAGAGCTGCGTGCACGCAACCGAGAGGTCACGAGTTCGAGCCTCACTAATACCACAGTTGAACCGGTCAGACCTTGTCAGGTCTGACAAGGTTTTTTTTAATTTTTATTTTTATTTATATTACTTTTTGTATTTATATTTTAGTTAAAAATCAATTAAAAATACATTTTCGAAGGTTTTAAAACCTCAATAAAAACCACAAAAATAACCTAAAAATCTAACAAAAAGTATTAAATCAAAATATTAATTTTTATATATTTATCGAATTATTGCGTTATTATCTAGGTTAGTCATCTTCGTCGGTTAAATCCTCAATTCGTGCGCACTCTTCATCAATCAAGAAAACGCACCCACGGTAAGTGAATTCTTACAAATTCCCCTTTTTTTCATGTTTTGGGGTGTATCATGTGTCATTCATACATTTCGTTTATTCAAACCCTTGTGCTATTACCATTATATGAATTACCGTGTGATGTAAATGTTGTTTGTTGTATTGCGAGTTTATATTTTTGTCAAGTTGCGTGCAAATCATTCATTAGGCCCATCAGTTCCTCGTTGGAACGAGTTGAGCATCAGGTGCCTCATTAGATCGGCTCCGTTTAATTGGGCCTTGATCTCATTGTTCATCATTTGGTATGTGTATGTGTGCTTTAATTGACATTATGTGTTTTGTGATTTAATTTACATATACGTATACTGATTTTTGGTTATGCACATTTTTATTCAAATAAACAATATAACTAATTCTTTCAAACATTTAAATAAGATTCACTCGCCAACTTTTGTTGACCCAAAACCCTATTTTTACACATGATACAGGTGGACAGGTTGAAGCAAGGAACACATAGGAAATTGCCTTAGAAGAAAAATAAAGAAGTCATGAAAAATGTGTTTGAACATGTTGTGGTTGTATGTTATTGTAATTTCTTCTTTAAAAAGAAATAATAAATATGAAACTTTATGGTAAATGTCATGAGTTTTGATAAAAACCCAATCATGCCCCGACTACCATTTCCGCTGCGGGTCAGGGTGTGACACACGCAACCATGGCTAGTGTAAAACCCTCTGGCGTCACCTTGTTGTGTTCAGTGGGGATCGAACCGGAGTTTCTCACGAGAAATCCAGCCTACAAACCACTTGAACCAAGGATCATTGGCACATGTAACATTTTACAACGATTTTAGGTATACTTACAAAAATAAAAGAACTCGTACATGACATCTAAAATCAAAGGGGCCATTTTTATTATCGTGTGTTGGGAATATTCGAAATTGCTTAGATAAATCTGAAGTCGTGTAATCACTATCAGATCAAACAATTGGAGTGGCTACCAATCTTTGATTGGATAAAATCAGAAAAATTCTAGATTTTTATATGACAATTTTTTATTGTGAGATTTTGGGGATTAGTTTCGAATCAAAATTCGTCCAGTGTTTCATCATTTGGGAGCGTATTTTCAGTTTTTCACAACTGCTCTGCCCCTTGGACCCCGCCAGGGGCTGCCGCCCCTTGGACCCTGCTCCCAGGTTCGCTGCCCCCTTGGATCCCCCGTTAGTCCCGATGGCATTCAAATAAGCGTGCACTCTTATTTGAACGTCACACGCAATCTCAAATTACACTAAAATATCCAACATCGTGTTGGGTAAATTACATTTTTCGCCCTTTATGTTTGTATCAGATTGCAACGAATAGCCTATAACTTTAATAATTACAGTCATAATCCTTTATTCGTAAAACCCATTACACACTACGCCTTTATCACTAACCAGGTTAGAATTATCAGTTAACTATGATCATGTGCAAGGCACATGAGGACACTTTAGTCATTTTACCCATTTATTTAGAAAAATAATAATTAATAAAAAACAAAAAGTATTTACAAAATAAATATATGCATATAAATTCCAAAATTTGTCTCTCTCTCAACCCTCTTTCTCTCTCTAAAATCTCTTCTTCTCTAGCAAAGAACCACCTTAAATCACCTGCCATGCCTTTTAATTCTTTGTTCTCCAGTGAAGATCTGGCTCAGATTAGGGCCACAACAAGTTTCCGGTGAGAAGGTTTTCGCCGACAGGATTCCAATGGAGACAGATCTATTTTGGTGATTTCATATCTGAAAAGTCAAACCACCACTACAACTTCTTCAATATCTAAAAAGTGATGTCGTTCAGTGTTTTGAGAAAAGACGAAGATGATAGAGGCGAGAGTTTTGATAAACAGGAGGAATTAGGTTGTTTGCTTGTACTAAAGGGACGACTTTCATAAATCGGAGCAGTGCTCTTGGTTGATTCGTCGTCGGAGAACTAAGGAGGCTAGGTTTTTTGGTTTTTGAGTGGTTGTAGATTGAGGTTTTTTTTAGTGGTGGTGGCCGGAGTTAGGTGGCCGGTGAGAGTGGTGGAGTTTTTGTGGTTTTGATGATTTTGCGAGACTGGAGATGGTGGGCAACGAAGTTTCAAAGTTCACATATTGATTGATAAGCATGAAATAGTGAATTGAACATGATATTTAAGAACAAAAATGGTGGATATTTGTGTATAAACAATTAGGAGTTTGTGAATTAGGTGTAAGAGAAATCTAAATGTTTGGTTCTTTATGAAGTCCTCAATTTGAAATTGGAAGAATTGAAGGAAAGTTGATGATGGTGATGAAAGGGTTTTACATTTGATGTTTTTCCCTCATATAACTTAAAGTCTTTACATTTGAACGGTTGATTAGGGTAACAAGGGCTTAAGTTCTTCCCTTTTTAAGTATATGAGTAAAATTACAAAACTAGCCTCATATAACTTATAGTCTTAACATGGTTAGTGCTAAAGAACGTAGGGTGTAATGGGTTTTACGAATAAAGGATTGTGACTGTAATTTTTGAAATTAAAGGCTATCCGTTGCAATTCGATACAAACATAAGGACGAAAAGTGTAATTTACCCTATCGTGTTTCTATTTGTGTCTCGGTTATATTGTATGAAGTATGGTAAAAAAAAAATTTGAACGTCACCACTAAAACTTTGGTCTGGATCCACCACTGCTTTTTGCGCTTTCCGAACCTAACCACGCCCTTCCAAGGCGAGACTTCAACAAGACTTTGTCTCCGACCTCAAAGGATAATGGTTTGCATTTTTTGTCCGTGTAGCTCATTTGTCTGTCCCGAGCCGCCTTGAACGATCTCGGATTTAAAAGATTGTGTCGGTAGTCTCTTGGATAGTTCCGGACCAATTAATTGCTTGTCACCGACTTCCGCCCCGCGATCGAAATTTTTGTCCATAAAGAGCTTCGAACGGTGCGGCTTGTATCCTAGTGTGAAAACTATTGTTGTATGAGAACTCAACCAACGGTAAGTGAGTATCCCAATTGTCACCTAAATCCATCACAAACACATGAAGCATATCTTCTAGTGTTTGGATTGACTGTTTACTTTGACCATTGGTTTGTGGGTGAAAGGTCGTGCTTAGATCTAAATGGGATCCAAAGGCCTTTTGAAAAGATTGCTAAATCCTTGATACGAAACGATCGTCTCCCGGTCAGAGATTATTGAGATAGGCACTCAATGACGTGCCACTATTTTCTTAGATATAATTCAGCCAACTTCTCCGTGCTATCTTTCTCACGAATCGGTAAGAAATGTGCGGACTTTATTAAAGTATCAACTATTACCCAAATACACTAGTGTTGACTCTAGAACACTACCCTATATATATACATACATACATACACATATATGTATATACAACATACATATATATATGCCGTCCATATTTAGATCTTATATGATCTTTACAATTAAGCCCATTGGCTTTTTATAAAACCCAAAATCACCCTAAAATATAACTCAAGTATCAACGGTCTTAACGAATCTAACAAAAAGTTATTACTTAATATGAGAAAAACGGTAAAATAAGAATGAGAGGGCATAACAAAGTGACACGTATCCTCAACATTTTATTTGTTTTATAGCAGAATGATCCCCATGAAATTTCACGTTTACCTTTAATTTTAGAACATCTATTTAACTATGATTTTTAGGTTCAATCTCATTAACTTTATACGATTTGTGATTTTTATTTTTCTTATTTTTGTAGATTTAGTAGTTTTATGTTTTATTTTAACATCTAAATTGGTAATAATTTGACGTGTTCAACGTATTTAATAATGAATTTTCGAATTAATCAAATAGAATTTTTCAAATTTTTTATTTCCTTTACTTGAATCGTATTTGACTCAAATTTGATTTAGATTTTTTTATTCGATTCAAATTTTATACCCAGTTCAAGATTCAATGCAATAAGAATTTGAAATTCAATTCGAATTCGATTAAATTCAATCTAATTCATATTCATCCTAAAAAATAAATTATTTTACTTTTTTATTTTTAAATCAACTACAACTTAATTATTTTTAACATCAAAAATACGAATTTAGGAAATTAATAAACTATCAATATGTCAAAAGACCAAATGGATTCCTTATTCTTTGCCTTGATCGGATAGAACCCCTAAGAATGAAGGTCGATCTCGGCTTTATCTCTCTTTGTGATGTGGTGATTGGTGCTAGGGTTTGCAATTTACAAATAGGATCTAAATACGTAAAATAAAGGAATGATAAAAGTATTAGGCACTAGTGGCTTTTAGAGTTAGCCAAAATTTAGAAGGCTTTTTTCATGTGTATGTGTGGATCTACAAATATGTGTGTGTATTAGTAGAAAATAAGAGTTAAATGCTTGGTTGGTCCCTGTGGTTTGTGAAAATTACAGACTTGGTCCCAGTGGTTCACTAATTACACGCTTGGTCCTAATAGTTGTAATTTTTGCACTCGGGTGGTCCTTATCACTAACCTATGTTAAGTTTTTCAGTTAAATACGTACAAAATTACTAACTTACCCCTAAACAAATAAAAAGAAAAAAGAAAAAGAACTGAACCCCCTTTTATCTTCTTCATCCTCTCCCCCCCCTCTCTCTCTCTCTAAAACCCACCACCCACCTCCACCGTCAGCCCATCACCACCACCACCACCACCGCCACCTTCAATCCACCACCACCTCCTCCACCGCCACCTTCAACCGCTGCATCACCGGTCATCTTCTCCGGTGAATTTCTGGCGAGGTGTTACAATTTCGGCTAAAATCTTTTCTTCTCCGATTAACATCTTCCTCATCTGATTTTAGAAGCTTTTATTATGGCTTCATCTTCTTCACCTGATACAACAAGGTCAATCAATTTTATGTCAAATTCCAACTATAATCTACCGAATGTCACCAATCTTATGCCAATCATGTTAGAAAATTATAATTTCCTGAACTGGAAGCATCACGTTCTCACTATTTTAAAGACTCTTGGTCTCCTACAGTTCTTAAACCATGAGATTTCTCCACCACCGATCAGTTTCGAAGCAAGAGACAGATGGAACAGGTTAGATGGTTACGTTTCGATGTTTATCACAACAAACTTATCATCTTCTCTGCTTCATCTTGTACGCGATACGAATTCGTCTTCAGATATGTGGCAACGAATTGAAGAATCGTTTTATCAGCAATTGTTTGCGAAAAAGAATGGTAATGGTGACCAGTTGTAGAGTGGTGATGGCCGGTTCCGGTGGTTGAATTTTGATGATCATTTGGGAACTAGGGTTTCAATGCCTGAATTTTATTCGAATTGTGGTTCTGATCAATTTTGGGACAGTGCATATTTTGGTAGACTCCATCAATTTAGGGTATTTTAGTGGTGGTCGATTGACGGTGGAGGTGGTGGTGATGGGTTGAAGGAGGCGGTGGAGGAGGTGGTGGTGGGTTGAAGGTGGCGGTGGTGGTGGTGATGGCCTGACGGTGGAGGTGGGTGGTGGGTTTTAGAGAGAGAGAGTGGGGGGGGGGGGAAGAAGATAAAGAAGATAAAGGGGGTTCAGTTCTTTTTCTTTTTTTTATTTGTTTAGGGGAAAGTTAGTAATTTTGCATGTATTTAACTGAAAAACTTGACATAGGTTAGTGATAAGGACTACCCGAGTGCAAAAATTACAACTATTAGAACCAAGCGTGTAATTAGTGAACCACTGGGACCAAGTCTGCAATTTTCACAAACCGCAGGGACCAACCAAGCATTTAACTCAGAAAATAATATATATATATATAATATATATATATATATATATATATATATAACTTGAATTCGAATTTAAATTCATAAATTTGTATTCGCTTCGAATTCGATTATTGAACTCGAATTTAAATCTAATCAAATTCGAATTATTGAAAAACGAACTTAAACCTATGTAATCAAAGTCAAATCAAGTCGAATTTCGAATTTTTCGAATCTAAATTATTACTAAATTCCTCTAATAACAAATATAATAATTATAATAATATATGGTTCTCAAATCCAATATGACTAGTTAACCTAATAAATAAATCAAACTGAGTGACATTCTATGAGATCAATAATCATAAGTGTTTCCATTATAGATATGTGGTTAGATTATTAATAAGTGGATTAAGTTATTTGAGTATTTGCTTGTTACTATGTATGTTAATGCATATTTTGTTAATGTGAGCTTGAAATTTGAAATTTGTAGGTGTTGCTAGAATAATTTTTATACATTAAAACTTGTTTGTGATATAAATATCATGAACAGTTTGTTAATAGACAACCAACCCATAAAAAGTTGTTTTATTATATGACCCGACCAACTTGAACCAAACTATATATATTTATTGAAAGTGTAACATACGATATTCCTTAACGTACAATACGTAGTAAAAGAAATTATAACATGAGTAATGTTATCACTTTGAGTTATATGTATATATATATATAATGTTTTTTTTTTGTTTTTTAGTGAAATTCACATTTACACTCCTTCATCTTTAATAAGTTTAACTATAGCCAATGAAATAAATTTAATATTTTTTTTATTTTTTCATACGGCCACACAAGTTTAACAAATTTAATTTTCACCCTATGCTTTAGTTTCACGTGAAACTACCTAGCTACAGTTTTTTTTGTCTTTTACTGAAATTTGTATTTACACCCCTTCATTTTCAATAAAAGTTGAATATTTTTTCCTTCAACTTTAACAAATGTATATCACACTTTAAAAAAAAATTGACATTATAACCTCTAAACTTTCTTATATTACTTTTTTATATGGCCCCATGAGTTTAATAAATTTATTTTCACCGTATACTTTAGTTTAATATTTATTTATCCGTTTGCAGATTAGTTGGTTGATTTTTATTCTTTTTCTTTAACCGATTTACATGACAACCCATAAATTTTAATAAAGTTATCACTTTGAGTTGTTAAAGAATTTACTGTTACGTGACTTCTATGGGTTTCGTTTTTTGTATGAACACTATATGCAAGTTATTTTGTCTACATTTAATGTTGTTTTTAAATTGACTGGTGTTTTATACGTTTTTTTAAACTATTTGGCACTCATGACTAAATACACCATTGTGACGTGTTTTTTTATTTACGTTTAAACCGACACGTTGTAATGTGTGGCCGTCGTGTTTATCTTTATATGTGATGTTGGTGTAAATATTGTCAAAATAACTTTTTTTTATATAATAACGTAACGATTCCTTGAATTTCGAATATATCATCGCAATGTGGTATTTTATCGCCATATTCGTGATTTGTTTATTTTTATCTATGTTTTGAAACTGTCATGATGCACGGGTGGTAATCCACTTGTAA
Organism: Scalesia atractyloides; assembly: GCA_947069175.1. Taxonomy (NCBI): domain Eukaryota; kingdom Viridiplantae; phylum Streptophyta; class Magnoliopsida; order Asterales; family Asteraceae; genus Scalesia; species Scalesia atractyloides. The sequence goes on from CAMTDV010000005.1 coordinate 31,733,693, forward strand.
AAAAAAATGCTACAATGATGTGATGAAGAAATGATTGATGGTTTGGGGAAAAGGTGAAAGACGGAGATGTTACTAATGTGTCATACTTCTCTGTCTTTGAACTATAGCAATTCTCTAAATAACTTTAGCATTTGCTGTATACTCACAAAGAGAACCGGGTCACCAAGCTTGGGTAACCCCAATCTCAAATCGAGCTCTTTGACAAAACTAGCCTATCAACCCATGTTCACCCCCTTTCTTTATATATTCCCACTAAATTGTTTTAGTTTTATTTCAATGCTTTATTGCGTTGTACTTTCTGCTTACTAGGTACTACTTAGTTTTAACTGGTTTAGTTTTTAAACATGAGGTAGTGTAGAATTGATGGTATATGTATTAATTCGTATGGTTAATGAAGATGAGTGTGTTTTTTTAAGTATGAGAAGTTTCCCTTTGATTAGTTTATCTCAATGGATTTTGAGTTATATTGATTGTGTCTATGCTAGCTCAATTGTGGCACCATGGATGTTGTTCTTAGACTCGAATTCATAACTGGGTTGGTGATTTCTATATCTTCGGGGGTGATTCGCAACCCTATAGTTAGTTTTGGTGGTGAATCTGTATCCAAAATGAACCTTAGATTTACCCTTTATTTTATCATTTCATTTGAACCGGTGATCCGGGTTTTACTCCTATCATTTAGTATCAAAGCCAAAAGGATATGTTTCAACTCCTACCTCTGCTACATTGATTATTTCAATTTGTGGAAAAAAATTTTTTTGAGAAAAGATCGATGGAAAAGACACTTAGCGAATTACCCCGATACTATGATATGGTATTATTCTGGATGAAGATGAGTGCTTGCTTGTGCTAAAAGTTCTTAGTGGGATTGGCCAACAAGAAGATGATCCTTCATTTTTTTTTGAATGGCTAATGTTACTCTCTCAAACTCCTATATTTACAAATAATCACCTATTGCTTGAGATTGAATCCAAGACCTCCCACTAAGAGGCAAGATTCAAATTCAGGTAAAGGTCCAACAAAAGTTACAGTTTTGGATAAAGATGATGATGATCTTGATAATGTGGATATAGGCGAGGAAATAGATACTAAGCAACATAATCAAAATCAGATTGACAAGGAGATAACTTTGTTATTCATATCATCTAATATCCTTGGCCATCGATTCCCATTTGTTAAATTTTGCAGGTTACTTTTGCATGAACGTGAAACCAACAAGAACATTACTCAAGACAGTTGGACAAATCAAGCTTCTTCACCCGAATCGCCAAGATATCCCCTTAAATCCTTGTGATTTGTTGCATTAAGTTTTAGGACAAACTTTCTTCGGGAAGAAGGGGATATCAATTGAACCAGGGAGTTGTATTAGATTAAGATTGTGCAGGGTTACAATGTAAAGGTGTTTACATAGAATACAATATTACAATCAAGTCTCGAAGATATCACCTAATTATATTGAATAATACTCCCTCGCAAACAAAACATGGGAGTGACTAAAAACATAAAATAGAAAGATAGTTGGTCTTCATTTTTCTCCACCTTGCTTCGGCCCGTCAACACCCTTTTTCTTTTGATTAAAGTAATTGAAAACTAAGTTGCCCAAGATTCACTTCTGCTATTTCTACCAAAACCGATCACCATGTCCCCCCATAGGATTCTTGTTCTTTCACTAATGACACTAATCATCGCCGATTTTTTTCGTTTTCCACTCGAGGGTTTGTCCCTCTTCTTGTTCTTTCATCAGGATACACTAACTAGGGATTGTTACCCTTATCTGGAGACACTAGGATTTGTTCCCCTTCTTTAAACAACGACACTTCCGTGGGTTTTGTTTCCCCTCGTCGTTCTTCTCTCGCGTCTTCGAAAGAAATAGTCACCGTTTTATGGTGGCGACGACATCGTTTAGGGTTTTGTTGCAAATTTTTTTTGCAACCCTAAACCTAGGGAGGTAAAAGTTGCGGTTGTGTATTTGTTGTTGTAGATGCGGCTGTAATATCCGTCAAAAAACGAATCCTAAAACCCGACCTGTTTTTGTAATCCGGTCCATTTTCACATTCTATGTATTTTTATTTAATGTTTAAGCAATAAAATGTCTCGGATTCTATGTTTTGATCCTACATGTTATCATATTTGGTGATTTATAGTCTTATACATGTTTTATACAAGTTTTTTTTAATTCATTTCCATGTATTTTGAAGCAGCCATATCCATCTCTCAAGGTTTAAGACTAAGGTTTTCCTTAAGTTTATCAAAAACTTTGAAGACTTCATGAACACACCTAACACTCATATCTTGACCTTCTATCATCTAAACTTCATTATATACATGTCTTAAGATAGGACATGGTGTTTTGAAGGTTTAGATGTAAATGATAGCAAGTAAAAAGCTCTACATATTGCATTCTTAGTTTTGTCATAAGATGGAGAGATTTTGGCACAGAGACGGCGAACTTGTTTAGGTATAAATAGGTGCCTTGGTTATTTCATTTGTAACATGGAGAGATTTTGGCACAGAGACGGCGAAGCTCTGTCGGATCCGGTTCTCGAATGTATTGAACTTTAGATCAATGAAAACAACATTTAAATGAGTAATTCTTGTTATTTGGTTAACTTGTCATTAGTTTCCGCCTAATTAGACAATAGATAACAAATTTAGGTTCCCGTGCTAATCGTGGACGTTCCTACAAGTGGTATCAGAGCCTGGATACCTAAATTTGTTGGAATCAAGACAAGAATTTCTCTTATTCTACTCCATTCTATCATTTTTCTTAACATTTTCACATATTTGAAGATTTCATGGACAAAATCAGCTAAAAATTGAATATGTCACGTAAAATACACTTGTGATAAACCCCTGAGAGTTTTGACATAAAATTCAAACGAATTGATTTCAAATTGTTGAAAAAACCATGTTTTCAAAACACATCAGGATCGAACTTATAAGCCAAGTTCGACCGAACTTGACTTAGAAATTCATTTCTGAGTGACTTTTTATCAAGTTCGCTCGAACTTGAGGGTTTTTGAGTGAAATTGTGTTAAGTTCGCTCGAACTTAATAAGTTTTCATTGAAATTTTATCAAGTTCGCTCGAACTTGATAAAAAATCAGGAAACTTAAGCTAAGTTCGCCCGAACTTGCAAGTTTTTCTCTGAAATCAGTTGTAAGTTTGCTCGAGGATAAATCAAGATACCTAAGTTCCTTTACAAGTCCGCTCAAAGTTGTAATTTTTCTCAAATCTCACATCAAGTTCGACCGAACTTGAGGTTTTTGTGATAAAATTTGAAAATTTTCATCTAAGTTCGACCGAACTTGTGGAAAACTGAAATAAAAAACTGATTTTCAAACAAGTTCGACCGAACTTGTCTGTTTCTAATCAATTTTCGAGTGTTTTTTTTATCGTATTTTCAGATACGTCTTCAGATTGTCAAAATGGAAGATTTCCACAACGTGTTCATCTCTCAAATGGCTTCTTCATCAAATGCTAATATTCTTGCGGCAAACCAGATGAATATCGACAACGAAATGGGTACTACATCGAAACCGCCAAAGCTAATGAGTATGGAAGAGTTTGAAGGGTGGAAGAAAAAGTTTGAATTGGATACATGCGAATCAATTCAACTGCTGGGTTGCAGTTGAGGATGGTTACAAATGGCCAAAAGATGAGCGTGATCAAGATCTTCCACTGAACAAGTTTTCACCAGCTGACAAAGATAACTATGTTGCTGAGAAGAAAATGATTAGCTTGATACAACAATCAGTAAAAGAAGATATCTTGATTCTTTTGCCAGAATATGAAACATCACAAGAATTATGGCACGCTCTTTGCGACAAATTCAAAGGAAGTGATGAAATGATCAAAAGCAAAAGGCCTTGATCAAGAAAGAGTTTGAGATCTTCACGATGATCAAAGGTGAGACTATGAAGCAGATGATTGATAGATATTGTCACCTCATGGTCCAGATGCGGAGACATGATATCAAACGATCTAATGAAGAGCAAATCAAGAAATTAGCCGATGCTCTTCCAGAAGGAGAATGGACAACATATCTGATGATTCTGAAGAATAGTCCATCTTGGAGACATTTCAAACTGTCATCTTTCATCGACAAATTAGAAGGTCATGAAATGGAGTTGATGAAGATTGCAAAATCAAAGAATGCTAATGTTGTTCAAGATGTCGGTAGGAGGTGTTCAAGATACTCCGATTCAAAGCCCGAAAATTCAAACAGCATTTAGTGCAAATACAAATTCTTCTCCAAATCAAAGTTCTCCATATGCTGGATATACTAGTGCTAGTTCAAGCTCGTCATTCCAAAACCAGACAAGCCAAGCCAGTTCTGATTCAAATGTTTTCCAGTGCAACATAGCAGTCGATTTTAAGAATGTATTTCCTGAAAAAGTGGCTAAACAGCACATAGCACTTCTTTCTACTGTTCTTGAATCGTATGAAAGTCTTGTTGCTGGAAAGATCGGTAATCCGGAAATGACTGCCGAGGATTACGATCAGGTGGACGAAGAAGAGTTGGAGCTGATGGATATCAAATGGAGTCTAGCATCTATCATCATAAGAGTTACGAAGTTTGTGGCACTCACTGGAAGAGATATTGGCAATTCAAGCAACAAGCTTGAATTTGACAAGTCTAAAGTCACATGCTTCAGGTGTCGACAAAAGGGACACTTCAAACGAGAATGCAATAATCAAGAAGCAAGTGGAAATCAAAATCCTTTCGGCAATAACAATGAGTACTATAAGAAAGCTCTTCAATATAAGCCATATCCAAAGAGAACACAAGTCGAAGTTGAAGATAAATCTGCAAAGAAAACCGAACAAGCTCTTGTTGTTACTCATGAAGAAGATGGTTTTGATTGGAACAGATACATTGGAAAGAAAACTGGTGTTGCCATGATGGCAGAGGTAGTGGATGAATCTAAGACGTTGTATGTTGATGCTGCTCTAGAAAATGCTATTTTAGAAGGTTATAGGCAGAGGGCTAAGGAAGAAGAAAGAGCTTACCTTGAGATACAAAGGCAAGAAGCATTGAAATTAGAGGCAGAAAAGGTAAAAGCTAAGGTAAGTGTGTCTGAAAAGGAAGTTGTGAAAGTTGTGGAGGTTGAAAAACCTTGCACAAAGTGTGCAAGTCCTTGTAAACCTTGTCTTGAAAAGGTCAAAGTCATTAGAGAAATAAATGTACCTAACGAAAATTTTCGTTATGATTACAGAACTATGAAAGAAGCTTATGACAAAATAACAAGCAAATATAAACATGTCGAAAAAGCTAATCTTGAACTCAGTGCTAATGTAACGATGTTAAATGCCATAGTAATTGAAAAAAAAAGCAATTAACATGTACATTAATACTATTGCCAAAACAAAGCGTGAGCTTCATGACATAAACATAGAAACATAAAGGGTAAGACAATTGCTAAAAAGTTACACCACAAACGCCTATGTCATTGATCACATTTACCTACGATTAAGTCAGAGGAAAATGGTGATAAATCAAAGCGTAAAGAATACGGAAGTGTTCCTCCACCACTTCTTGCAAGTTATTCCTACAAGAAAGATGATGAGATTGAAAAGGCATTTAACATATTACTTCTGTCAGAAATGAAAGATAAATTGCCAGAGAACATTGACGTAGACTTTATGAAATCAAATGATGACAATGAAGTGGTTGTAAAAAAATGTGGTTAAAAATGTGTTAGGAAATGATTCTGATGAAGGCAGCTCTGAAAGCGCCAAATCAAGTTCGAATAACTCGGAATCACAATCTGAAGATGACAATATATCATCTGAACATGATCTAAGTGATGATCCTAATGTTGTCATGTACAAGATTAAGTAATCTGATAGATTATACTTCGATGATAGTTTTCCGATTCGGAACGTGAAAGAGGATCAGCTTGATAAATTTTTCAAACTTGTAGAAGTTTCATAAGATGATCTTGAAAAAAATGAGAAAAAATTTTACTCGAAACCCAAAAGGAATGCTAACAATTATCGAAAGTTTGGTGGTGATTTTCCCGAGAACAGGAGAGCAGGATTGGGTTTGGAGGATAGTGAAGAAGAACCAAGAAGGAACCAGAAGTCTCCATTTCATAAATGCAAAGGTAAACACATGAAGTTTGTGTATGGGACAAATACGGTTCAAGAAGAAGGTATGATCGGTAAGAAATCAAATGATGAATTCAAAAAGGAGAAAGAACTTCGGGACAAGGTTAAGATCAAGTCTATAAGTGGAGTGAAATCCACTAGTGGAAATGTTTATGATAATCAGACTTGCTTTAAATGCAATACTGTTGGTCATATTGCTCACAAGTGTCTGAATCTTAAGCCTGTGTTTCCACGAAGAAAAACTAGGTCAAAAGATGAAAAGCAAAAACAACCAGAGATTATGAAAATTGTCACAGAGTCAAATAGAAACTATGAATCTAAAGACGAAGTGAAACCTAAAACGAGTTCAAAGTTTGAAAACTCAACATTTGAAAAAGGTGAAACTTCAAGATTTAATGAAAACAAAGATTCTAGATTCTATATCAAGAAGGCAAGAAGCAAGCTACAATATTGGGTTGTTAAGAAAAAGCTTTCATCTTCTGAAAAATCAAAGTCTGTTGCTGACAAAACTGAAAATGTCAAATCAACAGAGTCAGTAATCAAGCAGACAAAGAAAGAAAAAATCAAAACGTTTTCAGAATCGACATTGGACGAAATGTTTGATGACGATTTTGATTACGATGATGAGTTTGAAGATGATTATGATGATTATCATGTCAAACCCAAAACCAAAAAGGTTTGGGTTTCCTTATTCAAATAGTTGTTTTGTGTGCAGGAGTTCCAATAGATCCGCTTTGTCAAAGTCAAATCTGGATAACGGAGCTTCATGTTACTTAACTTATTTAGAAAGTCAAAATCTTAATCATTTTGAGAAAGAAGTTGGAAAAGGAAAATTTGTCAAAATCAAATTGTGCAAATCCACACCGTTGAATGAAACACTGATTTTATAACCATTTATGCTTTCATGTTAAAATAAATTTTTAATGTTTCTGTCTGTTGAACAGGTGCAGATGCAGATGTTGGGAAATGGGATCGGACGACGAGTTCTCGGGATCCACATTGGTTTGTTATCTTTTTAGAATAGTATTTCTTAAAAAACCTAAAATTAAAAAATATGTTTTTGATTTTAGGGGGAGTAAGAAAATTTAAAAATTGTTGATAAAATCAAAAACATATAAAAAAATTGAAAATACAAAAACATCGAAAAAGACAAAAAAAATTTGGTTCTCAAAAGGAAATGATAGTACATCAGTGGACTATCACAGTATGCTAAAGAAATGTAAAGTTTAAAAGTGATAAACAAGTCTTACTGTGGATGTGTCGATAGACTTAACACGTTCAGTAAATTGTTTCCGAGATATAAACTAAATTTTACAACTGCTTAATCTTGTGGATTAACACATCTTGGATATATGGACTTAGTACTCTGAAATTTTGTTTGAGAGATTGCCTGATTCTGAGATATGAGGTCTTTATAGATAGTTGATATCTGGGGTATTATACAAGTTCTTCTGATTTTGCGGAAGCAATAGCCTAGAACTTTTATAATACTTTCGCAATAAACCCCTAAACTGCATGCAATCTTGAAAAGTATCGAAAGATCTAATCATTTGCAGTGCTGAAAAGATTCTTAAATGGAACACACCTAAAGCCGAGCCTTCATCTCTTTGTGTGTACGGTAGTACTAACCTGAGCTCTCAAGGCCTCGCATTAACCCAGATACAGATATCAATTACGCTATATTCACCTGTAAGATAAAATCTAGGGAATCTTGATACGGGAGTATATTCAAGATGTAGGAAACGCAATTAAGTCAAGTTTAATAAATCATACCTAACATATCTTGGAACAGTTGAGAAACGTGGTAAAGTTTAAGTGGACAAACATATCGACAATCTAAGTAAACGTGTTTAAAACTTAAAGTCTCAAAAGGTCAACGGTACTGGTGATATGTCTCAATCAACTGATATGATCCTTAGACACGAGTTCACAAAAATATGTCTGTAAATATGTTTGTACATAGTTTACTTTCTTTAATGTTTTACAGATAAAAATCAAAAAGATTTTCAGTGTGTTTTAGCATAAACTTTCCAAAATTCAAAACAATTTTGTTTCTTCATTAGTTTTTACGAGCCAATGATGGAGAATGGTTCTTCGAAGTCTGGTAAGGTGCTTTAATGGTGAAAATCGTGATGACATCTGGGTAAAAACCAAAAATGATCAAAAAGCGTTAAAAGTTCATTAAGTGGAAACTTTAAAATTGAGATAAAAACTTTGGTTCAATCGCAACAGTTTCAAATCGAGGTCATTAACTTGGACTTGGTAAATGAAATTGGTTAACCAAGGTCATTAACTTGGACTTGGTCAACCAAGTGGATTTCCTATTTGAATTTTTTTTTCAAAAGAACAAAGTCTTAAATGTTAAAGGTGTTCAAGGTCATTAAATTAAACTTGAATAACTAAAATTTGAAAAGATTGAAAGTGTAGATTGAAATTTGAAATGTTGATGTTAAAAAATTTCAAAGTTTTGAATCTGAAATGTTTATTTGAATGTCTTCAAATTTTGAAACAGTAGTAAAGTTTTAGGGGGAACTGGATAAAACACTGTCCAAAGATTTCAGAAAGCTCAAAGCTAGGGGAAGTTTGAAGTCTAAAGATCAAAGCAAAGGGGAGTCCGAAGCTAAAACTTAAAGCTAGGGGGAGCATGTTGATTAAAAGTTTTATCAAGACAAAGCTCGAGAAAGAGGAAGAGGATATAAAGATCAAGATGTTAAAGTTTATTCAAGAACTAAAGATCGGAAGACTCAGAAGTTTTTAAAAGTCAATGACTACGGCAACATCCAAGGGGGAGTCTGTTGGTGCATATGTCTGTTGTATACGTCATTATGTATTGAGTCTGAGTGAATAGGGCTTAATCTGTTAGAAACGAAGCGTATTTTAGTGAGATATAGGCCAAGTTCGCTGGTCATGGTTTGTGAGAAGTCAAGTTCGGCCGAACTTGACTAGGTCAAGTTCGCCCGAACTCAGCCTCCCTCCAATGAACTTGTTTAGGTATAAATAGGTGCCTTGCTTATTTAATTTGTAACGTGGAGAGATTATGGCATAGAGACGGCGAAGCTCTGTCGGATTCGGTTCTCGAATGTATTGAACTTTAGATCAATGAAAACAACATTTAAACGAGTAATTCTTGTTATTTGGTTAACTTGTCATTAGTTTCCGCCTAATTAGACAATAGATAACAAATTTAGGTTCCCGTGCTAATCGTCGACATTCCTACAGCCCAAACGTAACGGGAATCACAAACACAAGTTTGAGAACGTAACCCTTGACCCGCATCAAGATCCAAGGTTTAAGCCCAATTCTCGACACCATGAATGTTGGATTACTTTCTTCCATATGATAGTACTCCGAAAATAATGAACATAGGCGAAAACCGTGAGTGAAACGGAGTTATAACGAAGCGGGAATCGCGAAAACAAGTTTGGTGTTTGTTGCTGATTTGCAAGACGCGAAAACCCATTTTAAATTCGTCCCACATCGCCCCAAGTACCAGTTTGTGCTCTGATGTGTTCAAAATGCAACATACAAATTACATCAAACAAGACATAAAACCAACCCTTTTTTCAGTACTAATGTTGGAAAAAGAATGTTTCTTTGTTCTTTTTTAATTTACAGGACCAAATGAGCTTAAAAGAATGAAAGAAGTAAATTAGCGGATAAAACCAACATAAAATACAAGAAGGAATAATGAGACATGCCCGGCCCCTCGGCAGCATCCCAAGAACAAAAACAAGAGAAACGGAAGATGACCACGAGGCCGTGGTCTGCAAATAAGTCCTATAGAAAAGATAAAATGCAGATTTCAGGACACCACAGGGCCGTGTCCAGCTCCCCACGAGCCATGGTAAATTCTAAGATCCGCAAAATCTTGATAGTATAGCAAGAACACTGACCACGGGGCCATGCTCGGTCACCACAGGGCGTGTTCGTACAAGACCCGACATCTGCAGTTAATGAAGGAAGAGAAATTGGTCACCACGGGTTGTGCCCAGCTAGCACGGGGCCCTGGTCAAGGCCCTGTTCAGGTTATAAATAGAGGTGTTTGGTTCGTATCAAAAGGCATCCCTTGGCAAACCACTTCTCTCTCGCTTTGCCACCATTCCACCACCACCACCACTACAACACCAACACCCACCACCATCATCCATTTATCATATTTAGAGTGTGTAGTAGTCTCGGGATCCAAGATTGATAGTAAGAGTTCTTGTCAAACAAAGGCCATGTTTGGCTAATCTCTTACATCACTTGGTGAAGAAAAATCTTTAATGTATTACTTTTGATTTATAATCTTTCGGCACTTTTAATTGGGTATGTATTAATGACTTTAATAACTAGTTTCTTATGTTGAAAGTGAATTTTCCTAACCATTTCTTCATGATGTCATTGATTTGCTTATTCCTGTCTTTACGGTCTATATAAAGCGTGTTAACTACTTGGAAGGGGGTTAGAAGGGTGGTTTGATAAAGTTCTTATCCCGTTCGATGTATAGATCCTGCTAGGACTTGGTTCAAGCTTACTAGGACCTCCTTCAATGCCCCACGGGTATTGGATGGTGGGGGTGCGAATAGCTTGAACCCCTCATATGTAAACTACTATTAAAACATTAAACCGGCTTCTTGGGATTGTATCCTTGTTGACTCAAACCACTTAGCCGAGGGTAACGTCACCTTCAAAAGAGGGACCTACTATTTTTCGCATTAATAACTTATTTATTATCTTTCAATATTCAGAACCTTTAGGATTGTATCCCTGCTGACTCAATCCATTGGGTTGAGGTTAACGTCACCTTCAAAAGAGGGGCCTACTACTTTAACTAAGATAATCTCTTGAAAAGTCCGAAAGTGCGAAAATCATCAAAGGATGCATTAAAGAGGAGTTGGATCAAAGTGATTCTATCTTTCCTATTTATATTTCATTTTATTTATCTTTTCATTTTTAGATTTATTTTTATGTATAAAACTTTTATCCAAAAATTTAGAACGATTAGACGTTGACGATAAACCGATATTAAAAGCTCTTGTGTCCTTGGACGACCTCGGTCTCATACCAACACTATACTACGCTCGCGATGGGTGCACTTGCCCAAGTGTGTGTTTAGTGTTAGTACAATATCGTGTTTTATAAATTTAAAACTTGACTAATGGGTAAAACGAACTTAAAATATTAAGAAAATCGTATCACGCTTCACGCACACTAAGTTTTTTGCACAGTCTCCGGGGACACAAGCATTTTAAGACAGCTTAAAATCGACGGCCTAATAATATTTTAGAACATTTTCAAAACTGCACGCTCATTTTTAACTTTTTAGGAACTTTTAGCATAACATCAAGCTGAACACGGGGCCGTGCCCAATGGACATGCCCTCGTGCTGCAAGTCCTCATTAACAATTTTCAATCGCCTAGATACAGATTTTGACAACGGGTCATGGTGAGCTTCTGTTTCAGCTTTTAAATTTTGTTTTTCTGGTCCCGAGATTATATAATCTGCTGAGTATTTTCTCATGGATCAATACTCAGGAGATTACACTCACTACTACATAGAGGATGATTACGAGGAGGAATATTGTACCATTTGCGGTGAATCTCACTCAGTGCAATATTGCAACCTTTTCCAACCATCCACCTCATATACTTACTATGAGGAACCAAGGTTTGAACTTCCAAAGTCAAGCTTTGATTAGTACACTTATCCCTCTCAACTTCACGAAACACCACCAACTATCATCCTAGAAGCCGAAAGCCTTATACAAAGTCTTAAAAATCTTGAACAACTAATACGAAAATCCCACGAAAGAGAAGAGGTTGTTTGTACTAAGGAGGTAACAATTGAAGAAGTAAAAATGGAAGATCAAATAAGTGAAAAACTATCGGATGAACCAAATGACGAGAGAGGTACGTCCGAAAACGATAATCTTGAAAACGAGTCAAATTTTCAAGAAATTAACATTTTGTCACCCTCTTTCGAAAATCATTGTTTGGTACCACGCATGCTAAGTTTTTAAAAGAGTTAAATACTAACACGAAAATTGACGAAATAGTTAGCGTTAAATTAACAAACGATCAAACTACGCTAATAAATGATGAGCAATTTGAAATGAACATAAAACCGGTTCCATGTTTTTTCAAAACACTTTTATTAGTAACATTACAATTGATAAAGATCTTTGTGTTAATATAATGCCAAACTATATTTTTGAAATATTAAATATTAGTGATTTTTCTCCACTTCAAATCCCCATTTTTCTTTATAACCGGAAAATAGTAAAAACAACGGGAGTGATTGAGGACGTGTTAGTGCAAACAAATCAAACAGTAGTCCCATCCGACTTCATCTCATTCTGGACGATGCTCCTCTTATGTTGGGATAACCTTTTATAAAAACCAATCAAGCCTTGACCAACCGGAAGTAAAACAACCTACCAATTCAATTGGGGGCCGACAAAAGATACGTCAATCTTAACCAATCAATGAAATATCCAATTGGCAATGACGACCCTCTTATTGAAGATGAGCCTGAACCACCCGATACGGTGGGTCTAGCCAAGGACCCTTAAAAACGTAGCCACCATGGAGGCAAAGTAGTTTACTTAAACATACTTATTTAATCTTAAAAGTATGGCTTCTTTTATTTTGAAAGGACAATCATGTTTAAGAGTTAGTTCTTAGTTTTTTTTAAGTTTATAAATTAGTAGGAATAATAAACACTCAAAGAAGGATTGAAGATGGCAAAAGTGACGTTGAAAAAAAGGGACCCCATGCACGAAAACAAGAGCCTCCCGACTAATTTTCTAACATTTCAGCATGTGCAGCACGGGGTCGTGCTCACCCAACACACCCCCGTGCCCGGAAGTCTCCAAAAGAAAAAGTTTTAGCAGGTAACTGACCACAGGCAGTGCTCACCCAGCACGCCCCATGGTCAACCTTCTGTGAACTTTTGTTACTGGCACCCTGACCACGGGGTCGTGGTCAGCTCACCATGGCCCGTGGTCAGCTGCCCAGTAACATAAAAACTTGTTTTTATCCCTCACTTTTACACATTATAATCAACCAAAAAAACTTATTTTTGGACACATTGAGGACAATGTGTACTTTAAGTGTGGGGATGCTAAAACCTTGAATCTTGTGAGTCCTAATAACAAGCCTTACACAAAACTCACCTTGAAACCGCTAATCACCCCAAATCTTTTCAAAAATTTTCTTTTTTTTACTTGTCTTGGTTTAATTTGGGAATAACAAGTTCTAAAAAAATTATGTTTTTGCTAATTTACAACTGATGGCGTCGTGATAAAAAGAAACGATTTAGAAAAGTATAAAAACGGGCATAACAAATCTTTGTAAAAGTTGATTATTTATACATTTTTACACTATATCTTTTTTTCCCACAAAAAGTGAGTTTTGAGCCTTTACCGAGCATACAAATACACATCTATAACTAATTGCTCAATTTTTCATTTCTTGTGTGAATAGGCTGTTTGCTTCTTACAAATCTAGAACTTGGCAAAGCAATACGTTTCAAATCTTTACCGACACAAATCCAAGTGAGTAAATGATGGAGGCATTAGGATCATAAGCCATTTTTCATTCTAAACAATTATTTTCCTTTTTTATCCCTTACCAAAAATATCCCTCTAATTAAAGAGTTTTTTTCCCAAAATAGTGTAGATACAAAAAATATACCTATTTAGGTACTTTGAAAAATATTTACATATTTGGGTAGATTTAAAGTATTATTATTATTTTTGTTAAAAAAACCACAAAGGGTAAATATTCCTCTCCCATCGCCACTCCCCCACGGAACCATCGACATCACCTCTCGGCGGCGCATCCTCCCGCCGGCGTCCTCCCGCGACCATCGTTCCCTAAGCTAAGGTTTTTCTCCCTGCGGCGCATCCTCCCGGTGGTACATTCATTGCAACGGCGCATCCTCAGTTAATCTTATTATTTTTAACGATTCTGATAGCATGTTTAGAACCAGGTTTCCTTTGATATTAGTTTTTTATTACAATTGTATTTTGTTTGGTTCATCACAGATTCCATTTTAAGTTCTACGATTCCAGTTTTAGTTTTACTGTTAGTTTTCAATTCAATAACAACTTACAAATAAAAATTTATTCGTAACTATTGCCTTCAATACGTTGTTGCAGAGAAGGAAGGTGCATTTGATGAGATGATAGGGAATATTATTCTAGAATTGATATAATGTTAAAGAATTGACTATATTCTATGATTTAATTATATTATATTATATTAACATTGATATAATATTAAAGAATTGAACTATATTCTATGATTTTATTATATGGTTTGTTTTTAGTCAACAAAATGATTAGGGTTATGTTTATAACTTGTAGCATGTTGTATTTTTCAAATATAAATTCTTGAATTATCATGTTTCTTATGCTTGTATTTGTATTTCATTGGTTGAAAAGACAATTATTTTAATTAAGTTTGTGGTTGAAATTATTGGAGAATTTTTTAATATATTTTTGCAGATTTTTTGTGGATTTTTTCGCAGATTTTTTGAAGAATTTTTGCAGATATTTTTTTGTAGAATTTTTACATATTTCTTTTTGAATATTTGCATAATTCATATTTTTGCTGATTCTGATTCTGTAAGTAATCTAATTTTACTTTGTGTAGAAAAATAAAAAAGATAAGTATAAATTAGGTAAAAACTAAAGGGATATAAAAAGTACCCAAATAGGTAAATATTTTTCAAAGTACCCAAATAGGTAAATATTTTTTGTATCAATACTAGTTTGGGAAAAAACTCTTAGTTAAACCCCTTTAAGCCTTAACCCCTTCGTTTCTAAACCCGCAAAAATGTAAACTTTTGCAAAAACAACCATCCAGATCCACAAAACCTTCTAGTTTTACACCCTTTTTTACGGAAAAATTCGGTTATAAAAATTCGAGAATGACTTAGTTTCAACTTTGCTAAAAAAAAAACAAAAAAAAGAAAAAAAAGAGAAGAAAAGAAAAGCATTGGTTAAAGTTTTTGTAAGCCACAAAAGATTTTTGAAAAACCGACACTCTTTACACTTTTCACCATTTTTACCTAAAACCAACTACCCTAGCCAAAACCTACCATTTTAAAAGTCCTCTTGATATTTTCAAGGATTAAACGTCAAAAAGGAGGAGTTTTGATTGTTTGTCAAGCCTCTGGTAGGAGTAAGCTCCACATCGGGTACGAGCGCTTTCACTTAAACATCTTCGGCCGAGTGTTGAGTAACGACATGTGAGGTGTGTATATATGTATATAACTAAATGGAATTTTATGAAGGCATGTTATGCCCAAAATAAATAATTTTCTTAAAATGTGTTTCAAATGAATCATGACGAATAAGATTGTAAATAAAATAAAAACAAAATAAATTTAGAACTTAGAATCCCGACACTCTAAAGATAAGCCCAAAAACTTCTTCTCTACCTATTCTATTTGGGTGTGTAAGCCACATTTATGAGTTTTGCTTGAGGACAAGCAAAGATTCAAGTATGGGGGTATTTGATGTGTACAAAATGCAACATATAAATTACATCAAACAAGGCGTAAAACTAACCCTTTTCATTGGAAAAAGCACGTTTATTTGTTCCTTTTTAATTTACAGGACCAAATGAGCTTAAAAGAACCAAAGAAGAAATTAGCGGCTAAAACCAACATAAAATACAAAAAGGAATAACGTGACATGCCCGGCCCCTTGGCAGCATCCCAAGAACAAAAACAAGAGAAACAAAAGCTGACCACGGGGCCGTGGTCAGCTCACCATGGGCCGTGGTCAGCTAATAAGTCTTGTAGAAAAGACAAAATGCGGATTTCAGGCCACCACAAGGCCGTGTCCAGCTCACCACGGGCCGTGGTCAACTCTAAGATCCGCAGAATCTTTATAGTACAGCAAGTACACGGACCACGGGGCCATGCTCGGTCACCACGGGGCGTGTTCGTACAAGACCTGACATATGCAGTTAATGAAGGAAGTGAAATTGGTCACCACGGGGCTGTGCCCAGCGGGCACGGGGCCGTGGTCAGGGCTATGTTCTGGTTATAAATAGAGGTATTTGGTTCCTTTCAAAAGGCATCCCTTGGCAAACCACTTCTCTCTCACTTTGCCACCATTCCATCACCACCACCACCATTACAACACCAACACCAACCACCATCATCATCCATTTATCATCTTTAGAGTGTGCAGTAGTCTCGGGATACAAGATTGATAGTAAGAGTTCTTGTCAAACAAAGGCCATGTTTGGCTAATCTCTTACATCACTTGGTGAAGGCAAATCTTTAATGTAGTACTTTTGATTTTTAATCTTTCGACACTTTTTAATTGGGTATGTATTAATGACTTTAATAACTAGTTTCTTATGTTGAAAGTGAATTTTCCTAACCATTTCTTCATGATGTCATTGATTTGCTCATTCGTGTCTTTACGGTCTATATAAAGAGCGTTAACTACTTGGAAGGGGGTTAGAAGGGTGGTTTGGTAAAGTTCTTGTCTGGTTCAGTGTATAGATCCTGCGAGGACTTGGTTCAAGCTTACTAGGACCCCCTTCAGTGCCCCACAGTTATTGGATGGCGGGGGTGCGAATAGCTTGAACCCCTCATAGGTAAACTATTATTAAAACATTAAACCGGCTTCTTGGGATTGTATCCTTGTTGACTCAAACCATTTAGCCGAGGGTAACGTCACCTTAACTAAGATAATATCTGAAAAGTCCGAAAGTGCGAAAATCATCGAATGATACATTAATGAGGAGTTGGATCCAAGTGATTTATCTTGTCTATTTGTATTTCATTTTATTTATCTTTTCATTTTTAGATTTATTTTTATGTTTAAAACTTTTATCCAAAAATTTAGAACGATTAGACGTTGACGATAAACCGGTATTAAAAGCTCTTGTGTCCTTGGACGACCTCGGTATCTTACCAACACTATACTACGCCAGCGGTGGGTGCACTTGCCCAAGTATGTGTTTAGTGTTAGTACAATATCGTGTTTTATAAATTAAAAACTTAACTAATGCGTAAAACGAAATTAAAATATTAAGAAAATCATATCACGCTTCAAGCACACCATGCTCCCTTTCACACCTATAAATACCCTTGTTTGGTTTCTTATAGCTTGCAACACCTAGTTTGAGTATAAACAAGTGGAATAACCAAATTTGGTGGTTCCACAAGTGCAATACCCCTTTGGGTGCTATGCGTAGTAGTTTTTATTTCCGCTCTCGACGAGGAGGTGCTGCCTTCAAGCTCTTCTCATTTTGTAAAGTTTTCTTTGAGGTAATTTTCCTTTCCTTTTCGTTATTCATTTATTTATTGCTTTCTTAGTTAATTAGTTTAATTTAGGCTCTTAGTTAATGAGCGTTAGGCTCATTTAGGTAGCCTTGTTTAGGCTCGCCTTGCTTGGCATAGCCTTTTAGATGCTCGTTAGGCCCAACGAGTCCAACATATCGTGTTCGTTCATTAGGTTATGCCTAGCATAATGTTTACCCTTTCCTTGTTGCATTCGTTTGTCTAGGTTTTAAATCACGCTTGCCATTTGGATTTGCTCCTTATTCTCGTGCGGTTTTTCACTAAGGATTAATGGAACGCAAACTGTGAGTGAATCTTACAACTCCCCTTTTTATTACGTTTTTGGGGTGCATCATGTGTCGCATTTCATTATTACATTTTACAAAATTCAATTATGTGCAATTACCATCTTGTGAAGTATATGTGTTATGTGTTAATTGTTTGTTTGTCACTTGGTGCATTACATTCATTTCAGTCATTACATCATAGGCTCGTTTGTTCCCCATTACATATGAGCGGAACTTGACGTTGGCAAACACACGAGGTCAACTCCGTTTGATTGAGCTTAGATCTTGCAACACACCATAATACCATGCACATTTGTATATAGTTGATTGGTTTATTGTTTGAGAGTGTTTGTTGGGGTTGACATATGACATGCAACATATTTACTTACATTGGTTAATGAACATTTTCTCAATAAGCAAAGTAAACATATTATTTTCCTAATAACAAGGAGATTTGTAAGGGGATAATCTAATGTAGGTTTGCGTCTGTCTTGGACTTGTATATAGGGTTGGGTTCGATATTAGTTATGGGCTTAATAGGTGTTTTGGTAGTTGTTTGGGTATGGGCTTGATCCATTGTATTAGGGCTTTCTATGCAAGTATAAATAGGAGGTTCCTTAGTCTTTTGAGGTGGTTGATTCAGTTTGGTTGTAATCGCACATTGAGTACCAACGATTTAATCGTGTGCTCGTTTTGCTTGAATTAATACTATTGCTATTTCAGTCTTCTACATCTTACTTGTATTTCCGCTACTTGTTTGATGTTTGATATCTGATTGTGTAGTTTTGGGACTTATAATTGGTATCAGAGCCTAAGTAGTCTTGTGAAAGCTCGGTTGGATCAGATATCTCGAAGATTGAAGCTGATTTGCTGCTAATTTGTTGGTGAGAATAGGTTGATTTCTCATTCCGTTTTAATTGATTTTATAAGTTTATTTGTGTCAATTGCTTCTTTGGAATCAAAGTGTGCGACTCACTGTTTTTCTTATTGAAAAAACACTCTGTGTGTCTCGTAGAATTGACACAAATTCCGGATCAAACTCGTAAAAACAGGAAACAAAAATGTTCATATTTTTGTCAAATCGTGTTTTTACAAATTTTACAGAATTCTGGGATTTTTAGTTTGAATATCATTATAATCTTCATCGAAATTGAAAAAAAAAAACAGTGGTTTGATCTGTTGGTGGTGGGTTAATTGTGTTTGCAAGTTTTTTGGAAAGTTGTTGAAGGATATCTTCAAAGAAATTCAGAATAATATTTACCATATTTCTCGGGAGTTAGTTCTGTGATCATTATCTCCAAAACTAGTGTATGATCCAGTGTGCGACTGCAAGTGAAATTGGTTTGTCTTGTTTGGGCCTGTGAAGAGTGTGCGAGTCCAAAAACAAGTGTGCGAGCCCAACACAAGTGTGCGACTGAGTTTGAACTGTGCGACTCAGTTTGAACTGTGCCATTGCTGTTGAACTAGTTCAACTGTGCGACTGAGTTGAACCTTTTGGCACTGTGCGTCTGAACTTATTAAACTGTGCAACTGAGTATTGAACCTGTTGTGTTGGATTGTGCGATTGGTTGCGAGTCTTTTGGATGTGCGACAGTGAGTGTGCGATCCAGTTGAAATTAGTTTTTGAACTGAACTTCTTGGAGTGTGTGATTGAATCTGGACTGTGTGACTCGGACTGTCTGACAGACATTGAACTAGACTAGAAGTTTGAATCATTAAAACATTGGACCTTTAAAAACTGAAAAATTTATTTAATTGTGAATATTAATCATAATCTTTTAATCAATTCTAACAGTTTATATTTTTCAGAAATGGAACAAACTAATCAGATGTCATTGAGTGATAAGGTCATCAAAAACCAGGACTTGGACAATACCATCGAAACAATTAGCAAGATCCCAAGATTGGATTTAGGAGAGATTCCTTCTCATAATGGAAATTTCGATTCTCTCAATACTTGAAGATGAAAAAACCAAAGGCATGGAGATCAATCTGCAAAGGACCAACAGTGACTTACGTTCTTGATGAAGAAAGTGGAACAACTGATGTTAAACCCTTGTCACAGTATATTGAGGACGATTTTGAAAAAGTTGAAAATGATGAAAAGGCGTTAGCTATGCTACATGCCAGTTTGGTTCCGGAAATACATATAGGGTTTCGTGAAGCCAAATCTGCCAAGGAATTGTGGGAACAGTTGTTAGCTATATATGAAGGGAATGAAGAAATGAAAGAAAGCAAGAGGGAAATGCTGACTCAAAAATTCAACATGTTTAATCATTTTCCTGGGGAAACTCTAGAGAATCAGATTCAGCGATTCATTGCCCTGATTAGTGAAATGAGGACTCATGACATGATAACTGAAAATTCTCTTGTGAACAAAAAACTGCTAAATGCTCTTCCATGGAACTGGGATACAAATGTTACTTTAATCAAGACAACCAAGGATCTAGGTTGCATGGGTTTGGCAAAAGTGATTTCCCTACTCAAGTCATATGACATGGATGACAAACAAAGGCTGTACAATCATACCTCAAGCTATAACATTGCAGGATTATCATCTAACACTGCATTTGTCTCACAGCAAGGGACATGATCTCTTCAAATGTTTCCTTCTAATCCTCAAGGTCTAGTGTTTTATCTGTCGGATCTGTCAGCCTACTTAAGTCACTTGAACCACACAGCTGCTACTCTTACTCAATCAGTGAATCTACTCAATCTGTTCAAACTCCTGTCACATCTGTTTCTGCTTCAAATTCTACACAAGCATTCAAAGTGACCAAAGATTTTGAAGAAAATACGGCACTCATGGTTGGAATGATGAACTGCTATAATGCTTTTGCTGCCGAAAAACTCACTGCTGATTACATTGGGGGAAACGAATTACATGAGGTCCATCCTGATGATATTGAAGAAATGGACATCACTTGGAAAATGGCAATGGCTGTCTTTCGTGCTAAGAATTTTGTTAAACGAACTGGGAGAAACAAATGGGAAACGGCCAACAATGAACTTGGATGGAAAAAGTCAAAGCTTAGATGTTTTAATTGCCATGAGCCTGGTCATTTTTCTCGTGAATATCGTCAACCAAAGAGGGAAAGATCAGATTCAAATGTAACCATCACCATTAGTTCTGCATCAAGACCATCACAAAACACATTTTCTACTTCGAATTTGAGTATGTCTCGTCAAGCTCCCACTGTTCCTCCCAACTCACCTGCTAGAAATCAACACACTAGTTCTGGATCAGATTCTACTACTAATCCAAACAACGCATTGGTGGTTTAGGAAGGGGGAGGCTTCAATTGGGCAAACCAGGTGGCTGATCTGAATATCAATGAAGACAATGTTTATCATGCCTTCATGGAATTAATGGGTGATGTTTCTCCATCTGCTATTGAGGTATGTATAGATAATATATGTTGTACCAAAGCTTGTAGGGATAAGGTAGATGGTTACAAAGCTCAGGCTAACTCATTCGTCATGCAACTACAAGTGTCCAAATCTGATTTATATCAGATTAAAAATAAATTTAATGGATACAAGGATATGGTGGAGGCGCAAAAGCGTGATATCCGTTAGTTACAAAACGATTTGAGTCAAGAGAGATGTAGGTATCTCCACTTCAAAGATTTGTCACAAAAATTAACTGTTGAACTTGATATTCTAAACTCAACATTTGAAAACACAGAATTTAATTATAAGAAATATGAGGCGTCTATTGCTAAAGTTGAAAAAATGATTAGTCAATAGTTAAATATAGCAAAAAGGAAGTGAGGAATAAAGGATTGGGATTTGTGTGCATACCTCCACCATACAATCACAATTATTCCTCAATTCCCGTCACTGAAGAGGAGATAGAAAATCTACCTACAACGGAATATGGGAAACCAGAAGACAAGAAGGTAGAACCTGCGAAAATCCAGAAAAATAAAGATTACAAGGCCTGATAATAGTGAAATCATTTTGGAGAAACAGACCTATCAAAAGAGGTTTATCAAACCTTAAAATGCTTCAAACCACACAGAAACTCTACTTTGAGAATAACGCAAATATCGATAAACATTTTCAAGTATTGGAAAATACAGGATCATGTTTTTCTCAAAACTCACCGGAAGCAAAAGTGGATAATATTGAGTTTGCCATGATGAAAGGTTTGGTTGAATTTATGAAAGAATTTAGTGATGGCAAACAGAGTGAATCAGCTTCTTCAGGTGATTCAACATGCAACTCCTGTGAACCAATTAGTTGCAAAAATTCCGAACTAGTAAAATCAGTAGAGACAAATGATGAATCACCTAAAGAAGCCGAGTCACCTCAGCCTAAAATTAAGACTGATGAAATCACTGAATCATCTGTTTCATCTGATCTGACATGTGATTCTTTAGAAAACGCTGACTGTAAAATTCAGAGCCAGCTACTTCAATAGAATCTAGCAATTAATCATCTAAAACAGTTGAATCAGATTTGACCTACGAAGAATCAGAATCAACACCAGGAACTTTTGTTGAGTCAAATGATAGATAAACTACAGAAGTCCCTGCCAAACTTTCAACTGAAAATAATTCTGATACTTCTTATTCAACGGTGTCACCAGTAACTGAAAGTATTACTATGACAGCAAGTGACACCTTTTGTGAAAAAGTAAATGTTACTAACCTTGTTACTTCAAACGCAGACCAAGTAATTGTTGAAGATTGGGTGGATGAAGATGATAAGGATGATGTTTTTGATTTGAAAAATAAAATTAAGAAAAACAATGCTTTCATTTCTGAACAATCAAACAATATTTCAATTTCTTATAATGTTTTGGATTGTGTGAGCTCTGTGTTTAAGAGCGATGGATGTTCTGACATTTATTTTGGTTCTATTTGCATGGATTTGAATTCTGTTGTTTTACCTAATAAAGTTGATAAGTCTAAAAATTTGTTGGTAAAACTAACTAAAAGAGAAAATGAAATAAAATCCATTCCATCAAGATCAAAATCAAAAAATTCAACCAAAAGTAAATATGTTTCGCTTATATCTCAGAAACTGCCCAAGCCATCAAGTTCTAAAAAGACTGATAAATTCAAGCAAAGCCGCACGTGAAACGATAAATATGTTACACATGTGGCATTGCTGGACACATTGCAAGAAATTGTCATCATCGTCCTGATAAACTCAACAAAGGAGAGCATCAGAAGGCTCCAAAAGGGAATTTAAAGTCTTCGAGACAGGGGCAGACTAAAAAATCTAAACCTGCTAACAAGCTGAATTCCAAGGTGAAGCCTTCTGATGAAGACTGGAACAAAGCAAAACATATGAAGATGAACACAAAAAGTCATGTTCAAAACTCTGAACCTATTTTGACCAAGGCATCCAAAAAATTGGAAAAGCCTAG
The DNA here is from genome assembly GCA_947069175.1 of Scalesia atractyloides. Lineage (NCBI taxonomy): Eukaryota > Viridiplantae > Streptophyta > Magnoliopsida > Asterales > Asteraceae > Scalesia > Scalesia atractyloides. The sequence goes on from CAMTDV010000005.1 coordinate 31,756,766, forward strand.
AGGTCTCTTCCAAATCATTGTGCATCAAAGATAGACCTATCTACTCTAAAGGAAATCTGATTTGGATGCAAGTAACATATATTAATGACCAGTGTATGCCCATAGCTACTATGGCTTGGGTACCAAAATCTAGTTGATCCCGTATTCTGTGCAGGAATGACTGTGGAAGGTTGTCATTCGACGTTGGGTCATTGACAGTGGCTGTTCCAGGCATATGGCTGGCGACTTATCCCAATTAATTGTTCTTAAAAATTTCGATGGTGGGTATGTTGCTTTTGCGGGAGGAGAGAAAGGAAAGACACACAGCGAGGCACAGTTAAAAATGGTGATCTCTATTTCAAGGAAGTCAACTATGTTCCTAAGTTGAAGCACAGTCTGCTGAGTGTCTCTCAGATATGTGACAACAGTTAATCTACTCACTTCACTGACAAACACTGCTTGATTCTGAAACCAGGAATGGTTATTCCTGATGAGTGGATATTACTGTAGTCCGACCGAAAGAGCAACGCTTATGTCATAGACATGAATAAACCACCCACTGAAAGCGTTGCCTGTCTGTTTACTAATATCTCTGAACACAATGCTATGTTGTGGCATCGTCGTTTAGGATATTTAAACGTAAAAAATCTAAACATCTTGCAAAATTGGGGTTGGTAAGGGGTATACCGGTGAAAGATTTTATAACTTTTGGAAAATGTGTTTCATGTGCTAAGGGTTCCTAAAACTATCAATACGATTAACAGTGTGATGCAACTTCTTCACATGGATCTTTTTGGTCTAGTAAATCAGTCTGTCAGGAAAGTCTTATTGTTTGGTGATTACTGATGATTACTCACGTTTTACTTGGGTTTTCTTGTTAGTTAACAAAAGTGAGACTGCAGAATTAATCAAAAGGTTCATAATCTTCATGGAAAATCAGACTGGCAAGAAAGTAAAAGCCATTCGAAGCGACAATGGAACCGAATTCAAGAATGCTGACTTAAATTTCTTTTGTGCTAAAAGGGGAATTTCCAGACAATACAGTGCTGCTAGGTCTCCTCAGCAAAATGGTGTTGCTGAAAGAAGGAATCGAACCCTTATTGAAGTGGCTCGCACGATGTTGTGTGATTCTAAGCTCCTGGTCCTCTTCTGGGATAAGGCTGTTAATACTGCGTGCTACGTTCAAAACAAGGTTATCATAAACAAGGCACACATGAAAACACCTCACTACGTGATGTTTGGCGAGAAACCTTATGTTGGGCAATTTAGAGCCTTCGGTTGCCCGTGCACCCTTTTGCATTTGGAAGCCATTCCAAAGTTCGATGCTAGGGGGGATGAATGTTTTTTATTGGATATGTTGGAAAGGCTGCACATGAAAACAAAACCGCATATGGAGTGTACAACAAGAAGACATGACAGATTATTGAGTCTTTTGATGTGCAATGGCTGGAAGAAAAGCAGACTGATGCTGGAAATGGGCCATTTATTCTCTATAACTATGCTCATATTTTTAAATCATTTGATATTCTTGATGATCCTCCTGTTTTTCATATAGGTACTCCGAGTTCGTCGAATGCTATTTCTCAACCCTCAATTGTTTCATGCAATGCTGAAGAAGAGGGGGATGTTGAAGTTAAGGGGGATTATACCGCTGTGGGGGATCGCACACCTGCAGCCTCATCTTCAACATCTGCACCTGAGATACAAGTTGTTCCTGATTACACCAACATTCTCAATGAAGGAGGAGAAACGTTGGATTCGTCTGATGATGAGGATACATCTAATGATCAAAATGATATGTTTGATAGTTCCATTCCTAATGAGTTTGTAGCGGATGGCTCGGAGGAGGAACAAACTGTTGAGTAAACAGTTGAGAGCATGACTAATCTACCACGACTGGAACTGCTCCAGAAACTGCTATTTCTACTAGTGTCCAATGTGATCATCCCATTGATAATGTGATTGGACCGATAGGAGCTGGGATATTGACCAGAAGTCAAACATGAGTGATCGATAATTGCTTGTTTTCATGTTTCATCTAACAAATAGAGCCAAAGACAACAGATATGGCTCTTCAAGAACCTAGCTGGGTAGACGCGATGAAGGATGAGTTGAATCAGTTCGTAAAGTTGAAGGTGTGGAAGCTGGTTCGTTTGCCTGCTGGAAAGAAATCACTCGGAACGCGATGGGTCTATCGAAACAAACGAGACGATATTGGAGTGATTGTTCGAAACAAAGCAAGACTGGTTGTTCAAGGTTCAGACAAATTGTGGGCCTTGATTATGATGAAGTGTATACTCCGGTAGCCAGATTGGAAGCAGTACGAATTTTTCTGGCATATGCATCTTTCATGGGATTCAAGGTCTATCAAATGGATGTCAAGACGGCTTTTTTCTACGGCAAAGTGAAAGAAGAGATATATGTGTCATAGCCGCATGGGTTCGTCAGCAAACAGTGTCCCTGTCATGTTTATAAGCTTGACAAGGCCTTGTACGGGTTGCACCAGGCTCCTCGTGCTTGGTATGCAACATTGTGGAGCATTTGCTAGCAAATGGATACACTCACGGTGTCATTCAGACACTGTTTATTCGAAGGGTAGACGAGGATCAAATCTTAGTCCAGATCTATGCGGACGATATCATCTTTAGATCCACTAGTGAAGCACTGTGCAAGGAATTCGAAGAAGTGATGAAGAAGAAATTTGAAATGAGCGCATTGGGAGAGCTAAATTTCTTCTTAGGATTGCAAGTTCGTCAAGATTCCAATGGAGTTATGATTCATCAAGGAAAGTACGTTGACGAAATTATTGCAAAATTCAAACTTCAGAATGCGAAACCTGCAAACACTCCTATAGCAGAAAGACCAGTGATGACTGAAGATCTGGAAGGGGAAGATGTTGATGAGGCACTGTATCGGTCGATGATTGGCTCTTTGATGTATTTAACGGCCAGTAGACCAGACATCATGTTTGTTGTGTGTCAGTGTGCACGATATCAGGCTTCTCCTAAACTTTCTCATTTAAATGTTGTTAAGAGAATCTTTAGATTTCTCAAGGGCATGCCTAGGCTTGGTCTTTTGTATCGAAAGGAATCTCCATTTGACTTTTGTACTTTCTCTGACAGCAATTTTGGAGGTACAAGTATGAACATGAAATCCACGTCAGCTGGATGCCAGTTTCTGGGGGATCGCCTCATCTCCTGGCAATGCAAGAAGCAGCAGACCGTCTCACTGTCGACTGCAGAAGACGAGTATGTAGTTGCTTTAGCTTGCTGTTCTCAGGTTATATGGATTCAACACCAACTGGTAGATTACGATTTGAATTTCTCCCAAACTCACATTTATTGTGACAATGATGCGGCTATCCAACTAGTGAAAATCCGGTATATTTTTCAAAAACTAAGCACATTGCCATAAAAATTCATTTCATACGTGACTCTTTCAACCAGGGACTCAATACCATGCATCAAAATCATACTGACGACAATGTCGCAGATATTTTTACAAAACTAGTTGATAAAGCACGTTTTCTTGCTCTTCTTGAACTTCTAAAAATGGTCGATTTCGAGTATTAAACGTGGTCACACAAAAATTTTTTCTTCGTTTCTAAAATTTTTTTCTTAAATTTTTTTCCGTTTATTATGTTTATTTTCAATTTTAAGCAAAAATTTAGGGGATGTAGTCTCTCAGAAAAATACAAAAACATTTAAAAAATCATAAAAATACAAAAACATTTGAAAAATCAGAAAAATACAAAAACATTTAAAAAATAAAAATAATATAAAAATAGTTTCGTTTTGGCTTTTGCTGCAACCTGGGAAATGAAATAATTTCACTATGTGGATTAAGGCTGACTCATGTAAGACCAATATTGAAATGGTCTGACTCTAGAACGAGATGTTGGTAGGCTTTATCCTGATGGCTAGATTCTTTGACTGGTTCTGTGTAGAACACTAATATTGTTCTATGACCTCAGGAAAGAACATCACTTGAAATTGGGACATGGCTATTTGAATGCATGTGTGACGTCCCGATACACACTATTTCGTTCTAGTTTTGAAATCTTTCTGACCAACTCGTGTATCTCCTTTGTTGCGTGAGCAAAGACCTGGAGGTGCTAGGCAACGTTAGTTTCTGTTTTGCGTGAGTAAAGACCTAGCTGTACATTTTGGCGCTATAGATTAATTACACCTGAAAGAGGCCCTCAAGTGCCCAAAAGAAACCCGAAAAAACCTATATCAAATTGAGAATCTCATTTGATTTGTATATTATATCCATCTCTGTTTCTGATCTATTATATTCTCTTCTCAATCCAGTCCCAGTAAAGGTTTCAGAATCCTAGAACGGGCTTGTGAAATATGTGGTAGGGAAACTACACGTACGATAGCATGTTCTGATTAAAATTCCGGGATTTGATTGTGATTGAGTTGAGTGTTCATCTAATTAAAAGGAAAAACATGATAAATTGGTTACAAGCCATCATTTAAGAAAGGCCTAGGGAGATAACTTTAGTGGACAAATATACTGGCAATCGCTCGGATCTTCCAGAGTAAATTAGTGTTGATAAATGTAGTCGAGCCCGAAACTCTGTGATTTGATCCCATAAGAAAATTGCTTGCAAAAGTTGTATGTTTGTTTTGTTTAAATTTTTGTAAATATTTTATTAGTGTGGATATTGTAAATTTTTTTGTAATTCTTAATTTAAAAATGTGACATGTTCAAGAATCGAGAAAGACCGTATCTTCATAAAACGTACTTGCATGATTTTTTTGAAAAAAAAATTTGGGATTCTAACCGGGCCCATTATCAACTTGGTGGGCCCAACAAATACTAAACTGTTTTGAAAAAGGCGGCTCTGGCACACCGCACACTTGGTGGGCCCCTTAGTTTGAAAAGGTATGTGTTTGAAATATAGAGAAGTGTGCGATATCTGAGTTTTCATTATTAAAGGTGTCTCTTTAAAAATTCTCAAGTTTTAGTCGCACACTCCATCATCCATCTCCTATTTTCTTTGATCTTCGTATTCAAGATTATCTGTTAACCATGTCTAATCTAAAATCAAAAGGTTAGTATGATATAATTTTTGATTGATTCAAGTGTGTGCAAGTGATGTGGATTTGTTAAGAATCTGAGACTCAAATTGATGATTGGGGATATGGTTCTTGTTAAAAAAATTCAGGGTTTAACTGAAATCAAATATGAAATTTAAAGTTTTTGATCGAAACCCTAATTTTTGGACGAAAAAGCATTGATTTTAAACCCTAGAGTGTCGCCGGAAGTTGCAAGGTAGCCAGAGAAATGATCGGAGAAGTGCGTGAATTTCACGCGCCGTCTGGTGTAATAGTACACCGGATTTGGACAAAATTGCCCTCGCACACTATAGTGAAAGTTCCCAAATACCCTTGCAGAGTGTGCGAGTTGTCTGAATTGTTGGTTCTGGACGTTTTTGCCCCTTGCACAGGGGATGAAATTACCATATTGCCCCTCGCACACGTGTCGAGTCAAAGATGCTTTGTTGACTCAGTTTGTAGTGTGCGATTGGACTTGGTTTGACCAGAAAATTGTGCGATTGACTTTTGTTGACCGCACAGAGTGTGCAATCAGGGGATGTTACTTAATGGCCCTTAAATTTTTATGTTTAGACAATATTGGCCCATCGCACACTACTTCCTCAATCGCACACTGATTAAAATGTGGGCCTGATCCAGTTGGTTTGGGCCCGGTTGAACATCTGATTGGATTCATGATCATATTTGATCATAATTTCATTATTTATTAACAGAAAGTTGTTTTGACGAATCTGTTTTAAAATGATGAAATTATTTTCAAATAGTTTGACTTAGTTTGACCAAGTTTACGGTCAAACTCGAGTAGTTGGATTCCAGTTTATATTTTTTTGCGATTAATTTGTCTCGTTTGGTACAGATACCGGAAAGAAAGTTGTTACACCTCATGCTCCAACTTGGGAGAGAACAATGAATGTGACCTGCTACTTATCAAATCCTCCAAAAGGGCATGAAACATACAAGTCGATGATCGTTGGTTTGAACACATGTCGTTTAGCTCATTCACTCCGAGAGAATCCTATTATTCGCGAGGACTGGATAAAGGACTTCTACGATAATGCTTCAGTGAAGAAAGGGGGCATTGTCATAAAGTCTAAAGTTCAAGGCACAGATGTTTCAATTACTGAACAAGACATTCGTGAAGTCTTATTATTCGAGGACGAAGCAGATGATCTGGTTAAGTACACGAAAGAGAAAGTGACAGAAGTTTTGATCAGAATGAGCTATGAAGGAGCGTGTCCCCTGTAATCAAGAAGTTAGTACACCCGAATTGGAGGTTTCTAGCTCACATCTATTTGGTATGTATTAGCGGGAACAAGTGCGGTCTAGACAAGTTGACGTTGATACAAGCATCATGGATGGTATCGTTAGTAGAGGGGTGGAAGTATAACTACTCAAAGGGTGTTTGATGACATGTTGGTGAATGTAAAGACTATCAATGACAAGTACTTGTATAAGTTTCCGAGATTTCTTCAGTTGATTCTGGAGACTAAGTATCCAAAGTTACCAGTAACTGTGAAGACATATGATGTGAAGATTATGAATCATATGGTGTTTTCAATGTTGAATCAGAAGTCGAGGGAAAACGTTGGAGTGAAGTATCAGAATCTGAGGAAATTAGAGAAACTTGGTGTGTTTGCTGAAATTCAGGAAAAAGAATCTGCTCTGGTGAATGCGGTAGTGGCAGATGAGCATGATGTTGAAATTATTGATGCTCCTACTTGGTCGACTGAACCAGATGAGAACGTTGATTTAACTAGAGTTGAGAGTGAAGATCAGGAAGTTGAGGATGTTTTTGAAGAAAGTTTGATGACTGAAGCAGAAGCTGATGAGAATGAAGGTAGTGGTGAAGTTGAAACTGGGATTGAGACTGAAATCCTCACAGCAGAAATTCCACATATAGAACAACCATCAGGCGTGAACCCTCCTCACACTGAATCGGTTGACATTAGTTCTGCTGATGCTGAAAGAATTCCTGAAGATCCCACGGCTGATCTTCATCCTAGGAAACGTAGTAGAAGAGATCCTAGGATCAGTCGTGTGGAAGCTGAAGTGTCAACGACAAGTTTAAGTCCTACTATGCCAGTGATTCCAGAGCAATTTGTTGTTGTTGTATCTGTAACGCCTGTTAGTGATGCATTTATTGAGTTTTGTACAAATCAAAGAGCTGTTGAATATATGCCTGCTCCAAAACCAGGTGAAGGTTCAAGTAGTGCTGCATCTGATAGTGCTCCGTCTGATGATCAAATACTTAAAGATGCAGCATTGTTGCAACAAGCAGTCAGAGATCACACTGAATCAGAAAAGGCATCTGGAAAACGAATTGTTGATAGCCCAACCAGTGAAGAATTGTTTGGTGATATTGATATTGGTACTGTGATGCGAAGAGTTACAGACTTGAAGAAGATAAAATATTCAAGGATGTGCAGATTGCTAGTCTCATGGAAGAGATAACTCACAAAAATCAGAAGATACAGGAACTTGAGACGAATCTTGGATCACTGACAGCAATGTTTATGGATCTTAAGCAAAAGCTAGAAGAAAAATTCCCAAAAGATTTTGGTGAACCTCCCAAAGAACCCACAGCAGCTGAGAGGGCTCAACAGACAAAAGAGCATGAAGAAGCAATGAACTGTTATTTTCAGAATCCCCCACGTCCTATCAGTCAGAAAAGAAAGCCGAAAGAGATTGTTATGAAGAATGTGGGTGCTGAAAAGGAGTATGGGTATCAGGATATGCCTGATTGGTATGTGGTGAATGTTGGGAGAGATAGATTTGACAGGGTTGGGAATCGATCAGGAATAAAGAGCTGGGCCTATAATGATGAAAATGGCATGTTTCTGGTGATGAGAAAAAATGGAAAAGTTGAGTATTATAATTCTTCTAGTGCTTTTGAATCCTGGATGCCAGTAGATCTTCGAGAGCTAAGCAATGCTTCATATCATGATCAGTGCAAGAATCCAAACTGCAAAATTGGATGGAACTTCTACAATAGGCTACAACAACAAGCTAAGGTGAATTTCAGGGACATGAACTTGCAGAAGTCGTATATCAAAGTTCATAAGGATGTGTTTCTGAAAGATTTTGATCAGCCATTGAAGATGGTGGTGTGGCCTCCAACAAAACAGGCTAAGACAATTCCATTGCTTAAAGATCTTCCTGATGATAGTTTGAAGAATTTCAAGTTCTGGATGTATGATTCAGTCAGTGGTCAAGCAGTTATTGTGTGTGAAGATGATGAGTATAGAATTTCTGATGTTCGTGACTTGATGAGATTTGGGGAAAGAGACATTCACTTGTTGGCCAGATCTCAGATTCAAAGTGATCCTCAATATAAGTGTGCAAAAGTTTTTACTGGAGGTGTTGCTCAGGTGATTGCATTGAAGTTATGGGCAGGAGCTAGAGGAAGGGTTGAGACGCAGCTTTTGGTCCGTATGTTGGAAAATATGTTTCTAAAGAAGATCTAACCAAGAAGAAGAAGAGAAAGTGAAGCTGGTTCTTACAAGACGACACAAACCTAGGGGGGATATTGTAAGGGGATAATCTAGTGTAGGTTTGCATCTGCCTTGGACTTGTGTATAGGGGTTGGGTTCGATATTAGTTATGGGATTAATAGGTGTTTTGGTAGTTGATTGGGTATGGGCTTGATCCATTGTATTAGGGCTTCCTATGCAAGTATAAATAGGAGGTTCCTTAGTCTTTTGAGGTGGTTGATTCAGTTTGGTTGTAATCGCACATTGAGTACCAGACGGTTTAACCGTGTGCTCATTTTGCTTGAATCAATACTATTGCTACTTCAATCTTCTACATCTTACTTGTATTTCCGCTACTTGTTTGGTGTTTGATATCTGATTTGTAGTTTTGGGACTTACAAGATTCACTCACCAACCTTTGTTGACCCAAAAACTACTTTTACAAGTGATACATGTGATCAAGCATGAAGAGAAGATTGGACATATGTTGGGTCTTAGTTAACAAAAAAACGGATTAATGAAGTTTAATTGTTATGAATGATCATATATAATTCTTTTATTTGGATTATTTGTTTTGTGAAACATTCAATATATGTTAATGAGATTTTAAAACCTGTAATAGCAAGTCATAAGCTGTGGATCAACCAATCATGCCACGATAACCTATTCCGCTTCGGGTTGGGGTGTGACAGCGGCGGCTAGGGTTTGTGGTGATGGTTGTAGGTGCGACAACTAGGGTTTGGTGTAGTGTTGTATGTGCGGCGGTGACTAGGGTTTGGGTTGTGGTTGTTGTAGGTGGTGGTGATAGGCAGTAGTAGAAAGGAAGAAGAAGAGAAAACTAAACGCTTGTTGTTTGAGGTGATGGTAGGGCAACGGCAGGTGCTGACCTCCCTTCCGGATGGCGTTTACCAGTGTCTTTATTCCCTGAGCTCTGATGCCAAATTGAAACAGGGAAAATTGTATTAGATTAAGATTGTGTAGGGTTACAATATTATGGTGTTTATATAGAACACCATATTACAATCAAGTCCCTAAGATATCACCTAAGTATATTTCTAATACTATTGTATACTCAAAAAGAGAACCGAGTCAACAATCTTGTGTAACCTGATCTCAAATGGAGCTCTATGATGGTGTTCAACAAAACTAGCCTAACAACCATGTTCCCCACCTTTCTTCATACATTCCCATTAAGTTGTTTCAGTTTTATTTCAATGCTTTATTTAGTTGTACTTTCTGCTTATTAGCTAGTACTTAGTTTTAATTGTTTTTAAACATGGGGTAGTGTAAATTGATGGTATATGTAGTAATTCGTATGGTTAATGAAGGTGAGTGTGTTTCGAGTATCAGAATTTTCCCTTTGATTAGTTTATCTCAATGGATTTTGAGTTAAATTGATTGTGTCTATGCTAGCTCAACCGTGGCACAATGGATGGTGTTCTTAGACTCAAATTCGTAACCGGAGTGGTGATTCTTATATCTTCGGGAGTGATTCACAACCCTACAGTTGGTTTTGGTGATGAATTTGTATCAAAACGAACCATAGATCTATCCTTTATTTTATCGTTTCATTTGAACTGATGATTTGGGGTTTTACTCCTACCAGCATTAAAATCAGTTTTTCAAGTAAAATGAAGAAAAAGAAACACGTACAACAACCATATCAAGTAAAATATTATTCATGCTAAACTATTGGTAGGGTCTGAGAAATATGAAATGTAGGTAAACCATATATCTATCTTCGGAGATAGAGACACATACAATCATGAAATACATGTATGTAATGAGTGATATTAATGATTGTTCATAGTGTTGGATCGCTCCATTACTAGCATAGGAACCTAAATTGGTATCTAACGTTCGTATATGCGGAATTTATTTGACGTATTAATCGAATATGCAAGATTTACTGTTTAATCATTGTTTATTGAACATAAATGTTCAGTACATGTCAAGTCCTGATCAAGTAGAGCTTCGCCGTACAAGTGACAAAGTTGCAGAAGTTACAAATGAAGAAATCAAGGCACCTATTTATACTATCACAAGTTAGCTTCGGAGATAATAAGTTCAGCCGAACTTGTTCTCACTACGGGCGAACTTGTGAAGTATTTACATAAATAACCCTATACTTTGACATAATCTAGCCCAAACTAAACAGACTCGATCCAAGACTAAGACATAGACATTATATACTAACATACTCCCCCTTGGATATCTTCTTCGTCTTGATCAGTCTTCAAAGCTCTATCTCTGCCTGACACGTCCAAAGAAGTTCTTTATCCGCTTCTTTCTTCTTTCTTGCGATGGAATTGGCATTTGATATGTAGGTGGCACTTTTGTCATGAATTGGAAACGTCTCAGTCTTGCCTCCTTTGTTCTTTCTAGAAACTGTTCCTGGCGCCTTTCTTCCTTTAGAAACTCTTCTCGTTTTATCTCTCTCCAACTCGATTCCCACATTCTCCCAGAATTAACTTCATGCGCATACAAACATTTACAACCCTCTGATATTGCATCGCTTGTTCTTTCTCACGCTCTTCATAACAAATTTTACTGAAGAATAACCATTTGTTATCCTCCTTTGAGCAGTTCACTAGCCACACCGGGTCTAGTATTCTAATTGTTCTCCACAATCCTCTTAAACCTTCTATCCCAAACATTTCAACCCTTTCTTGAGTGATATCCAAATGATCTTCAAATCTCAGAACAATCACTGCTTCACACGTTGTCGGATCTATTTTCCACCACTTAAATAATGGATTGAAATTCTGTTCAATCGGCATTAAGGGCATGTTTCTCATTGCTCTTGGATGCTTCATAATCAACGTTATATCCTTTATACCAGTCTTCTTATCTGTTTTGATTCGGCGTTTAGGAATGAATGGCTTCTAGTACCTAAAACCCTTCGTTGCTTCAAACTTTATCATCTTCCATAGCAACTGATCAATAAATGTCATACGATATGTGCCATTTCGCGTCTGAACCAACTCTTCTACATCCCAGTAAGGAAGATTTTTGAAATCTACCAAGTATTTGAAGTATTGAACTCCAAACTCTCGTTTAATGGTGTAAACATTCAATTCTTTAAACCATCCTCAGCTCAATATATCCCCCAAGGAAACATCTTTATCTCTGGTAAAGAATGCTAATGGTCTTCGAAACTTTCTTTCTCTCGGCATTTCTTTAAACCAGGATTTCTTTGCTTGCGCAGTCTCCTCTTTCGTTATTGGTTTAGGAATTTTTCCATCATGTACAGACTCTTCAATCTTTTCCTTCAACATATCTTCGTTAAGCTGCTCGTACATTTCCTCAAAGGTTGGAAAACTATTAGTGTTTGCACCAACATACTTTTCTGCTTCGTATTTCTCATCGTCTAACGACCAATCTTCAATGATTACTTTGTTGTACTCGCCAGCTTCATACCTTCTTTTGTAACAATATTCGTTTGGCTCAAACGTATTAACATTCATCACTTGCTCTTCAAAATCAAAATCGAATGTTTCAGCATCAACATCAATCAGCTTAGCTAAATCTTCTTTTGAGTATTTATGAACATATTCGCCTTCCTCAACATTGTGTTCAAGCATCAGAATCATTGGCTTTGTAGGAACAGCAGCAACAGGCATAGCAGTAGTAATAGCGTCTGTCATATCAACATCATCTTTCTGCCCTGTTTCCCCTGTTTGCTCCCCCTGGCTTTGATCATCCATCATATTAGCATCATCATTTAACAACGACGAAAAATCAAATTCATCATTCACTTTGGCATCAACCACTTTCAGACCAACTCCTCCTTGATCATCATTATCACCATCATCATTGTCAGAGTCGTCTTTAGTATCATCTGCAGGTTCATCATCATCTTTATCTTCAGCTTCTTCATCGTCTTTCTTTTCAGTTTCTGTTTCTGGAACAACACTAGAGTCAAAAGCTTTTGCAGATTCAATCACAGGTTCTGTTATCTCGGGCATACTTTCGATCACATTCTTTCTTTTACCCTGTTCAGCACCTTCTTTTTCTGCTTTTTCCTTAGCATCCTGCAAATCCATACGAGCATATTCTGCAGTGAAGTCAGTACCCAAACTGTTCGTCAAAACAATCTGTAGTCTGGAGAATCTTCGATCATTCAAATCTTTTTCTGATCGTAATTCTGCAATCTCTTTCATTAATCGTTCATTTGCGTCTTGTAAGCTTTCAATTAGGGCCTTTAAATACCCTCGGTCACCTTCCAAGAATTTGACTTTGTCGCTCAGAATCTCCTTTTCAACTTCCCCTTGCTTCACCAACTGTTCTAAAGCAGCTTTCTCGACTTCGTTTTGCAACTTTATCTTCCAGAACTTTCACACGCTTTTCAACATCATCAATGTCTGTATCTGGAAAGAAATCATTCAAGTCTTGAATATCAACAGGCTCATTTGGAATATTTCCAAAAAGCTTTGACTTTGGAGTAGTCTTCAGCGTAGACTTTGGCGCACTCCTCGGTGTAGACACTTTAGGAGTTGAGCTTTCAGGTTGAGCAACTGTTGGAGGATCTTGCGACATGATAATAGGAATATTAAGTAATTCAGACACAGGAGGTTCTTATGTGACTCCTGTCTGTACTATTGTCTCTTGACCAGCAGATGTTTGAATCTTTTCAGCCGCAGGAGGTTCTTGTGTAACTCCTGTTGATTTTGCACCAGAAGGTTCTTGTGGGACTTCTGTGCTTTTCGGCTTTCCAACATATCGTCTGCTCTTTGGTTTCTGACTTTTCTTTCCTTTTATCTTTGGAGAACCAGTAGTCTTCGTTGATACATCAGTTGCAGAAGACTTTACTCGTTTCATTTTCTTTTTGGGTCTCTCCTCATCTGAATCTTTTTCATGTTCTGGCTCATAATCTGTGTCTGTTTCTTTAACTTTTTCAGCAACTGTTTCAACGATTGATTTCTTTGTAGCTTTCTCTAACGAATCATCGCTATCTTCGTCATTATCAGATGTAGCCGAAATAACCTCATCTTCCTGAGTAGTTTTCTCTGCCTCTTGGCTTTCAATAACAACCGTTGCACTTGAACCAGCTTCGGTTTGAACATTTTCAGGCTCTTCCTCATCAATCAGCATAGTATCCACTTTCTTAGGCTTTCACGAAGCTTTCTTTTTCTCTTGAACTACAACCTTCTTCAGAAACCAATCACTGTGTTTCTCTTTAAACAACGATAACCATTCCAATTCAGCGTTCCTTTCATTCTCGTCACCGCTATCATCTTTCCTCCACTTGTATTCTGGTGGCGTAATATAATTCTCAGAAGCTATAGCACCGAATAAAGGCTTTGCAATTGGTGCTGAGGACTGTTTCTGGAACGTAATCAGCTTCTTGACAGTCGTAACATCCAAATGACTAAGATACAAGATGCCATTAGGATCTTTCGCTATCTTCTTGAATTTATCATCGATCAGCATCTGTACGAACCTCGGATACATCACAAGCCTATTGGATCCCATGTTGTTCTTCGTATGCGTGAATACCAGCTTCGAATAGTTAAATCTCTTGTTCAAAATAAGCGCCATGGCCATACATGCCATATAATCTTGCACATCGTCCAATCCAGCCTTTCGATTGCTAAACGCATGAATAATAGCGTGCATCAGGAATTTATAGGGATTAGGAACTGGTCCTTTCTTCAGAGTAGATTCATTAACGTGCCCCTTGTATCCCATTTGGCAGAAACACCCTCTAACCATCCTCTCATCGAGCATCATTGGATCATCTTTGTTGTCGTTGAAATTCAGAACCTTTCGAATATCAGCCTCTGTAACAGTAATCTCTTTATCTTCTTCTCCAACGCGAACCACAGACTTAACCACTGTATCATCATCATTCATCGCTGCAGAACTCCAAAATCTATAAACGTGCGACCTATAGACTATTGTTTTTTCCCGTAATCGCCTTGTGTATCGGAATTCGCTCCATCAATGCGAGAATACTATCAAATGCTTCTAAAGATGGACAGATAGCCTTGTCTAGCATAATGCACGTATTGTGAAATTTATTGAACGAGAGCTGAATATTCTGCAAACACGAAGATCGAGACAAAATTAGTAATGTTTGACAATTTTCACAAATTCCTATCAAGTTCGGGCGAAATTGATTTGCCAAATAATCATTTCATCAAGTTAAGTTCGAGTGGACTTGCAAAACAACCAAACACTTTACAATCATCAAGTCAAGGCGAACTTGTTTAACAGTTTTAAACATTTTCTAAGAACAAGTTCGGGCGAACTTGCAAAAGTTTAACATTTGAAATTTTATTAGACAAGTTCGGTCGGACTTATCAAACATTTATGAATTTTCTGAAATTCCCATACAAGTTCGGTCGAACTTATAAAAGATATTAGTTCTGAACTTATGAGGATAAGTTCGGCCGAACTTGGTTTAAAGAACCAACAGACAAGTTCGGGCGAACTTGTCATCCTTTTCACCAAAACCTGCAACACCATTTCAGGATCGATTTGAATCAAATTTTTAACATGTTTATGATTGTTTATCATTATTTATCATATTCTAGTGTTCAATTTGTCTGATATCATCCTAAACCAAGTCTAATCGTTCAACACATGTCCATATCATTCAATTCTCGGTCCAAAATTAAATCACTCACCATTGCCATGATGAGTAGTGTGTAAATCACCACTAATCACTTTCAAATCGGGCAACAATTTGACTTATGATTGCCAATTTCAGAAATCTCCTAAATCGCTCTCAAGTTCGCTCTGTGATGTTGAAGACAAGTAATGAAGTTCGGTCGAACTTGTTAATTCAATCAATTAAGATTAACAAACAAGTCCGGGCGAACTTATCAACAGATGAAACATAAAGAGCATATACAAGTTCGGTCGAACTTGATTACAAGTCCGGGCGAACTTGATCAATTCAAAACCATATTTTTTCTAAATTTTCAATTTAGACCCTGAACTTTTCAGATTTTACCAGTTTTAACAATCCACTCAGTTGACCAAGTCCAAGATAATGACCTTGGTTAACCGATTTGTCTGCCGAGTCCAAGTTAATGACCTCGGTTTGACCCGTTATGAACAAACTGTTGGTTTTTTCTCAAAATAAAGTTTCAAGTTAATGAACTTTTTATCGTTTTGGCTTATCAGATTTTACAGATTAGCTCCCAGCCCGTTGTCAATTAGATTTCCACCATTTTAGCACCTTACCAGACTTCGAAGATCCGTTCTCCAACATTGGCTTGCTGAAAACAATGTACAAAAAAATCTTTTGTATTTTATAAAGTTTATGCTAAAACACACTGAAAATCTTTTTGGTTTTAATCTGTAAAGCAGATAAACTATGTACTGAACAAGTAAACTATGTACAAACATATTTGTAGACATATTTTTGTGAATTCGTGTCTAAGGATCATATCAGTTGTTTGAAACATATCACCAGTACCGTTGACCTTTTGATGACTTTAAGTTTAAAACTTGTTTACCTAGATTGTCGATATGTTTGACCACTTAAACTTCGACACATTTCTCAATTGTTCCAAGATATGTTAGGTATGAATTACGAAACTTGACTTAACAATGGTTCCCATCTCAGAATATACTCCCGTATCAATATTCCCTAGATTTCATCTTACAGGTGAATATAGCGTAATTGATATCTGTATCTGGGTTAATGCGAAGCCTTGAGAGCTCAAGTTAATACCACTGTATCGACAAAGAGATGAAGGCTCGACCTAAAGGTGTGTTCCATTTAAGGAATCTTTTCAGCACTGCAAATGATTAGATCTTTCGATTCTTTTCAGCTTTGCATGCAGTTTAGGGGTTTATAACAAAAGCATATAGAGGTTCTAGGCTATTGCTTCCGCAAAATCAGAAGAACTTGTATAATACCCCAGATATCAACTATCTATAAAGACCTCGTATCTCAGAATCAGGCAATCTCTCAAAAGAAATTTCAGAGAACTAAGTCCATATATCCGAGAGATGTTAATCCACAAGATTAAGCAGATGGAAAATTTAGTTTATATCTCAGAAACAATTTACTGAACGTGTAAAGTCTATCGACACATCCACAGTAAGACTTGTTTATCACTTTTAAACTATACAATTCTTTAGCATATTGTGATAGTCCACTTGTACTATCATTTCCTTTATGACACCAAATTCTTTTTGTCTTTTCAATGTTTTTGTACTTTTTGTAATTTTTCATATGCTTTTGTATTTTCTCAAATATTTCTCCCCCTAAAATCAAAAACATATTTTTGTATTTTAGTTTTTAAGAAATACTAACCTAAAAGATATACAAACCAATGTGGATCACGTGAACTCGTCGTCCGATCCATATTCAACCTCTGCTTCCGCACGTGTCAACAAATTTTTAATACCGTTAAGCCTCATTAGATATTTAAATCTTGTTAAAGGAAAAGCTTTGGTATAAAAATCAGCTTTCTGTTCATCGGTGTGGATTTTTTCTATTCGCACCAACTTCTTTTCGTAGCAGTCACGAATGAAGTGATAACGAATTTCTATGTGTTTAGTACGAGAATGATGAACAGGATTTTTAGTGATGTCGATTGCTGCCTTGTTATCTACATATAAACCCGTATCAAATGATTGTAATCCATAGTCCCTCATCTGTTGTTGAATCCATAGGATTTGAGAACAACGGCTGGAAGCAGAAATGTATTCTGCCTCACAGGTAGAAAGAGAGACCGTGGTTTGTTTCTTGCATTGCCACGTTACTAATCTAGTTCCAAAGAACTGGCAACCGGCCGTTGTAGATTTAGAATTCAGCTTGTCCACCCCGAAGTCAGAATCAGCGTATCCCGTTAGATTAAAATTATCGTTCTTTGGATACCACAAGCCGGTGCTTGGACATCCCTTCAAGTAACGGAATATTCTTTTGACTATCTGCATGTGTCACACTCGAGGACTGGACTGATATCTCGCGCAAAGGCAGGTAGGATACATGATATCTAGGCGAGATGCCGTCAGATACATCAAAGATCCTATCATCGACCGATAAAGCGTATCATCCACTTTGGTTCCAGTTTCGTCAATGTAAATCCCATGATTTAGTGCCAGCGGGGTCCAAAGCGACTTCGAGCTATCCATTTCAAACTTCTTCAGAATATTGTGAACGTTTTTGGTTTGATGAATGAATATGCCGTCTAGTAACTGATCCTCCGAGGAAGAATTTTATTTCGCCTATAGAAGACATCTCGAATTTCTTCTTCATGATCTTTTCAAACTCTTTGCAAAGTATATCATCCGTTGAACCAAAAATGATATCATCCACATAGATTTTTACGATGGTTAGATGATTTTCGACTTCCTTGGTAAACAATGTACTATACACTATGCCTCTACTAAAGCCATTTCCAACGAGATGTTGAGATAACGTCTCGTACCAAGCTCTCGGGGCTTGATGTAATCCGTATAAGGCTTTGTCTAGGAGATAAGCTTTGTTTTTGTTCAGCGGATGGACGAAACCCAGTGGTTGGCCGACGTTCACTTGTTCGTGTAGCTTACCATAGAGAAATGTGGATTTCACATCTAACTGGTACACCTTAAAACCTTTCCAAGCTGCGAATGCAAGGAAAATGCGGATTGACTCTAAGAGTGCAACCGGTGCATAGACTTCCGTATAGTCAATTCCTTCTTGCTGGTGGAAACCTTTGACAACCAACCGAGCTTTGTTTCTAACGATCACTTCTCGATCATCCCTTTTACACTTGAAGACCCACCCTTCGTGTCTATTGTTTTCTGCTTAGGTGGTAAGTCTACAAGCCTCCAAACTCCCAGTTTCTCGAACTGTAATAATTCCTCTTACATTGCTATAACCCAGTTCTCATCACCCAGAGCTTCATTCACAGTCTTTGGCTCTATTTGAGATATGAAACATGAATAATAGCAGTAGCCTTGAATAGGAGCAACTCGGGTATAGAAACAACTTAACGCTTTGTTGATTTGACTTCTTGTTTGCACACCAGTCTGTAACTCTCCAATAATGTTTGTTGAAGGATGATAAGAATAAGATCATGGCATCTCCTCGCTGGGAACATCAACTGTACTATTCTGATTTGAGACATTTAAATCAACATTCAAATTAACTTCAGGAGCACTAGATGTAGCTTCATTTTGATTGCTCGAGCCAGCAGATTGATTCAACATGTTGGATATCTGCTCGGATTCTTCATCGGAAGAGGATTCTTCATCATCATCGAAAGTCGGAGCTACATCAGAGTCGGAATTCTGATTCTCAGAAGTATTTGGCACTGAGGTTGTATCTCCTGGTTCAGTGAACATTTGCTAGAGTTGTAGTAGGTTCTGCTTCAGAAACTTGTTCAACTGGAACACCACTATTACTCGGACCTACACAAGAAGACGAAGTACCAAACGTGGGTTGATTAACCACAATTGGCCTTAAAATATGTTCTTGGTTTGCCGACTGTTGAAGATAATAAAGAGATGCAAGTTCTTCATCAGACGGTTCTTCTGGCAAGTCGAATGACTTCCACAAATCTTGGTAATTGAACAACCATGCATCACCTTTCCTCTGGATAGGAGTTGTGTACCGAAAACAATCAACGTGTTGTGCTTCAATCACTTTTCTCAAAGCAGGAACATAAACACTCCTTAGAGGACTAGCATAACCAACGAAGAAACCTTCAAGCGATTTGGCACCAAACTTACCATCTTGATCAATCACTGTACATGGTGCACCAAATGGCTCTAGATATTTCAGATTTGCTTTCCTTGGGTTGATCATCTCAAAAGATGTTTAGTCGGTTTGACAGTTAAAACCCTGTTTAGTGTGTAACATGCCGCTGCAACTGCCTCACTCCAGAAGCTAACAGGAAGTTTCGAGTCTGCAAGCATAGTTCTTGCTGTTTCGATCAATGTTCTATTCTTCCTCTCAGCTACGCCATCTTGTTGTGGAGTATAAGGTACTGAATTCATGCAGAATTCCTTTGGCGTTGCATAACTCTTTCATCTTATTGTTCTTGAATTCCATACCATTGTCACTACGAATACATCTAACAGGCAGATGATATAGATTTTCGAGCTTCTTGAAGAGAATTACCAGATTATCAAACGTTTCATCCTTGGACTCTTGAAAGAAAATCCATGAATATCGAGAATAATCATCTGTGACGACCAAGTAGTATAGATCTCCAGAAATACTTCGGACGTTCACCGGACCGAAAAGATCCATATGAAGACGTTCAAGCGGCAACTTTATAGAATTCAGAATCTTCTTAGGATGTGATTTCTTCTTCTTCTTCCCTTTCTTACATTCAAGACAATGATCGGTCATGTGGAAGCTTCGAAGATTCACCCTCTCGACTAAATCGTTATGAACCAGAAAATTCATTTTTCTCAGATGAATGTGTCCCATTTTTCTGTGCCATAAAATCGAATCCTTCTCCGTGGCTTTTGACACAAAACATTGAGCCGATTTGTATGATGTTGTAGCAGTACCTATACTAAAACATAGAGATCGTTTTCGCATGGAGCACGCATGAGAATCCAATCATCCGGAATTTTGAAACCCGGCTTTAGTATCATGCACTCTTTGTCGTTGAAATGAACTGTGAACTGTTTGTCACAAATCTGCGAGATGCTTAGAAGATTGTTCTCTAGCTCAACAATGTAATTCACACGATCAAACGATACTACGCCATTGGAAAGTTTTCCTTCAGTGACAGTCCTTCCTCCTTGATTACCGGCAAAGCCAACATATCCACTGTTTATAGCCTTGATGTCAAAGAGAAGAGCTTTCATCCCTGTCATGTGCCTTGACGCTCCACTATCCAGAATCCACTTTGATAGAATGGATCTATGGAGCCCCTGCACACATTATCATTCAGTTAAAAAGCGCGACCCAAGCCTTCTTGGTCTTGGGTTTGGGATAAAAAGCTTTATAATCATCCTCAAAATCTCCATCTGAGATGTCACTATTGTTACCATTTTCAAACATAACTTTCTTTTTATGTTTTGATGATTTGACAGTTTCAGTTTTAATCTCGGATCTAGACTCTTTTCTTTTACCAGTCTTAACTTGCTCAGACTTGATAACTTCAGATGTTGATGATTTCTTTTTAGTAATCCAGGATTGTGATTTAACCTGTGCCTTTTTAATGTAAAACCTTGATTCATTTGTCTTGGAAGTTTCACTTTTCTCAAAAGTTGAGTTTTCAAATTTAGTTTTAGGTTTAACTTCAAGTTTAGATTCATTTCGTTTCAAAATTGTGACAGGTTTTACGAACTCTGGTTTCTTAGGCTTTTCAACATCTGAACTTGTTTTTGTTCGAAGATAGACCGGCTTAGATTTCGGACACTTCCGTGCAATGTGACCAACTTCATTGCACTTGAAGCAAGTCCGATCATCATGAGAATGTCCACTAGTGAATTTTACACCACTTGTGGCTTTGGCCTTATCACGAAGTTCTTTTGCTTTTTTGAACTCATCGTTTGACTGTTTTCCAATCAAACTTTCCTCTTGAACCGTGCTTGTCCCATACACGAATTTCATGTTTTTATCTTTATATTCGTGAAATGGTGACTTTTTCTTATTCGGTTCTTCTTCTACATCCAAACCCAACCCTACTCTCCTATGTTCCAGAAAGTCACCACCATTCCTTCGGTATTTATTTCTTGTAGGTTTAGAGTAAAACTTCTTTTCATTAATTTCCGAATCTTCTGATGAAATTTCAACGAGTTTGAAGAATTTATCAAGCTGATCTTCCTTCACATTCCGAATCGGAAAGCTATCGTCGAAGTATAGTCTATCAGAATCCTTAATTTTGTACATGACAACGTTAGGATCATCACTTAGGCTATCTTCCGATGATTTATCGTCATTTTCGGATTGTGAATCAGAATTGTTCGAACTCAAGTTGGCGCTCTCATAACTGCCATCATCAGAATCATTCAAAACATTTTCAACAACATTTTTAACCACTGCTTCGCCATCATCACTCGTGTAGGTTACATCAATGTTCTCAGGCAACTCGCTTTTCTTTTCAGTTAAAAGTTCAATGTTGAGTGTCGTTTCCATCCCCTCAGCCTTTTTGCAATAATACTTTTCACATAGGGGTGGTGGAACATTGCTATAATCTCCATACCTTTGTCTTTCTGAACATTTTCTTCTGACTGAATCGTATGAATAATGTGATCGATGACATAGGCATTAGTGGTATAGCTTTTCAAAAGCTGTCGAACCCTTTCGGTTTCGATTTTCATGTCTTGAAGTTCTTGTTTTACTTCAGCAATGTTGTTTACGTAAACGTTAATAGCTTTTTGTTTTTCCATTAAAGTAGCTTTTAACATTCTGATAGTATCATCTTGTTCAATGTTATTATTATCCAACCTGCTGTAATCATCTTTCATTTTGTCGTAAGCCTCTTTCATTGTGCGATAATCATATTTGAAATTATTATTATGCACATTGAGTTCGCTTATGATCTGAGACTTTTTAGCACATTGAACACACGGTTCAGTACATTTCGTACATGGTTTCTCAACCTCGACGATTTATATTTTAACCACTTCCTTTTCTACAAACTTTACCTCTGGACCTACCATTGTTAGATTTGCCATCATAGCTTTATTGGCGATCTCTGTGAGGTTTTCTTCATTCATTTCTTTGGTTATGTTGATAACCTCTTCAACCACAGGTTTTTCCTCAGCAACAAGCTCTGAAGATGATGTATCACCAAAACAACCTGAAAAACTAGTAGACATGTTAGGGGAAAGGATACCCTGCATCTTTGTATGCTGATAAATTTCCTCCTCCTCAGCTTGTTGCATGTACTCTTCTAGTAATGCACTTTCCATGGCTGCATCCTCAATAGATGTGTCTTCCACGATCTCGGCCATAAGAGCAACTCCGGTTTTCTTGGCGATATAAGAATTCCAGTCAAAACCGTCATCTTCATTCGAAGCAACCATTGCCTTTTTTGCTGTGTTTGAAGGTTTATCTTGGATTTTGACTTGAGTCTTCTTTGGGAAAGGCTTGTATTGTAGTGACTTTTTGTAGTATTCACTGCCACCTCCAAATGGACATTGATTACTAGTTGCCTCTAGATTCTTGCATTCTCTTTTGAAGTGCCCTTTCTGTCGGCATCTGAAGCAGGTAACCTTCGTTTTGTCGAACCCCAATTTGTTGCTTGAATTCCCGATGTCTCTACCGGTAAGAGCAACAAACTTAGTAACCCTCTGAATAATTGATGCTAAATACTACTTAATATCCATCAGCTCAAGCTCTTCTTCATCTACTTGATCATAATCTTCGGCGGTCATTTCCGGATTACCAATCTTCTCGGCCACCAAGCTTTCATATGATTCTAACACTGTGGCGAGAAGTGCCATGTGTTTTTTGGCAACTTGTTCAGAAACGACATTGTTTAGATTAACAACAATGTTGCATTTGTACACATTTGAATAATTTGATTTATTATTCTGATTTGCTTGATTTTGATATGAAGAATTTGAACCCGTGCTTGAATATAAAGATTTTGGGGACTCTGATCATATTTCGAATATGATTGAGTTTAGCTCTGTGGCGAATGATTCGAGAAATTCAGATTTGCGCTAAAAGCGGTTTGGATCTTCGGGCTAGTGATATTCTCTTGAGCTCCGGTTTTGTAGTAAAGCCCTACATCTTGAGCAACGTTAGAATTCTTTGATTTTTCTATCTTTAACAACTCCATCTCGTGCCCTTCCAGTTTATCAATGAATGTGGATAGTTTGAAGAACTCCCAACTCGCACTTTCTTTGAGCACCATGAGATAAGTCGTCCACTCTCCCTAAGGTAAAGCGTCAGCTAGCTTATCAATGTATTCTTCTTCTGTTTTCTCAAGCCCGTGTCTCCTCATGATCACTTTCAGATGACAAAACCTTTCGATCATCTGTTTCATCGTTTCCCCTTTAATCATCGTAAATATGTCAAATTCTTTCATGATCAGTGCTTTCTTGCTTTTGACCATTTCTGCACTTCCCTGGTATTTGTTCTTCAAGGATTTCCATAACTCTTGTGTAGTCTTGTATCCGGTAGAAGCACCAATATATCTTCTTTCACCGACTGTTGGATCAAGCTTATCATTTTCTTCTTGGCGACGTAAGCATCTTTCTATAAAGTAGAGAACTTGTTGATATCGATAACATTATCATTCTCATCTCTGGGCCATGTATAACCAGTCTCTATTGCCACCCAGCAGTGGAAATATGTAGCTTGGACCCAATTCATAAACTTCTCTTTCCATCCCTCATATTCGTCCATACACATGAGTTTTGGAGGCTTTACAGACGTGCCCATCTCGTTGTCGATGTTCACTTGATTCACCATTTGAGCGTTTGGAGCTGAAGCCGTCATGAAGCACTGTGAAGATCTTCCATCTTGAAAAACTGACGAATCTTACTGAAAACACACGTTCACAAACTTCAAAAAATAATTAGTACACTGACAAGTTCGGGCGAACTTGCAGTTTGAGAAAAATCAGATTTTGATTTTACACAAGTTCGGGCGAATTTGTGTTGACACTTTGAAAATTTCACCCTGATATAAGTTCGGGCGAACTTATGTTGAATTTCAAATGAACTTTCAAGTTCGGGCGAACTTATATGTGAAATTCAATAAAATCTAATCAAGTTCGGGCGAACTTGATGGAAATTGAAAGATTTTCTTTGTAAGTTCGAGCGGACTTATCAAATTCTATAAGAAATCACTCAAGTTCGGGTGGACTTGATTAAAATTGATGAAATTTTAATCAAGTTCGAGCGGACTTGATCCTAAGTTCGACCAAAACTTGTTTGCAAAACATGGTTTTTTCAACTTTTTGATATCAATTTGTGTGAATTTGATGTTCAAACTCTCAGGGGTTTACCATAAGTGTATTTTATATGACATATTCAAAAATTAGCAACTTTTATCCGTGAATTCATTGTTTTCTTTGAAAAAGGAAGAAAAATGGTAGAAAGAGGTAGAATTAGAGTAGATCTTGCAATGATTTCACCAATTTAGGTATCCAGGCTCTGATACCACTTGTTGGATCGCTCCATTAATAGCATAGGAACCTAAATTGGTATCTAACATTCGTATATGCGGAACTTATATGATGTATTAATCGAATATGCAAGATTTACTGTTTAATCACTGTTTATTGATCATAAATGTTCAGTACATGTCAAATCCTGATCAAGCAGAGCTTCGCCGCACAAGTGACAAAGTTGCAGAAGTTACAAATGAAGAAATCAAGGCACCTATTTATACTATCACAAGTTCGTTTCGAAGATAACAAGTTCGGGCGAACTTGTTTAGAACAAGGCCAAACTTGTCCTCACATGTAGTTCCGGGCGAACTTGTAAAGTATTTACATAAATAACCCTATACTTTGACATAATCTAGCCCAAACTAAACGGACTCGATCCAAGACTAAGACATAGACATTATATACTAACACATAGCTTGTTAGAACACTTGAACTAGAGGGAGGAACTTCGTAAGGCTTATTAGACCTAACGATGCAATGATTGCAATCTATAGTTATATTTATATATTCGTATCTTGGGAAGTCGGTGACTACTGTTTATAACTCCCCATCAACCATTTTTTTACTTTTCAATTTGAGTAAATCATGCTTTATGTATTACCAGAATTATGAAACGTGCCCTTAAAAAAGCAATTACAAATTATGTTTAAATTTTTTTGTTTTTCTAATATGTCTTGTCCTTTAAATCAAACCCAGTTAGTAAAGTCAACTTCCCTCATCTTTATCGTGACGAACCAAACAGATACCGTCCGAACAACTTCAGTAGTGGCAACAATATTCGGTTTTATGGTTTTTAGTATAAATTTTGTTAAAAATGAAGTTATATTCACAATAGAATCAGTTTTTTATGTCGTACCTATTAAGGGTGTTGGTACGTATCAATACCTTGACAAACCGAATTGATACAGTCACAAAAATATTGGTACCGCGTCCATTCCGACCGAACTATATCGGTACTATCGAAACCGTTACTAATATTTGTTTTTATGTTTTCGTTCCATGTAAACATGTGTCTATATCTCTTTGAGCATATTACGATTTTATTATTCGAGATTTATCTTACTATTGCTACTCAGTGCCAGTACCTTATCGATACCGTAATTAACCTAATTGATAATCGAACTCCCGCCGCAATGTGCGGGGGAGTTCAACTGGTTATTATACCACGTAAAAAATGTAATTGGAGTTGTACGTTGTTCGAAAGCATTTACTTATCAAGTTTCATAAAGATTTTCCAAACAAATTCAGTAGAAATAGACAACATCAAGCATCTTAAATCCACAAATGTTGCATAACTATACTATAGTATGACCAAAATTACATTCATTTTTAAACTAAAACCAAATCAGTTCATGACAAACCATAAGAAAATATCTATCTGTGCATCAACACTCGTTGTCTTTATGGCGTTTCCGAAGTGTTGCCTTTATGTTTCAGTTCGCTAACGGTATCAAACTAGTGACTTTGTTAAAAAAAGAACTAATTAATTTATTGTTTGTTTCAAAATTAATAACCTCATAAATTCTTATTACAGTCGGACAAAGAATAAGTTTACTGATTCCATTGTTATCTTGTAGATTTGATAGTAGTTCCAATATTCGGGTCTCTCTCTAGTCTCCCTGTGAGCGACACGTGTGGACCCCAATGGAATGGTAATTTCAACATATACTACAAAGATGGATTTGTGTGGTGAATAAGACGTTTACATGTATACCCAATCATATGAAACAAAAAAGTTTTTGATTAAATAATATTTAAGATGCCGACTTCAAGAAAACTTCCAAGAAAAGAAGAGGTATTTCATCAGGAAACTTAATGAAATGCAGAAGAAATTGTATTTGGTGCAACTCTTGTTTTACACTCTTTTAGCATCGATAAAAGTTTTAGAAAAGTTGAATTTTAATAATTCAAACTATGACTTTTTAACCGATAATAATCCATGCAGTATGACAAATGACACTCCTAAATTTTATATCCGTTGTTAACAACAATTTCACTCCAACGGAGAAGTAACACCATACGCTCCTAAATTTCATTTAGGTCATATCAAAACAATTTACAACACTCAGATTGGTTAAATGTCAGTCAATTGTTCATTAGAGGCACACAGTTACTTTTCCGTTAGAGTGAATTTGTCATCGGCAGTGAAAATGGAAATTACAAGCGTCATTGGTATTGTCAGTATGGATTCTTATCGGCCAATAGACAACATTTTAGATTATTAAAATCCAGTTTGCTAAATTATAATCCATAGAGTTTACTAGTAATTGTGTTTGAAGTTGTCCACATCCAGATCACCAATCTATATATATGGGGGATACCACCCAACCTATGAAACAATAAAAAAAAAACTTCTCCTAATTGATCACATCCACAAACAAATGATGCAGCCAGAATCGATTCTTCCACAAGACCTTGATGAAGCAAGATTATATGGTCTAGAAATGGGTAATTATACATGTGTTGACTATGAACTCTACTCCTCAATCACCACCCCTGAGGACTCTTCCATAATCACCTCAGAGTCATACTTTCATACCATGTTACCAAGTGATCTTATTAGTAAGTTACCTTATGTCGATGACTCTGGAGTAGTACTCCCTATGGAGAATATTTCTCAACATGTGGAAGGGATTGAAGATATTTCAGGCACTTCCCTTGATGATGTATTGAGATGGTGGGCTGATAGTGAAGAAATGGATAGTATGTGCACAGATTTATCCATGGAGAATGAAGGTGTAAGTGGCGCTCCATCTATAAAATCTAATGACATGTCTATGATGTCTCCATCGATGATGAACCATACGATGGTGTTACCAATGGAAGTTGAAGGCCAAACAAGCCTTGGTAGTCTACTTAAAGCTTATGGAGAAGCCATGGAGATGGGACAAAGAGAACTAGTGAATGTGATCGAGGGTTGTTTAAACGAGAAAGCTAGTCCGCTTGGTGGAACCATGGAACGTGTGGCTTTTAACCTGTTTCACTCAGGAAATCAAATAGACTACATAAAACAGGAGTCAATGAAAAATTATAAGTCCGCATTCAAAGCTTTTTATGAATGTTTCCCTTATGGGAGATTTCCTCATTTTGCAGCCAATTCAGCTATTCTTGAAGCAATTATGAGTGACTCAAGGAAGGTACA
Organism: Scalesia atractyloides; assembly: GCA_947069175.1. NCBI lineage: Eukaryota > Viridiplantae > Streptophyta > Magnoliopsida > Asterales > Asteraceae > Scalesia > Scalesia atractyloides. The sequence continues at coordinate 31,784,463 of CAMTDV010000005.1, forward strand.
CATCATAGATTTTGATATGGGTGAAGGGGTTCAATGGCCTCCAATGTTAGAGGCTATTGGAAAGCTAAAAAGAGAAATTAAGTTGACATCCATTAGAACAAATGACGCGCAAAGTTATAGTTTTGAGGAGACAAAAAAACGGCTCAGTGATTATGCAAACCGTTGTGGATTAAAGTTGGAGGTTCAAGATGTCGGTATTGAAGATTTGGTGTGGGAGATCGTAAGATCGCATGAGCATGACTTCCTAGCCTTCAATTGTATGGTTGGACTACCACACATGGGGAGGAGAAGAAATACAAGTGAAGTGATGGAGTTTATAAGGGCTGCCAAGAACTTATTATTAACAAACAAAGGAATTTTAACTTTTGGCGAAGGAGAAGATTGGGAAAATACAAATGTTTCTCGCGGTTTTGGTTCATTTTTCGACGACTACTTAAAACACTATCATGCACTTTGTGAGTCAATGGAAAGAAGCTTCCCAGAGAACCTTACAGAAGCAAGATTAGCCATGGAGACCCTTTTTGTGGGCCCATATGTTTCATCATTTTCTTGGTACCAAAAATGGCAGAATGATCGGGGAGATTTTGGATTCAAAGAAGATATTGGGTTAATGGGTTGGAGGCTGAGCAAAGAGAGTTTGATGGAAGCTAAAGAGATGGTGAATGAGAGACAAAGTTCATATAGCATCGGGCTTGTAGGGCAAAATAATAATGAAATGGTTCTACAATGGAGAGGAACTCCATTAGTTAGAATTTCTGCTTGGAAGTAGATAAAAGATTTAGGAAAGTAACAACTACTTGTTAATAATTTAACTAATTGTTTCTGTAATTTTATTGGTTATGGTATATACAGATTCATTATTCTATAACGTGGAAAAAACATTGTACATTTTCAGCTGTAATTTATCGAATTAATGTTGGGAATGTATCGTCCAATAAACTTATGATCGAATTACACAAGCACGAACACATGACTCTGAAAATATAACCTAACAAAAACCTCTACAATAATCAGAAAGTTTATATCCTAATTCCTAATCCTAGAACAAAATTTAGAATCTTCAGCTAACAATATGAGTATTTATAAAAAAAACAACTAAAAGGACAAACCTTACTAAACACATCAACAAACAATTAAGCTCGCAATAAATGTGGCACACGATCTTGTCCAATGGAACTTTATCTCGAAAATTGTCCCATTATGTCAGTGTTGTATGTGGGCTCAATGCCCCCTGCCACCTCACCATCTATGACGTCCCTCCCCCATTTCCTGGGCGCTATGGGACGTTATAGGCAATTTCGTTAACTCCTTGGCAAGCGCTACAGAGATGGTGATGGGAGCCCATATTTATTTAGCCAATCAGGTTCATTTTCTTTGTAATTTCTTTTATATTTTTATTTTTTTTTTATGTATAAAGGGGCTTTAAAGAGGGTGTTATCCTACACCATGCTAGTTAACGATAAAACCGCTCGCTTGTTGTGCATATGTGACGCTGATGTGGCATGATAAAACCCCTAAGGACTTTATATTAGACCGTCCAGCCTAATAAGGAAAGTATACTGACGTTATCACAAAAGACAACAACTGATTTGGAGAGGTGGTTATTATTAATTCAAAAAGAAGATTAAGAACTGATTTGGAGAGGTGGTTATTATTAATTCAAAAAGAAGATTAAGAACCATGTTAAATTAGCAACATTATCCATGCGTCTATATCTTTAATACAAGAACAGGACAACATGTTGATGAGTGAAAGACAAGAAACAAGATTATAATATTATGTTCGCACAACCAACCTAGTTAGCAATGGCGTGAACTATGAATGTAAGATGGTATAATGTAAAGGCGCCAATAGGTATGTAGAAAAGAATAGGAGCTAAAGCATTAAAATGTGGTTTTCAAGAATCATGCATATAACGAAGAACATTTTAGACGAAGTTGTGATACAGAGTGGATCAAGCGTACTTGTTTCCTTCATTAAGAGCCTTTTCTTTGTCAGGTTAAGATGTTGGTCTATTTTTTGTGGTTAATCAGCAATCGGTGTAATTACCCACACACGGACGTAGAACAGAGTCTGTCCTTTGTTACGAACAAAACTCATTTCTAAACTATATTATTGATTGAAAAGTTAAAAAGAACTGAGTTGGCAGTTCTACCCTCACATATTTATTAACATGTACAGCTACACCAGAAGAATTATCCTAAGAAAAATTGCTACGGATACAGTTCTTGATAATGGAATTTGTGGACAACCAACGACGGATGATCATAATAAGAATTGAGTTGTGTGAGTTACTCTTTTAAAAAATATAATAAAAGATAATACATGAGTTGAACATAAACGAAATTTGTGTTATTAGAATCAGTAAGTCACAAAAGTTATGTAGACCTCATCACCAGGTATAGAATAACGTTTATAAATGAGTTCGAAGGTTTAAAAATTTTGAATTATCACTCTTCGAACTGATATAGCTTTACTTGAAATATAAACATGGAGGAGTCATCAAGTATGGAAATTTAGCAAAATATGAACCCAACCTTAAAAGCAAAATCAATGCATGATGTTAAACCACGTTTTTCAACACAATCTTGTACAGAACATCTTGGTTTAGTAGGGTTCAAACCCTAAAATGTATCAAATTTAAGTACTCTCATGACTAAGTAGTAAAGGATCACGAGATGATCTACCTGAAGTATACCGACACCTGAGGAATATCGACATCATTATCATCTTCATCCTCGCAAGCAACCACCACATCGATGTGGCGTCTGTACGGTGGCAGCTCAGCTTTAGCCACTTCTTTTGCCAAATCCACCATCTTTTTGTCCATTCTATCTTTATGCCTTGGGAACATGCTGTTGTAAAGCAAACAACTTCCATAAGATATGCTGTAAGCATTCAGACCTTTGTTTTTTAGCCACTGAAGAAGCTCTCTTAAAGTCGGGTCATCTCTAATGATCCAACGGTCCCAAACGGTCCAGCTCAGGTCCTGGTGTTTGATCACTTTTGGTGGGACCGGTTCAGCCATTGAGAATAGAGGGAGTGCCAGGTTGGCAAATGTGTTTCTGTAGTCCTCCACTTTGTGACCGCCGTTTAGGACCTTGTAAAGCTCCAGGCAGACAAAACCGGTGGCCATGGCAGTAGCGGTTGCTATAGCGGGGATAATCCTGCCAGCAATGAACTTGGCCTTGAGCTTATCGACTTCAGGGATGCTGTAATTCCTAGCTCTCATGTTCGCAAGTCCCGCTATTAGATCCATATGATAATTGGTGTCATCATCCTACGCATTCAAAAATTAAACAAGATTTATAACATTATATCAACCATTCTTCTGTAATTAGTGTCAGACTATAAGATTTTCTGCTTCAAAATTAACTTTCGACATATTTCAACAAGTTTTGACCCGTTTAGAAATAAAAAAAATAACCTGAAGCAGCTCTATCACGAGTAAACAAGTATAAATTACCCACCTGTAAACTTGACCAAGCAAGGAACCAATAACTTATAAACACATATGTCATAGTGGATTGGAAAAACCCCGATTATTAATCCAAACCGCATTTCATTATGATATGGAGAATAGGATTAGCATCCGAATGCAGATTTTAAATCGAATTCAAACTTGTGATTTTTAACCCAATCTGACCAAATATCTGAATTATAAATATTGTATTTCCAAACGAATCTGACCCGATAATCGAATTATATGAATTGTTTTTTTCATTCACTTTTTTCCCATGATTAGGGTTATTTTGAATCAAGCCGAAATCAACTTGCTTTCTCTAATTCTACTTCAATTTCAGTTTCAAAAATTTCACACTAAAATAACCCAAATGCCCTGAAAACCAACCTAGTGAACACCCCTACATAGAGAGAATAGAAAAGAGAGAGGACCTTTTCAAACTGAATTGGGTTCATCCGGAAACCAGGCGGAAGCTTCTGGTGGCACAATTTCAACTTATTGACCAGTTCATTGATAACAACAGAGTCATCAATAGATGCAGTAGACAAACTAGTGGCTTTTTCATCTGTAACAATCTTGACATTCTTCTTGGGCTCAAAATCAGGAACCATCACTCTGCTAATAGCATCAGCACACCTTGTAGACGATTTGACCCACTCGGGGATTGGAATGCCATAAGTTTCTGCTCTTAGTATAGATGCTGCAATAACAAAGTTCAGGTGGCTTTGGTCTTCAACAGAAAACTCCAAGGGTCGCGGGAAACGCTTTGGGGCAGACCAAAAAGGGGTCCCGCTGCTGTTCACAGAATCTTCAGGGAAAGTGAAGGTCAGCTGTTTCACACGGTTAGCAAAGTAATCTTCAAACCTGATTACATACAAAACAAACATTAAGAACGTGACGGGAAATGTTGAATTAGAAGTACTAGTGTAAAGAAATAAGTGCTACTTTAAGCGGGCCCATGTTATGCAGTCTTGAAATGATTCACACCGCTCCCTCTCAAGACATTCAAGCACACGTTCCAAGTTATCCCTCGCTTGTGCATCACCAGCTTTTTCCATTCCGGAAGTGTATTCACTTGGATTAGACAGATACGCGTTGGCTTCAGCTGGTGTCTTCTCAAGCAATCCTTCAAATTCTGACCTAGCCCAGGTCAAACAGTGGTCAATGTTGTGTGGGAATGAATGCACAGTACACATAGGTGCTTGTTTCTCAGGTGGGTCCCGGAAGCACCATAGTTCTCAGTCAAATGAGGGATGACCATTTGTGTATTACACTTGGCACCTAAAGTTCCCGATTCTAGAAGCGGCTTTTGAAAATACAAACACCTCTGATCAATATAAAGCCTTGCATTCACATTATCAAGAGCGTTGACGACGACACTAAGATTCTCCCAGAAAGTATCATCAAACACATTTTCAGTATCTGGGCTGGCACGGTTTTGAAGTGCTTCAATATGAAAATTAGGATTTATCAAGGTGGCGGCAGTTGCAGCAACGGTTGACTTAGCTTGACCAATGTTCCAATCTCTAAAAAGAAACTGCCTGCTGAGGTTGCTTTTTTCAATAACATCATCATCCGTAATAGTGAGCTTTCCTCCATTACCACAAGAAACGCCCATTAGTGCTAAATTTTTCAAAAACTCGCAGCCTAGCGCACCCGATCCCACAACAAAAACCTTAGCTTCCTCTAATTGTTTCTGAAGTTTAGCCCCAAAGACTGAGATTTGAGCATCATAACGGCTATTCAAGGGCTTTAAGTCATTGGGATCCAAAGGCTCTACAGGAAGGGACTCTAGAGAGTCAAAGTAGAAAAACTGTCCACCAAAAAGAAAACAAAAGCGGGTCCCGTTAGCTCGAATTGCAAACTCTTAAGCATCGGAAAGTCAAACATATAATGGAGGTTTTAAATGTGTGTTTTGGGAAAACAATACTGAGTAATTTGAATTAGATAAGTGGAACAGAACATATAGAAAGCAATGTTTCAAGGTTTTCTATTGTTCAAAGTTGCAATAATAAAATGATCAAGTGTTTGGCAAATTCTGATTATTTGAAAGATAATCGATGAATTAACCAAAAAAAATGGTAGTTTTACGACAAAGAAAGACGGTTTATGAGATAGAAATAAAAAGCTTTCAAATTATATTAGACGAGGCATATTTGTAAGACTTATTTACCCTCACGAAAAAGAAAAAAAAATCATTGCAGCTTTATGAAACTAGTTAACTGACACCCTAACAATCACCATCAGAACTTATTTACCAAAACATTATAAACTGGTTATTGCAAGTTTAAATCGCATTATTAGATAGTCAATGTGAGATTGCAAATCCAAACACCCTCATAGAATGATAAGAAGAGAACTAACCTGAAATAGTGGATGGAACTTTCCAGAACAAGCCTTAACAACTTCCTGTCCAACAATACCACCAAACATCGCAGCCATGGGGTTCAAAACAGCCCTTGCACCAAATGCGAAGCTTCTAACAATTTTCTCATCAAGCTGGTCAATCTTTCCATCTTTAAGTTGATTGTTCATATTGTTAGCCAAAGAAAGCAACTTCTGAGCATCTTCTTCAGAACCAGCAACAGGATATCGTCCCAACTCTGATACAAACTTATCCAATGCTTGAAACAGAAGATGTAAGAGTGGAGGGCGATCAAATTTAGAGAAATCACTGAGAAGAAATTCACCAGGGTCTTTAATTGCCTCTTCCAATGGCTTAAATTTCAATACCTTCGGTTGCTTCAATTGAGTTACAATTCCACCCTTTGTATATGCACCGTACTTTGTAGTATCTTCTTCAATACTGAAAGAAAATGGTTTCGCATTTATAACCTTTCTTGGTTTTCCATCGTTTAGTTCTGTCATCCCGTGGATTTCCGAAAACACAACTAGATCTCCATCTTGAAACTCAAGTCGTTCATCATCAACACATGTGACAAGTGGAGGATTGTCGTTGCTTATAGATGCAATAATGCCTGTGTGTGGGTCCTCCCCGTCTACATCTGAGACGGTGAATTTAGGGCCAAAGTCACAAAACACACTACCAAAAAGACCGCGTACTTCTGATTTTATAAAAGCAATCGGAGGCTCGTGTTTATGGCAAAAATTGTCAAATTCAATTGCTTTTGCCAAAGGAATATCCGTGAACACTACAGCCTGCAGCAAGTGAACAAACATAATGAGATTTGAAGATGTGTACAAAGAATATAAAAATGTACAAAAGTGATAGCAAAAGTGGTCAAGCCAAGTAATATTTTTATTTAAAATAATAAAATACCAACAAAATATTAAAACAATCTGCCTTTGAGCAACAACTGTCCCTCAAAATGCCCTAATTTCAAGAGTACTTCCGCCCCAATGATAAATACAAAAAATACTATATCATGCATTATGAACCAGATCTCGTAGAGCTATCTAGCTATGAATTTAATGTAGTCATTGTATTATCATGATTTTGTTGACATATAGGCATATAGCCATGCAAGTTGTCTTTCCTTAAGGTTTCATGTCCTATGTTATAGCTTATTAAATTCGGTTGCATCCATCTAGTTCAATTTTCAGTGCTAAGAAAATGAGCTTTTTGATCAAATATCCATCTTATAAATTGTGTTCAAACAGATTTCAGAAACAATAGGCATGTGGAACGTCATTTAAAAAACCTTCAAACAGCACATACTAACTTGAAACATTGATGACTATGAGCAAAAATATAGAAAAAGTAGTGCAGATACTTAACAACATAGCATCGCTAGTTAAAAACAAATACGTTTTAACAACAAAGCGTTGATTGTCAACTATGCTTCATTCAATGCACAACATGCTTCAAAGTGAATGTAAAAAAACCAAAATAAGACATAAATCAAACAAAAATATCACACAGAACAACTGTGGATGATAAAAATTTAACCGTAAATAAAATGAAAAGTAGAAATCAACTAATAATCATGAGACATGGCACTTTTGCGCCATACAATGAACAAGCTTAAAAAATAACAACATTCAAAACCAGCAAATAAGGCACATACTGAATTACCTGGAACTCAGACAGCTGCTCAGCAGTTAGTTCTGTTGTTAATGTAGAGATAACAACAGAATTGTTCAGTTCTTGCATTTTGTTGAGAGAAGCAAGAGCTCTGTTCTTTCCCAGATCGTCCTCCGTGAAAATAAAATTGCTAGATAAATCCCACAACTCGACAACTCCCTCATCATGTAATGTCACAGACTTCACACCAGCAAGAATAAGATTCTTTGCTGCAAAGTTTGCATAAACATGACACAGATAAGCATGCAAGTATATATATTATATAAAAAAACGTTTTAACTTTGGTTTAAAAGGCGTGTCTAGGTGCCAGGTGCCCTAAGGCGCAGTCCTAAGCGCTTCAGCTACACAAGGTGAGTGTATTACAAGAACCGCACCTGAGGCGCGACTTTTTTGGCAAAAAGTTGAACCTGGGCCGCGCACTTCATGTATTTCCAATGTTTTTGTGCTTCAGATCGTTGTACAGCATGCTTTTAAGCTTGTACATGTATATATGTATTTTCAATATTAAAACATAAATAAAGCTTATTTGTGTCTAATATTAAGTAAAAGATGCTAGAAACCTTTAGGAAAAATATAAAAAATTATATAATTATTTGCCCCTCGGGTACAAAAGACAGTGTGCTTTTGTGCTTGGTGCTTTGTGCCTAGGTTTTAGACCTCATCGCTTTTGTGTGCTTCTCGCTTTATAAAACCAAGCATTTAACAATAGCAACTTCAAGATAAGAAATAGAAATATCACATCTCATGATACACTATCGCTAATGGTCACAATAGGTACTGATGCCTATCCTCTGATTGTATACATAGCATAGTTCCAACAAAAAATAAACTATATAAAAACACATTACACATGAGGTACATAAAATTAAATCAATAACAAAAACCAACTTCAACAAGTGTGCATTCATAAGATCATCAGTACACATACACACATATTTGTAAAGCCAGTAGACTCACCGATTTCAGCACCAAGTCCCTGCATCCCAGAGACTAAAATGTTCGACGCAAATAAGCGCCTCATGGTTTCCCGACCATAAACTGCAAGCTGTCGGCTATGGAGGTCCTCATCAATATCCAATTGGTTTGATCCACCACCACCAACAGGCATTTTACCGTTAGTGGTACCGTTAGGGTTGTTTCCTCCTCCCATGGTTGCAACTGTCGAAGACGTCCCTGTGCTTGTGCTGGCGGCAGCGGCTGATGAAATCAAGTTGTCAATCTTAGTTCTCTTGATCAAAGATTCATCTACTACTACTTCCTCTACTCCAGCTGATCTCTTTCCAGGAAGCATAAAGTCCGATGGTGAACTGTGTAAACCCATATTTAGTCAAATGCCAACAAAACACACATACACAAACCCTAACAGAACAAAGCTGAATCAACATTTATCAACAAAAACAATAATAACAACCACTTTGCTTCACAAATATCTAGCTACCCTTATACAATTTCACTTTCTGTTAACACATAACAAATTCACTCATGCATCAACCCTAAAACCAAAATATCAATATAAACTGTGTAAAAGCCAGTTTGAAGTCAAATGCCAACAAAACACACACACACAAACTGCTATAAACCAAAGTTAAATCATAATTTATAAACAAAAACTAACTCAAAATAATAAAAAACCACTTTGCTTCATGATTATCTAGATAACCTTAACAATCACAACTCCTCGTTTACAATTTATACAATTTCACTTTCTGTTAACACATAACAAATTCACTCATGCATCAACCCTAAAAACACATCTAAACTGCAAAATTTGATCCAACAACACAAAACCGAAAAAAACAGTGTAAAAAACCTAATTCTAACAGAGCAAAATGTGTAAACCCAATTTTTAGTTAAATGCCAAGAAAACACACACACAAACCCTAACAGAACAAAGTTGCATCAAACTTTTCAACAGAAACAAACTCAAAATGATAAAAAAAAACACTTTGCTTCACAAATATCTAGATAATAACCTTAAGGATCACATCTCCTCATTTATAATTCATACAAATTCACTTTCTGTTAACAAATTCACTCATGCATCAACCCTAAAAACATATCTAAACTTCAAAAATACAAATCAACAACACAAAAACATCATAAACCGTGTAAAAAATCCTAATTCTAACAGCAATTTAACCAAAGATAATCGATTTACGTACGTGAACTGCGATGAACTGCTGGAAACCATGGCGAAAAAAAAAACACTAATAGGAAAGAATCAATTCGCATACAATAAACAATCGTAAAGAAGAACAATAACCGAGAAGGTTACGTAACATATAACATGAAGAATGCGTACAGAAACAGATTAGAAGGTCAAATACGCAGAGTATAAAGTAAAGAATAATCAGATTTGTTACCGATGAGATCTTTGAGAAGAAAGCTATGGAGGCTGGATTCTAGGGTTTGAAGAATTGTGGTGATAGTGACAATGGCGTGGTGTGGGGGTTCATATTTTAGGGGAAGAGGTACCACTTTGGGCCGTGAACAAACAAAACTCTTAGCTTGGTTTTTTAAAGTTTAGTTTAAAAAAAATGAGATATAATGGTTCATTTTTTTAGCATTTGGTTAGATATATTAACATGTTTAGATTCTTCAATTTTCTTTATGAAAAAGTTATATGTCGTATATAATTTTAAAGAAGAGAAGAGAAGATTATTCGGAGATGAGATATGATATAATATAAATTTTGAAGTTGAGAAGAGAGGGTAATTCGGATATGAGATATGATATAATTGTGTATATAAAATATGGTATTAATCAGGACTATTGATGAGTGGTTCAAACTGCGATTTCCAGATAAAATAGTTGCGTCAGTCTAGCTTTATGGATATGTGCAGCAAGAGGGGGCGCAGGTGAGAAGGATGATGGGTTATGGTAGGTGGAAGGAAAAGATTGAGAAGATGCATTGGAAGACATGGTGTATAACGGTGAGAAGGCATCAAAAGGACCCGTGGTATATACCCGTGGGGAAGGCATGAAAACATGATTGGAGGGTTGTGGAATAGCTGTCGAGGGTCCTGCAGGCGGTCCATGAACCCGATAAGAGGGCAACAATGGTTTCTGGTTCAAAAAGAACGAACCAGATGAAGCGGTGTAGGACTGCAAAGCTGTAGTCTGTGACAGCGATGAAGACTTGATGCTTGAGTCTGTAGGGAAGCACTACGAACGGCAGAAGACACACCAGGAATGGAGGCAGGAATCAAAGTAGAGTTCTGAGAGGAAGAAGGAGTTGTTGAGTCAGATGTGGCATTAGGCTTCAAATATGTTCTTCTCGAAGTGGTCATTAGTAAGCCAATGAAGTTCTTTTCCCAATGTATTATCGTATACTCTTTCAAAAAGTAATCCTTGAGTAGTAGCATTGTATGACTCGTATTGATTATATAACAATTTTACATGCTTTTTCACATTGTTACATTTCCTCATTTTCTTGTATGAAATGCAATCTTATGTTTGTCACGTAAATCACTATAAAAAACCATTGTGTCAATGTGTGGGAGAGAAACATATAGATATAAGAGGTTACTAGAAGATGGGGTTCATCTTTCATATTAATTGGTCTTACTTATCTAAATGTCACAAATTTTCTCAACCGATGATATTGTCAATATTATCCGTATACATATATGTTATAATTTGAGCCAGATATAGCGCTTGTGTTATGTCACCATATGTATCTTCCATTCTACAATGAAACGATGTGTCGTTTCCTCCGAAGAAACAAAAAACTATATGTTTCCTCTCATATATTCCCTCTCTCATTACTCCCAAAAAAAAGAGATCGCCATAGTTAATCGCCAACACCATGAGGGCGACGCAACAACCATGTGTCATTGGCGGTTTAAGCATAAACATGTGTTCATTCACTCCCAAGACCTAGTCACCTCTTAGTTTTCTTCCCTATTAAGGTTGATATACTCAAAGTGATCTAATTAAACTAACTAATTTTAACCTAAACTAGACACGCTAAGTTTTAAATTTATAAACTAAGACTCTCTAAGACCTAAACCACACAACCAGCAGAGGTACTAATCAATGCAGTATAGCTAAAGTAAGTCTGAGTATCGAACCCACGAGACTCTCTAATTACGTTTACCAAACTTGACTGACTAACTACTAGACTGACTCGACTTGATTGTTTTTTACTACTAGACTGACTCGACTTGATTGTTTTTAATTGACGAGGACACAAACTAAGACTGGGATGTGATCAGATGATGGAAAACACACTACCTATGTCTGAATCCTACACTTGAATGACACGTTCTAAAGGTTTTGGAACTAATGTGGAAACCGGCATCTTATGATGCTAAACTTAAAAGATAACCGAACAAGACCCTCGACCCTTCTCGAGAAGACACCTATGGAAACCTATTAAGTTGTTCTAATACCGGTTTAAGGACTACCTCATAGGCTATCCTAAGCACCCTTGAACAATCAACATCACGACATGAAAATATAAGGAAACTATGGTTTGTATTCTAACTCGATTAGCAAATAGTGGAAGGGAATCTAAGGAGATCTTCTCACAAAGTATCTAACCTTAGCAATCTAACACTAAAGATAAATCGACAACCTCTCACCTCATAGATATCGAGATTAGTAGAACACTTAATCCTAATTAAACCCTAATCACAGTTTCTACAATAATAATGCCCAATTAAGCGTAAACTAGCTGCTAATCGTGTACAAGATTAAGCATGCATATACACTAGAACATTGAAACCAAAGTTTAATACTTTAATAATTAAAACCATAATTCATGTCCAAAACTGAATAGAAACAAGATCGAACAAGCGTATTCATCATATGACCTCGACAGTGATAATAAAACTAGCATAACATAGTCATGAAATCAAGAACAATCATATTCATTAGAAAAAATGGTAAAAAAGGTTATAAATGAAAGAACCGAGTAAAAAGACGATTAACACCCGATAGATTCGATCCCACGCTTCAACTCTTCATCCCTGAGCTGTCTCGATCTTCAAAATCTCTGTTTTCAGCTTCTTAATTTGTCTAGGGTTGTCTGGTTATGATGGATTAACTATGGGCTTAAATAAGGCTTAATAGTGAAGTTTTACACGCTGATCAGGGACCACACCACGTCGCGCGGACTCTTGAAGCCTTCTGGTCGTGTGACATGTCCGACATGCGAACTGAGAAAACCTTTTCGTCCATAACTTCTTCGTTTGAACTCCGTTTTCTTCACCGTTTTCGCCTATCAATTCGTAATCCAATTCTCTATCTTCTCATATTCTTAAATATCCATTTCCATTCCATGAGAATCCTTCACTAAGCCCAAACCTTCTCATGTGTGCTCGTTTCTTTAACATTTCAACTCGTTTTCACTTCCGGAACTCTACAGAACACACAAGACACAATAATATACAAAACGAATGGTAAAACGACATAAAACGACTCAATTTTTATACAAACTATACATGGAAACATATACAATTTACATTACATCAAATATCCCCACAGTTACTTTTTTTCGTCTCTGAAAAACTCTGCAATGGAATCAGAACCAGGATCATTGGCTTCAAGAACTTTAGATTTCTTATTTAAAAGACTCAAAACGTTTAACCACAATTACCAATATACTTATCCACTTAAACCCAAACTCCGACTCATCAAGCCCCTTTCATGTAATTATTAAATTCAAGTTGTTTCATCCACTTCGCAAGCACAGATCCACCTACTCTCACCTCAAGCTTATGAAACTAAAGGAACAATTAATTAACTATTTCCTAACCATCTTATGAGAATACCAAGAGAATTTAGAATCATATTTTTTTCTCTTTTTTTCCTTTTTACCTGACTCATGCTCCTCCCTTTTACTTTCATTGACCGCGTCGCGCGACCTTGTTTCTATTTGCCCCCTGCACGAGCGAGGAGCACTTTTTCACAAAAAGGTTTTTTAATTTTCCAGATCCAATGCCATAGAAACTTTTCCAAACTCTCCAACTTCGTTATCCCTTTTATCAAATTAGAAAAAATTCTAGCTAACAAAGTATCTGCTAATCTTGCAAGCTTTCCATGTTCACTTTCAACGGTCACCACTTCATTTGCACGTGCTAGAATTAGAGCATATTCCCCGATATTCCAGCATCGACTAAGTCTATATCATGTAGAACCTGCATACAAATATCAATTACATAATAGAACAATTGTTAGTTAACGTAAACAAAGATAAGGATCCTTGATCCTCAGACTCCCTGCGTCATCTGTTAAGGATAAGCGATCCAGGTCAAATCTCAGGATAAATGATCCAGACTTATTAGAATTTAGCCCCCTAACCCCAATATGACAAATATGAAGGTAATTAGATTCGTCATGTTTCCGTTGAAAGCTAACTAGCCGTTGCATAGATAACTAGCCGTTGCGAACCCTGACGTCAGCGATGTGATAGGCTACAACCATCATTACGGTATATAGGGAGGAGATACGATCAACAATTCATTTAAATATCAGTGAGCCCCTTTTAAAATCTGGATCCCGGAAGCACAACAGGTATTCTCTCTCTTTCATCTTCCATCTTCTCCACTTCTTAACCTTCATGTTCGCTATCATAGCTAAGATGGCTACACGATCCTCTCCTGGAAAGAATCAAAACGACGATGACGTTCCCAAAAGCCAAAACCTGTTAGCCAATCTATCCTAAGAGCTCTGTAAGTTCATCGATCCGGAGATTGACGGCCTGCGTCCCTGTTTTCCTTCGACGATGGTTTTCAGGCCCTACGACGCCTCGATGAAGAGCGATGCCACGTCCCCTGTGTGGGCATGCTTTCCTATTTTGCCTTTTCTTCTTGGCTATTCATAACCCTTCCCTAGCTTTACCCAAGGGTTCTTTACCCTTACCAGCATGAGTTATTCCCAAGCCATGCCAATGTTGTGGAGGGTACTATTCACTATTGAGCAGCTTATCAGCCATAAAGGAATTCACTTCACCCTTTCTGAGCTTTCTTACCTTTACAGCCTTGTAAGTCATGGTTCCCATCGGTTCTTATTGAAGGCCAACCCTCACCAACAGCTTCCAATCCTCAAGACCACTCAAAACGGTTCCACATGGAAGAATTAGTTCTTATTTGTGCGAAAGGACTCTATTCCTGAAGGGAATAGTCTGCCCAAGAAGTGGGTCTTGAAGGGTAGGATATAGGATTCTCAGATTAGCACTACAGAGAGTATCTTATCCACTGCTAACTTATGTTTTCTTTATATGCATGTAGTGACCAATTTCGCCTGCCTCACCAATTCTCCCGGAACTGAAGAAAGAGTTGCTCTGTTTTGGACCCTGGATTAATAGTCAGGACATTCAAGCCATAGATAAAGGATCCTGAAACCAACATTTCCACCTCCAACAAAATGTCAAGTATGTTTTCTATTTGCAAATAACAAGTTTTCTTTGAAGCAAGATATATATATATATATATATATATATATATATAAGAAAATGAATAGAAAACTTATCTCTTTCCCATAATGTAGGCGCTCAAAAGTCCACCAGCAAGTTTGCTTTGGAGGATGTGGATAGCATCATCTCTCCTCGGTTCGTAAAGAAAGAATCAGGAAAAGGATCAAGCCTCCCAGAGCCAGAGCCTGCCGCTCTAGGGCTCGAGCTGGGTCAAAAAGGAAGACGCCTACCGAGCCCGTCGATGACATTCCTCAGCTAGAGCAGCAAATCTATGACTTTGCCTCTGAGGTAAGGATCACTTATGCTTAGATTGTAATATTCTTATTGAGGATCACTTATCCTGTCGTCTTTTATTGTAGAAAATAGCCCAAATCCAAGCTGTGCTAACCAAACGCCTATCGATGCTGAGGACACCATCGCAGACCTTCGTACCTTCCTAGCCGCCAAGGACAAAAAGATCTCCCAGCTGGAGAAGAAGGTCAATGGCTTGGAGAAGCGGATCATCACAAACAAAATCTAGGCTAATAAAGTCAGGATGGAGGATGCTGATGATGCTAAGGTTTTTGCAGCTCAAGCCATTCTCGGGGCCAGGATCAAGATCGTCCAACAAGCCTTGGATCCTTCATTTGACAGGCCTGAATGGGATCTTCCCAGCTGTAAGGTGAGTCTAGTGGAGCTTGGGGGAGAGGTGGAGCTGGAGCTTGACAGGTGTCGATGCTGGAGGCTGGTACAAGTGGTGCTATGGAGGTTCCAGGTGGTGAAACTGGTGAATGTGGTGAAGGGAAGGAGGGTGAAGCAGCGAAGGTGTAGGCTGCAACAATGGGTGATGATGGAAAATTTAGATGTGGCCGGAGCCCATTTTTAGGATTGGTGGTGTTTTAATTTTGAACAATAATAGTCTGTAACTACACAGTAGTTTTTAGGGTTAAGGATCACTGATCATTTGAACAATAGGGGTGACAAAGGTGGATAGGTCCTTCTGTTTGTGGAGGATGAAGCCTTTGATACCCCTCGTCTTTAATTTCCTGCACTTATCGAACCGTTAATATGGACACCCTTTGCCAACCCAGGTGGACGGGGCACATTTTGCTGGTAGAAACTTGGGTTGGCAATTTGACAACCTTTCAAAGGGTTTATAAATAAATAAAACTTAATCTTTTGACTATCTTTTGTGTTATGTATTTATCCCTTATTTCAAATACTGTTGTATTGAGTCTTGTTAATTAACCTTGTTCCATTTACCTCGGAAAACCTTATGTTGTTAAAAAGAATATTATGTGTATAGCATAACAAATTCTTCAAAAGGCTGAACATTGTATGATCAAGGATCACATATCCTTAATTCAAGGTGTAGGTCCCTTTAGTCCTATGGATCTTAACAGAATTGTCTATCCAACCTAGAGTGCGGAATTTTCTAGATCAGATTGTTACAGAAAATAGTAGAAAACAGAATTCCAATTAACAAGTCTTCTATTGATTATCTAAACACGAAGTTTTACAATCAACTCAAGACTCTCACAACCTCACAGCCTATGTCTGTGATCTTGCACTCACACCAAATTGTTTTCTCTCTCTAGTCTCTTTGTTTCTCTCTCTAGAATTCTCTTACTCCTTTCTGTTCAGTTTTCTCTAGTGTTCTCTAGGTATTACAAACCCCAATCACAAAACATGTTTATATACCACATGTCTATGAACTGGGCTTCCAACTAGGCTAGGCCATTCTCCAAGCCCATTACAATAATAAACTCACTAACCAATAAGCTAAGCCCGATACAAAATATCCAAAGACTAAATACTTAAACTATTAGGCTGTTGTCACAGGATATGCACCAACAAACTCCCTTTTGACAATAGCTTCATAGTGTAACATTGTCTTCAAACATCTCGCAATCTTTTTGTAACACCCCAAAAACGTCGCAGCGGAAATACAAACGTAATGGTGTCGGAAGTTGGTGCCCATAAATATCTTGGTGGACGATGCAGCGTTAATTTTGGACATATTACTTAATTAAACATTGTTTACAAATTTAAACATAAACCACAACCATAACATAGTTAAGTTGTCTTGATCCTTACAGTCGGTCCCAAATAAGTTTTAAAAGTGTCCAAATTTTATTATTAAACAACATGCATCACAACCACAAGATACGCCCTAATTCCCGAAGCCATGCTCAAGTACCTGAAGAACACGTTAAAATCAAGTGTCAACACAAAGGAGGGTGAGCTCACATATTCAAATTTAAAACAAGGAAAACTTTCTAATTATGTGTTTATTATCAAAACATCCAAATAATATTTTCAAAAGTTTATTTTATTCCTTAATAAAATCCGGGTCAGCCGTCGCAAGCGTTTCCCCGAAACCTCCGAACTAAGCATCTTCCCAAGTTTCACATATTAAATTTATTTTACATCCATTTGTTCAGATTCGTAAGTTTGCAAGACATTATGAGCTATATATTAACATTAAGGGTATAATCAATGCTAGACAATAACAGAATATAAATTCGTCGTTTGACATGACACGGAGCTACCGGTCGCGACGGGGTTGTCAACCCGATAGATCTATCAACAATTCCACGCAATCCATATTAATGATTAAATGGCTAAGTTCGCGCAAAGTGACCGCAATGGGTCACCCAAGGTGCCAACCTTATGAACAATATATATATATCCTACTAAAATGATAAAATTTAATATTACACGTTACGAATCCCCGACGTCCCCACCGAAACGTAAGCCTAATCCCGAACTCACCCTCTTGAGACCGGGCCAATTCGTTACAGCTTTAGATTTAAACATTTAAATCGACGCGGTCGTTCTATCCCATAACGTCGTAAAATCACTGTTTCATCCTCGAAACGCATATATCATTATTCCAAAATCCGTTTCATCCCGAAACATATTTATAACCAAAACCATGTTTTTCTCCAAAAACATATCACATACTTTCCAAATCATATTTTCCACGAAAATATATTTATAGTTTAATCAAAGGCATATTTTATACGAAAACGTATACTTATCCTTTTAAGGCGTGTTCTTCCCCCAAAACATATACTAAAACAGTAAAAAGAGGGGTTTAGTGAGACTCACCTTTGGGTGCGTATATTAAATAGCGCAATCCCCAAATTGAATTCTACTCATCCTAACATACGTAGGCACGATTTAATAATCACACATCACAAAATTCCTAAGTTTCTAAAATCTTAGAATTTTTACATAACTTTGAGATTTTCTCGAAAAGTTATTATTTTTTTTATCATGTTGGCATATTAATATATATATATATATATATATATATATATGAGTTCATATATATATATTTTAAGATTTTGCGACTTGAAAGATTTTATTGGTGACCTTAATGTTATACCCGTTAACACTCCGGTTATACGTACTATATATCTACGATTTGTGCGTCGTAATATATATACATAAACGTGCACATATTCACAACATCATAACACGCGAAAACTCTTTAACTCATACACTTATCATTTTTAAAGCATGCATACATGAAATAACTAATTAAGTTAACCTACGTATCAATTTTCATGCTCGATAAATAAGTTACACATTTAACGCGATTTTTACCGATTCTACCGTTTTAAACATACAAGCGTACATGCATAGTCTTAATTCCCGCTATCATGTCAACACTTAACATATTATCATATTCACATATTTAAATCACATGACACATTTAAACACATAAGGTTCATCCATTAACAACCCATTTTAGTGTATGTTGAAAAATGCGTATTTTAGTGATTCGGTAAAGTTTTCGGGCGTCGGAAGTCACGTATGACCAACCAAACACCAAATTAACTAAATATAAGTTATTATACTTATATTTATACTAAAAATATCAGTTTATTTACTGATTTAAAACAGTTTCTTAAAAACCCTCTTAAAAAGGCGATTTTACCGTTTTTACCGCATAGTTTTGCGTCAAATGTTACCATAACCATCCGAATTCGAAACGACTTCAAATTTTAACACAATACATGTTATATACTGAATAAAATTGTGGTTATAATCATATTAGTCCATTTTTTGTGAAAGGCACATAACTCATGCGATTTTACACATTTTACAACTTTTTAAGCACATAGTACTACATGCAAAGCTAGTACACTTTATATCAAAGTTCCATACCACTTTTATACATGAGCTAACCTTATTTTTAAGGTTTATTTATGATCTAAAACCATTTTATTATAACATGATTAAATCCTTATTTTATGTACATACATTCACATTCATGACTAGGTACAAGCACTTAATGCACAAACATCATGTCTTCATCATTTTGTATGAACTAACATGCATCCAACATATATTTATTTCATGTTCATACACTCAAGAACACCATCTTCATATAACCATCATCATCATCATCATCAAATCATTGGACATAAATGCATGTATCATGTTCTTGCATATTTAAGAACTAACAACAAAATTTTGTATGCATGCATATACATATATATATATACACGGCTCACATACATGTATACACAAGATTCCAAAGTTCAACTTTTCATATACATGCATTCATCTTTTCAAATCACATCACTTTCATTTGGAAACTTCTAAACATGCATGCATCATATCCTCATGAATATCATTAATAAAAAACATATCAAAACTCAATCTCATACACACATTTATACATACTCACGACCACATGAACACACACACACATCACCATTTTCATTTTATACTAAAACCCATTTGATAGTGTTTTCAAGTTAGTGACTAAACCCAAGAACATGAGAAACTTCTATCATCACTAACATCTTCAAGATTCATGAACTTGTTTATGAGAAATGATTTTATACCTTCAGGTTTTAAATGGGTTTTGACAAGAATTTGATGGTGTAGGACTTGGCTCTAGCTCGGAAACTCCCTAGAATCACCTTTGGACCTTCAAAAACACTTGAAATCACCTTCAAATGCCCTTGAATCTTCAAGAAATGATTTGAAATTTGAAAGTGTGTGTGTATATGGGTGTGTTCGACCGAGATATAGAGAGAGAGTAAGGATATTGTTTTGATTTTTGCATTGGTTATTTAATGGAGTGTGTAAGTTAGCTTAATCATTATAACAAGTCCCAATGTCCAACACTTGTCCATTATGAGCCAATTTCAAAGAGGTGGGTAGCCCACATTGCCGCCACCTATACTCACTCTCTCACATCTTTCATATATATACACATATATAGGTTATTTACTGGTATTTAACTGGATACCGGGTGTTTTATCTAGCGTTTTAATCACGTTTTAACACGTTTTAAATTATTTTCAACGTTCTATAAAAATAAACATACCAAAATATTACTACTCAATATTTTATTTGCCAGGACCAGTTACGTTGTCGGTATTTGGCAGTATGCGCGCTGTGTTGCGCAGTACGCGCTTAAATTTGCAAAATAGGGATTTTAAGCGTTTTAATTTATTTTTATCATTTTGTAAAAATAAAATTGTCAAATTATTACTATAATATTATTGGTTGCCCTGAACTGGCTGTGTTGATATCATTTTGTCAGATACGCGCAGTATCGCGCAGTACGCTTTTAAACTCGAAAAATAGAGTTTCTTAGCGTTTTAATTATTTTTCCTAACGATTATGATTAAATATATTATTTAACTCATAACAGACTATATTTAGGATTTTAACATTATTCAGCGGTCACCGACGTTCGTTTCGCATTTTAACTGTTACGCGATAAGCGTTTATCTTAAAATTACCAACATAATTTTTATCAAACTTTGAGTTTACCAACACATCAAATACCATATATAAACATCATAAATAATCAAATACGGCCTTTTATTCATTCATGACACGTGTTACATTTGTACAGGACAACCTAAATAGCCGGGTGTCACACTTTTGGTCTTCGGATAGCTTCAGCTACACATAGATTCTGACATCAACAGACTCCCCGTTAGCTGATGCTTCAATCTCCAAAAATTTCATTCATTGTAGATCAGTGAACTAGCAATCTTTGATTAAGCAAGCAAGTTGCAACTTTTCAAAATCTCTCTGCAATGCAGTAGAAGGATCCTACCATGCATCTTCACACATTCTTCAGTTCGCTCTCAATCTGCACTTTACTTGAGTTCTGCACTTCATTTTGATAACTGCATCAGTCTGTTTAGAAACACAAGTAAGTATTTCGAAATACCATTAGTCTTTTTCTCATTCAAGATAAACCAATATTTTATCTTATCATGCAAAAGCAACCACCTATCAGTTCAAAATGGAAGTCTTTCAAAAACAAAATAGTTTTGGTATTTTTTTATTATATAAATAAAACGACAAAACAAAACTCAAAAATATTTACAATTGCATCTTTTTGTGAGTATCATGTGCAAGAAGATCATATCAGCCAAATCAAACTGTTTCACACAAGCAGTTAATTTTCTCTTTTTATTTTGTGAAAAACAGTTCAAGCGATTACCAGTATTGTTTATCCACTTAAACAAAACACATGAACATTTCACCCAGTGATATGTTATGGTAATTTTATACTGACATACTAATGTGTCCCACTTCAGGACATATCCCCACGATCAAGGTATGCACAAAGATTCATCGTAGTAGGTGAGTATATCGAAATTCATCCTTTTTGTTTTACAACGTTAGCTAATTGGTGATCAGGTCATTACTTCCGTACAACAAAGAGACCAATATCCAACGAGGGCTAAGACAAATTCCACAGAGTTTGGTACGATTTATGCATTTTGCAGATCTGAATGACTCTCTTTGAGAGCTTCTTCAATTTCTGGGTTATTTGGCATTTTAGCTCTTTTAAGATATCATGGTTGTGCCTAGGTCAACATATATCTGGATGCAACAGAAGGACAACCCTAATACCCCAGGAGAAATAACAGTATAAAGATCCAAAACTTCAGATTTTGGTAATCTATCAACGCAAGATTTAAGGTTATAAAACCATACGTCACTGATATGTTACTCACTCATACTCAATTCTTTATGTTTATATCACCATGGTAAGTTGATTATTTCATGTTTCTTGCCTACTGGTGCATTGTATGATAAAGCTGCTATCACACTTATGCAAATTTAAATTCAAATTCAGTGTGACAGTCTAACTTGCTGATGTACTATCATCTCTTCTTTTTGAAATCTCTTTTTTCAATTTTTCAATTTTTTATGTTTTTCATTTTTCAATGTTTTTGGATTTTTTTTACAAAGAAATTAACTTACTCCCCCTAAACTCACGCACTAACTAAACTCTTTTTGGCTTAGGGAAATTTCTCCCCCTAAATTTTTGTTTTTATGGAGTAGGTGTCAAAAACAGAAATTTAAACACAAACAGACTCCCACTTCAACCTGACAAAAAGGCTTTCAATTTTAAAATTTTGAAAAATCATTATCAATCACAGAAGTAAATATTCGTTACCCATTTGTAACCTACTATTCACCTCAAAAGCTTTACAGGAATAACCACTGTCGAGCACATCAACAATCCTTCTTAGTCATCCTGCACATACTCAACAACTCAGTTAGACTTGCGAACCCAAACCTTACCGGTTTTGGGTTGACCATAAATGTACACATAATCTAATACTGTCCAATATCCATCACACCCTACTAGTGTCTTGGATGTCTTCCCTGTTGTTGAACAAGATTTGTAATTTCCACTAGGTCTTTGATCGCGAGAGTTCCAATAAACTCTCTGATTTTCCAACCTTAGAAAATTATTATCTCGAAACCTTCTTCTCCCATTATCATACCATGAAGTTTTGGACAATTTTGGATTTTGTTGAACATTTGAGTTACTAAAACCCTTATATTCATTTCTCCTTTGAAAATTTCGATTTCTAGAAGACTGGTATCGATTTTGATGTCCAAACTTTTCACTTTGAAACTGACTTGATTTACCATTAAAATGACTAAATTGTGGAGATATGCTTCTTGGTCTATATCTTCCTGATGGTGAAGTCTTTGATTGAAATCTTGATTGATTACTTTGGCAATGTGGTTGCACGTTATTATTTAAACCAACCCGATTCCCATCATTAACCTTAACCTCATCAACTTTTTGCTTACTTTTCTTAAAAGGACAGCAACTTGCCACATGTCCTTTGTTGTGACATTTAAAACAAGATTTTTTCTTATAAATTTTCTTTTTAAATGTTCTATTCCTTTCATCTCCATTATCCTCATCCAATTTATGAGGTGTACTGTTAGATCCAATAGATTCTTTCGAAGAAACTGGACTATTAGGCAAATCCACAGTTATCGAATCCACTACAGCTTGTGCAGTGGGCACAAAATCAGTTAGCTCATTTTCATTTGGTAAAAAAAGAGCAGTCCTCATCCTTAGAAGATGAAGCTTTACTAAACCCCACTCCCGTTCTGTCATTACTCTTTTTCAAACTTTTCTGAAGTTGAGTTCTAACTAACGAAGATTTTCCAAACCGATCTAATTTTTTATTAAGTTCAAGGATTTGGTCTTGTGCAACTGCCAAATCCCTGCAGTTTTCAGAAAATTCATTAGTTTTATCCTTCACAGTTTCACGAGCCAAATCGATGATCTGTAACAGTTCATTGACCTTGCTTGTTAAACTGCAAATTTCTTGTTCATTTGATTTGAGTTTATTTAAAGAATTTAACTCTCTTTTAATCAAAAGAACATTTGACTCTTTCAATTTTTCTAATTCAACTAACATAATTATATTTTGCTCCGATAGTCTATCAACTTTACATTGTAGTTATGTGCAATTATGACATGTATGACTTACAGATTCTGATTTTACCTTTACCTCTGCTGTAAGTTCATTCACATCATCCATGCGCTTTGAAACTTCTGCATCATTCTTCTCTTTTACCACAACATCTGCTTCTGTATCCTTCACCACAGTTGTCTCAGCTACATATGCAAGTCCAATTGACTTAACATCTGAGATGACACTTTTCACAGAAACACTATTGCTTGTACTCTTTCCTGAAGATCTCTAATAACGGTTTATAAGAGCTTTCCTCGGTTCTCTAGATGTCACGTACCTTTGTAATCTATACCTAACTTCCTCAGGTAAGGATTTCTTTATCACTGCTAAAGCTCGCCTCTCAGCATCATACATCCGTTTTTCAGATTCATCCATTTTCTCATATGAAATCACTAGAATTCTTCCATCAACCTGACGTGTAGGAGCAATATACCCATCAATGATACAACTCCACATTCTAACATCTTCACTTTGAATATAGCTTCAAACTTCTCTTTCCAGTCAGCATATTGTTTAACAGTCATCAGTTTTGGTCAGTTCTCAACTGCCCCATTCAGCTTATACATTTTCGCCATCACGCAGCTTAAAAGTTTAAATGGATTTTGGTATACCTGTGTCAAAATCCAAATCTAACTTCTCTACTGGTCCTTGTCGAGTTTAACCGCAAACGTACCGGTAAAACCGTACAAAAATTGTCCGAAAACTGTTTTTTACCAAATTATACCGTTAGACTTGTCTCGAAATTACGAATCCAATGATATATAATGTCGAAAACCTGTTTTGGGTTTTTCCAGAGTCTTTTTCCTAAAAATATTTCGGATCAAGCTGCTCAATCCGTTTTTGAAAATTCCTTACGGATAATTTTCTGTTCACGAAAACGTTAATTACACTATACGCAAGCTAAATACTCCAAAAATTAATTACTCCACCTTTTAATTACACAAGTTTTTAATTACACCAGATTTTAATTATACCAGGTTTTAATTACTCTAGTTTTAATTACTCCACCTGTTAAATACTCCAACAAATACTCTGACAAGTCAGTTATGCTGGTTAATTACGCAGGTAAGTCAAAAACTATCAGTCCAAATACGATGGGGTTAAAATACGCTGGAGTTAATTACATTGAGAATTAATTACGCTGGTTGATTAGTTTAGTATTACGACGACTAGTAAAGTCGCCGATCCCCGTAATAATGTCGTTGAGGACTATTATCACAGTTACCAAGGTCGCCTTTGGTTTAATTACACCACTGAGTCAATTACGCTGGTCCAGATAATTACACCAGTCAGTCAAATACGCCGGGTCACAAAACGCTAGTATTTCAGTGTATTTATCAAAACTCAGTAACTTCTCCTCCAAGCTGCTAAATACACCAGATCTAATTTTATCTTGATCTCTTATCACTTTCCTGCAAATCAAACAAGCAAAATATTAGTAATTTTATGAAGATTCAGATGAACACAATGAAGAACATGAAGAACACGAAGAACCAATTTTCAAAGCTTCAAGCTTTTCTTTAAAATCTTCAAACTTCAGCAACCAAAATCACCAAATACGCAGAATAAAATACGCATGAATGCAAATTAGCCTTTTTCAAACCAAAAATTCAAACCAAAACCCTAGAAATTTCGAAAATCCTAGAACAGCCTCCAAAATTTTCGAATTTATCTTCAAAATAACCGGAAAATCCACCTTTTTCTGCAGCAACCAATTCTGAACCGAGCCAATCAAGAGCCTAATGCTCTGATACCAATTGTAGGTCCCTTTATTCCTATGGATCTTAACAGACTTGTCTATCCAACCTAGAGTGCGGAATCCTCTAGATTAGATTGTTATAGAAAATAGTAGAAAACAGAATCCAATTAACAAGTCTTCCATTGATTATCCAAACACGAAGTTTTACAATCAACTCAACACTCACACAACCTCACAGCCTATGTCTGTGATCTAGCACTCACACTAAATCGTTTTCTCTCTCTAGTCTCTTCGTTTCTCTCTCTAGAATTCTCTAACTCCTTTCTGTTCAGTTTTCTCTAGTGTTCTCTAGGTATTACAAACCCTAATCACAAAACATGTTTATATACCACATGTCTATGAACTGGGCTTCCAACTGGGCTAGGCCATTCTCCAAGCCCATTACAATAATAAACTCACTAACCAATAAGTTAAGCCCAATGCAAAATATTCAAAGACTAAATACCTAAACTATTAAGCTGTTGTCACAGAATATGCACCAACACAAGGGTGTAGGGTAACATCAATGTTTCAAAATAAAGTATAGATACATAATAAATCATACGAGTAAATCCAAGTTAGGATTCTATATCCTTAGAACTCAAAGTTGCATCAATAAAGCACATAGTATAGTTAGAAATTGAGGATCCAGTATCCTTACTTGTTAAGCTTCAAAAGCCTGTAATAGTACGCAACTTGGGACTAAGCCAACTATCCATTGAATAAATCTTTTGTAACTGGGGACAAGCCCAATAAGCTGGGGACAAGCCCAATAAACTAGGGACAAGCCCAATAAGTTGGGAACAAGCCCAATAAACTGGGGATAAGCCCAAATAAACTCCAAAGGACCTTGAAAGGACCTACGTAGCGAGGAGCGAGTTTGCCTTTCTTACCAAAACGAACAACACCTTTCCAAGGGGATACCTTGAAAAGTACATGATCACCTACATTAAACTCCAAAGGCTTGTGTCTTTTGTCAGCGTAGCTCTTTTGTATGCTTCGTGCTTTGAGGAGATTATCACATATTTGTAAGATCTTGTCCGTTGTCTCTTGTATTAGCTCGGGACCGGTGATTTGTACGTCTCCAATCTCGTGCCAACAAATAGGTGAACGACACTTGCGACCATACAATGCCTCAACTGGAGCCATTTGAATACTTGCGTGATAACTATTATTGTACGAGAATTCTACCAAGGGTAAGTGCGAATCCCAATTGCCCCCAAAATCGATTACGCATGACCGAAGAATATCCTCCAAAGTTTGGGTAGTACGCTCGGTTTGACCATCAGACTGAGGATGAAAAGCGATGCTAAGATTAAGCTGAGTGCCAAGGGCGGATTGAAAAGTTTGCCAAAGGCGAGAGGTGAAACGAGCGTCGCGATCAGAGATTATATCAAGAGGTGTACCATGACGACTAATGATTTCACTCGTGTAGATACGAGCCAATTTCTCGACTTTGTAATCTTCATGAATGGCGAGGAAGTGCGCGGATTTGGTCAAACGATCTATGATTACTCAAATGCTGTCGTGACCAGAAGGAGTACGTGGCAATTTCGTGATGAAATCCATGGCTATTCTTTCCCATTTCCAGACAGGGATTTATGGTTTTTCGAGCAAAACAGAGGGACGTTGATGTTCTGCCTTGACCTTGGAACACGTAAGGCATTTGGACACGTAAAGAGCGATATCACGTTTCATTCCAGGCCACCAATAGGATGCACGCAAATCATGGTACATCTTATCAGCTCCAGGATGAACGGAGTATCGGGATTTGTGGGCTTCGTCAATCAAGGTGTTTTGAAGATTGAGACGATTGGGGATCCAAATGCGATAATGGTAGCAAAGAATACCATCAGGCTTAGCTTCGAGTGGGTTTTCGACTCCACAATTCAGCTCGTTATCGAGATTACCCTCGTTAATGACGATCATGTGTGCTGAACAAACTGTAAAAATCAACTAACAAAGACACTCTAGACTCAACACTAGAAAGCTTTAAATTCTAGACTCGACTTAAACCTAAACCACACAATCGGCAAGTGTACCAATCAATGTAGTATAACCTAAGTAAGTCCGGATATCGAACGCACAGGACTCTATGAATTACGCTACTAGACTCTGAAAGGACTAAGACAGACACGACTAAAACTGTTTTAATTGTTTTTTTTTTTGGGGGGGGGTTACGGAAAATCTACGGGAATCTATATTAAAACTAATTAAAGAGTAAATTAACTAACACGAACGAAGGATGGAAGTTGTTCTCAAGCGGTGATGAAGACTACCTAGACTAGAATCCTGGATTGATTTTAAGCGTTTACCGATTAAGTTAATTACTCGTTTTCTGGAACCGGGATCTTATGATACTAAACCTATTAAATACCAGCTAAGCCCCTCAACCCTTCTCGAGGTGAAACTTATGGCGTTACCTAGGCTGTTAATCCTACCGGTTGATTAGACGTCTTTCCAGTTGTCTAATATTGTGTGAGTACCCTAGTGATGACCTACTCTTTTCCAATTATAGATCTAGGGTAGTTTGAGTATCTAAACTTGACTTGATAGACTAATAAAACCGACGGGTCAACAAAGGCATGGAGTTTTTCCAAAGACCGACAATAGCAATTCGCCGGGTAAGACCTATCAATAGCCCCTCACTTTCCAGGTATTAGGACTAGTAGAACACTAAAATCTAGTAACCTGTTAACAATCCCTTCTAAGGTTTACTGGGCCCTTCAGCCTTAAAGATTATGAACTTATTCTATGATATAGACACTCACCAAAGTTCTCAACCTAATATGACTCCATTCCGTGATATAGACAGTCACCAAGAATCATATGAAGCAATAGCAAACAGAAAACCAAATCAAAGCATGCACACACACCAAGCCAGATAAACAAACTTCTTACAGAGCACAATTAATCCATAACAAACATATAATTAACGTAAAAGGCATAAACTTTATATCAATCCATTCATCACAGTCTAGGTAGTTAAATGCGTTTAGCCTAGCATATTCAATAACAAAGCAAATCAAGAGTAATAAAACTAGAATTCGTTATTACAAGTTTAGAAAAGAGAAAACAAGACAAACAAGGATCGTGTAAACCCGAGAAAGTCTCTAATCGTCAATCCTCACTTGATCTAATGATTCCAGAGCTTCGTAACCTTCAAACTTGGCTATTACGACTCCAAAACTGCTGCAAAGACTCTCCAAATTCATAACTAGGGTTTCATTATGATAAATATCGCTTAAATACCCCCAAATCTCAGCTCAAATCCGACCCATCTGTAGTTACCACCCTCTCACGGGGCGCGAGAGGGTTTAGTCTATCAGGTCGCGGCCCGCGACCGTGTTTATGATGTCAGCACAAATTGGGCTTCTCGCTGGCCGCGAGAAGCATTGGTCTAGCGGGTCGCGGCCCGCCAGGAGGCATTTTCCTCAGAATTTTAACTTATTTCAGCTCCAAAAGTCTCCAACTCGTTCCAGGACTTTACCGATTCGTATTTCAACTCAATTATCACGCTTTTCAGCTACTTTAATCTCATACGCCCTACAAAACGCAATTGGATCAAAAGACTAACTATTCTACGGAAAACGACACTAAAACTAATAAAGATTGTACAAACTAAACACGAATAAAAGATGTATTTTACAATACATCAGACGACAAATTGTGCTTGTCGAATCAACTCGTTGAGTTTTCCCACAATTTGGCAGCAACGAACACTCTTAACATGAGTCTTACGACTAAGTGCATCGGCTACAACGTTTGCTTTACTAGGATGGTAGCGAATGTCGCAATCTTAGTCGTTTAACAATTCTACCCAACGACGTTGACGCATGTTGAGTTCTTTTTGATCAAAGGTATGTTGGAGGCTCTTGTGGTCGGCGAAGACCGTACACTTTGTACCATACAGGTAGTGTCGCCAAATCTTTAATGCAAAAACAACTGCACCAAGTTCAAGGTCGTGAGTAGTATAGTTTTTCTCATGTATTTTGAGTTGCCTAGACGCGTAAGCGATAACTTTGTCTCGTTGCATGAGAACGCAACCAAGACCCTGGTTAACCGTTTCAGCTTTTCGGAGACTGATGCACTTCCGTTCGCGTATGCAAGCTGATCCGGCGCTCCTCTTCACCTCTTGACAGTCGTCTACTCTCTCCTAAACGCACCAACTGTGAGTATACTTGACCCGTTTTTGCTTTAATGCACTATTTGGGTGTTACATACGTTCCTATATCAAAATCACCTCACAAATCAAACTGTTTATCACACGCGAATAATCTGATTATGTATGCTCAATACGTGATACTAGAAACATGTGACTAGGACTTACTTTCGTTAACTTGCCTCCTTAGCTAGTATGGTACTATAGTGTGGCTAACACCCGACGGGGTCTAGTTAGGATGGACGCGTAAGCCTTCTCACGGTAGTTAGAATGAGAAATAAGCCTATGTTTATCTGTGTGATGTGTTTTGGGGTATCATGATATGTAATTGGACTATTTCGCGAACGGTTTCTCTATTATGCTAGTATTACTAAAACCTGTTTGCTCACCTTTACTTAATTGTATTGACTTGTATTTTAACGTATGTAACAGGTTGAGGATTTTAGCTTGGATGCTTTGGACGTAGTTTTACTTAGTTTGGCTTGTTTTGTTTAGTTTCCAAATGTAATAAATCTAGGGAAAATCGAACCCGATTAGTTTTGTGGGAAAACAAGTTTCTGTAATGATTATTTTGAAATATTGTGTTTAATGGTATGGGACGTTAAATGTTGAATGATCTTGATAGATAATTGTTATGGAATTCTCATGAGACAATCTGGTCGCCTAGTGCCACTAACCCCGATGTTTCCGCCATTGGTTGGGGTGTGACACAGGTGATCCTCAGCTCTTTTGGATTTGACCAACATATCGTCTATGTATACTTCCATTGTGTGTCCAAGCTGCTCCTCGAACATCATATTCACCAATCTTTGGTATGTAGCACCTGCATTTCTTAAACCAAAGGGCATAGCAATATCACAATATATGCCGGTGGGTGTCATGAATGATGTGTCCTCTTGATCAGATGGTTCCATCTGAATTCCTTGAAATCCAGATGAAGCATCAATAAAAGTTAACAACTCATGACCTGCCATAGCATCCACCATTGAGTCAATGTGGGGTAACGGGAAAGGATCCTTGGGACACGCCTTGTTTAAATCAGTAAAATCAGCGCACACCCTCCACTTTCCATTTTTCTTTTGAACAACAATCACATTGGCTAACCATCTTGGATACTTAACCCCTCTAATCATACCTGCCTTTAATAACTTGTTTACCTCCTCTTGGATGATAGCGTTTCTCTCAGGA
This sequence comes from Scalesia atractyloides, assembly GCA_947069175.1. NCBI lineage: Eukaryota > Viridiplantae > Streptophyta > Magnoliopsida > Asterales > Asteraceae > Scalesia > Scalesia atractyloides. Next base: position 31,815,244 of record CAMTDV010000005.1, read on the forward strand.
GCAAATTTTCTCCTTTTTTGGTGTATTGGCCTGAAAGATTTATCAATACCAAGCTTATGAGTAATAACATCTTTTGAAATACCTATCATGTCTTCATGTTTCCAAGCAAAGGTAGATTTTCTTCTTTTCAGGAAGGATACTAGATCCTGCTCTATGCTGTCTTGGATCTCGGATCCTATATACACCTCGGATCCAGGATCCTCGGGTTCTAACAGAATATCCTTGACGTCTTGTTCTCTAGCCTCCATGACGTCTCTTTGAGGATACTAAAATTGTATGCTTCCCTAGATTTTGAAGCTGGTTTCATTGCGGAAGTGTAGAAGTTCTTCGCTTCCTGCCGGTCACTCTTTATCTTAACTATTCCCCATGGAGTCGGGAGCTTGACACATTGGTGATATGTCGAGGGGGCTCCATTCATATCATGTATCCATGGCCTGCCTAGGATACCATTAAAACAAGATAAGCAGTCTATTACACAGAACTTTTGAATAGAATTCACTCCCTCTCTGTAAATTGGAAGTTTGAGGTCCCCCAATGTATTCTTCGTTTCTCCACTGAATCCCAGGAGCACCGATGATCTTGGAACGATTTCGGATTCAGGAATATTCATTTTCTTGAGGACATCTAACTGAATTATGTTCACCGAGCTTCCTCCGTCAATGAGGATCCTGCGAACAAAATGGTTTGAAATAAACATAGTAATGACTAAACCGTCGTGATGAGGATCACGTATGTCTACACGATCATCCTCATCAAACGATATCACTTTCTACTGTGTTAACGTGGATGTTCGAACTGGTCCCCATCTTGGTTTCTTTGACATGTCTCTTTGCCGTCGAAAACGAGGTTCCACATATATCAGAACCTCCGTAGATGAAATTAATGATTTAAGCATCAGCCGGTGGAGGAGGAGCTCTTTCAGGAACTTTCTCAGAATCCTGGTTCCTTGATCGTTTCCTTCTAAGCAACTCCTTCAGGTATCCCTTGCTAAGAAGATAACAAATTTCCTTCTCAATGCTATACACTCATCAGTGAGGTGATCGAAATCCTCATGATAAGCACACCATTTGGACTTATCCTTGTTGGCTGTGGGCTTCTCATTCTTTCGCGACCACCTAGCTTTGTCGCCTAAATTCTGCATAGCAAGGATTAGTTCACTGTTATCAGTAGAAAAATAATATTCAGAAATGGGAGGATAATCCTCATCGTCTTCCCCTTGTTCAACTTCATGCACATTCTAGTTGTCATGCCTAGAGTATTGCTTGGATCGGTTATTCTTGAAGAATGATCCTTGCTTTTCCTGCTTCGAGGATCTTGATAGTCTTTCTTGGATCCTTTTGTCATCCTCTAAACAGATGAACCTTAAAGCTCTGTTCCTTACTTCGTCTAGATTCCTGCAAGGTGTCATAACAAGGTCATCATAGAAGGAGGAATCCTTTAGCAATCCCATTTTGAATGCCTCCACAACAGTGGCAATATCTTGATTAGGGATTTCTAAGGATTCTCTACTAAACTTAGTGATGTAATCTCTTAATGATTCATCACGACCTTGGGTTATCCTATACGAATCACTAGTTAATTGTTCAAAGGTTCTACTAAGAATTGATTATTGAACAAATTAACTAAAGGAGAAAATGAAGTAATTGAGTAAGGAAGAAGACTTAGCAGCCATTTGAGTGCTAATCCAGTGAGTGTGGATCCGAACCCCTTGCAAATACAGGATTCCTTTAACCTTTCTGGAATGGGTTGATCTCCATTCTTTCCCGGTACTGTGCTACATGCTCCTCCGGATAAGTTGTACCATCGTATAGCTTCATGTTGGGGGTTTGAAAGCGTTTTGGTATCTCAGCATTGCATATAGGAGGTGTAAAACGAGAAACCATATGACTTCCATCCGGGATCTCAGGATTGGGTTTAACCACTCATGGGACGTTGGATATCATATCCTTAAGCTTCTGGAGCTCCCTGGCCATAGCCTGATTGTTACCTGCATCCTGCGTGAAACCATAATTAGTACCAAAAGATGTATTGAGATTGTTACCTCCAGATTGGTTTGGGACCGGTATCCCATAAGTATATCCAAAACCAGACACTTCAGATGCAACAGTTGGACCAGATGAAGCAATACTCTGCATAGGAATGAAGTCTCTTATGTGAACTTCAGAACTCCTGGATGGTTGATTCCCTGAGGATCATTGATCCTGATAGAAGTTGGGTCCAGGACACATGGGTGCTGAAGGTATTGGAGGGTAATCCATGGATCCTTGAACCTAAGACGAGGATCCTTGATGCTGGAGATAGGATCCTTGAGCTGGAACTATCTCCAAGTATCCTCCCGAACTGAGGTAGGATCCGTGATGCTGAGGTGAGGATCCATAAGGTTGGTAGTGAGATGCTTGAGGCTGCGTCATCACCAGTGACCCATACTGCAATCCTGAGGATCCTTGATACTGAACACCAGATGCTTTGGAATGTTGGATTGTAGATGCTGGAGTGGCAAAATCCAACGACGTGGGCATCAATGGAGAGTGATCCTCCACTGATCTCTTCTGCTTCTTGATTTCATCAATTTCCCTAATGATCCTTTGGTTGGTTTTGTCCTGCTGTTTCATGTATCCTTTCATCTGCAAAATCAACGTAGAAAGATCATTGTTAGTAGGTGTAGAGGTAGAAACAGCAGGAGCCTTTGAGAAGACGGGTGTTGGTTTCTTATGAGCATTGTCAGCACTCCTCAAGGGTGCAGGGGGAATGGGAGGCAATGATGCACTAGTCTGAGATGAGCTAACCGCCGGCATGGCGCTTGAAGCAGATTTTCCCTGGGAAGCCATGTGGTTGATGGAAATGAATAGAAATGAATTGAATGAACGAGATTATTAGAATTGAAGCACGGATTGCCCCACGGTGGGTTCGAAACTGTTTTGGTCAAAAATCTGATCAAGGATAATGTAACCAAACTTTGAATGTGAGGTTGAGTGCTTGTGTGATTTATGATTGAACGATCAAATCAATAATGTAAAGAACAATGAACACGAGTATTTATATGAGGAAAATGCCATTGATCAATGAATGATCTCAGCATAAAAAGCCTCGGGTTATGGAAACTACCGATCACCAAATGTATATCAAAGAATAGTGACAATTCTAGTACAACTTCGGATGATAACAAACTCTGTACAATGTTTCTAAAGTGTTTGCGTATGTGAAAGAATTTCAGTGTATTCGGGTCAAGCAATGTGTGTGTCCTATGAGCTTTGTTATCCCCTTTATCAAATTAGTAAAAATTATAGCTAACAAACTATCCTCTAATCTTGCAAGCTTTCCACGTTCACTTTCAACGTTCACCACTTCATTTGCACGTGCTAGAATTAGAGCATATTCCCCGATATTCCAGCATCGACTAAGTCTATATCGTGTAGAACCTGCATACAAATATCAATTACATACTAGAACAATTGTTAGTTAACGTAAACTAAGATAAGGATCCTTGATTCTCAGATTCCCTGCATCATCTGTTAAGGATAAGCGATCCAGGTCAAATCTCAGGATAAATGATCCAGACTTATTAGAATTTAGCCCCTAAAACTACATAACAAAATTTAGCATTTCTAGATGCGTTTCTAAGTCTTCCCTACTAGATTTCATCAATATCAACATCAACATCATCAACCAGCAACATATTTAAAAGTATAGTTCAACACACAAAGCATTGACGAGTACACAAGTTTAATACATCATAAGTATGCAAAAAGATTTAAACGAATCCGCATGGCAAAAATAGTTAACTAGATTAATGTATCATGGCATGTAATTTTACAAGTCAATCCTCTGATTACTGCATAAATTAAAGACTTAACATGACCATAAGATTACGGACGGTGCATTACTCCTATAGCGCTATACATGTTAAGGGGAGGCTCATACGAAATTAATGACAAGTGAATCACATAAGAATGTTCCAAGAATACAAATCAAGTATCACATATTTTAAGCATGCATGAATGGATTGTTTGAGTTTGCATAAAGTATAAGTCTAAATATGTAATTTGATAAGTAAGACATATTGCACCCTAAAGTGTAAAGCGTAAAAAGGGTTAGAGTGTACTCATGGTTTTGCAAAGCTTCCTTTGGTAATCCCGTGAAGAGTTTGAGAGTTGTAGGAAGGAACACCGAGGTCGTCCTACATGGGGTAAATGAAGGTGTGTGAGTATTCGGAATGTAAACGGAGGATTCTAATTGGAATTTATAAGTATACAAAGTATGTATGCATAAAGTTTGGACCTCAAATGCATAGAGTTATAGGAAGGAACACCGAGTTTGAGAGTTGTAAGTGATTTCATGGGTCCTAGTTTACACATTAGAATAAAAAACGAGAGACTTGGAATCATAGATAAGGTAGCGTAAGTTCATAATGAATACTCATAAACCGATTAACATCATGAGTTCGACCACGTTTTATATACATTTATTTATATAGTTTATATAATAATTCTAAGCTTAGTCCATCAATAGTATCATAGATTGTCATATAAGTCAAACATGGAGGATTAACCTCTGTATGATTCATCAATACATAAATCATCACACGGATGATTCAGATGGTCATGAATGAAAAGAAAATAAATATATACAACTAACTTATTATATCAAGTAGCCAAGTAAGCTTTAACCCGGGTGAGCCATTCCCGACATGGAAAGAGTTAACTAAGTGTCGGAGGCTAGACGGGGTTAAGTTACTTTTAAGTCTAGCAAACTACTTGGGATAACAAGGTAAAACATCCAGTGAGGTGGTGGAATGAGGTTAGGATAGCCAAGGCTTCCAAGTATTCACACCTTTAACCATAACACATGCCTTGCCATAAGAACTATGGTAGCCTTGGTTGGTTTCAACACTTGTGGGTTGTCTAAACCCTATGAAAACAGAAAGTTCAGAGGTGTTTGTACCTCTTAAACTGATAAGAATCTACTCCTAACAATTCTCATAACCTTAGATAGGCTCAAGAACAAGTAGGAATAAGATTAAATCAAGAAAGACATAGTTTGTAAAAGTTTAACAAATTATTCTTCCAAAACAGAAAGTTTGAACCTCAAAATGGTGATTTTCCACCTTGGTTTACCAAGGTGAACCTGTGAAAACAATCCTAGAGGTTTTCCATGCTTTGTAGAGGAAGAAGAAGTGAATAAAATGGAAGAAAAGTGAGTTTGAACTCACTTTTGCACGTCGAATGTTTTTGCCTTGAACTTGAAATTCCAGAGATTTGAGAGTATTTTGGATGTATAGAGGAGTTTGGAAAGTGAAAATGGATGAATGGAGGCTTGCTTTTATAAGGAGAAGATCAAATAGGAAGTTTCTTTTATGTGAGAAGTCTAGGAAGCCATATGATAGTGACACGTGTCTTTTTTAAAATTTAAGATGGAGGGGCATTTTGATCTATCTACATTTTTATCTAAAAACCCTAGATTCAGATATGAACCGTATCTTCATCATCTCCATAGCCACCATTGCTCCACCACCACAAGCATCTCTACCACCAGAACACCATATCCACTGCCATAACCGCTCCATAACCACCACAACCACGCCACCGTACTACATTTACAGTTTACACCACAACTTACCCCCGTCCGGCCACCATAACCCACCACCAATCCATCGTTAACCACAGGCCACCACCATTCAAAACCCTACCCTAAAACCTAAAACCTGCAAACTACGATATCCCCACTTCACCACCATCGGATCAACCACCTTCAACAGTAACCCACCTTCTTTCAACATGTATTATATTTTCTGGATAGAGGCTGCCATTTTCTGCATCTCTCTTATAACTTCAAAAGACAACTCCTAGTGACGATGACATTTCACGAAGCTATTATTGTTCGATCAGGTTGAATGTTATTATTATTTTTGGATACGTAAAACGCAATAAGATGAAGGTGATGAATGTTATTATTATTATATATATTGCCTTTTTGGATATGTGATAATGTTAAACAACGAAAGACTAAAACTCAATAAGATGTAGGTGATGAATGTTATTATTTTTTATTATTATATGCATTGCGTTTTTTGTACTACTGATGATGCATAACAAAGAAATAGTTGACCAATAGGAGAGTTAATGGGATTTTTGTTTAAGTCAATTACTGCAAAATACCTACTTGAATCAAGTCCATTGCTGCAATCTAAATATGATTTATTCGTACGTTTAACTGAAAGAATACAATAAAATAGTCCATTGCCTTTTAGAACACAACTGAAAAAACACATTTTATTATGTTTTTAGCCCATTGCGTTTTATAAAAAACACATCTTTGTGTGTTTTTCGTCCATTGCGTTTTAGAAACAACACATTTTTAAGTATTTTTAGTCCATTGTGTTTTAGAAAAAACACTATCTTTTGTATTTTTAATCCATTACGTTTTAGAAAAAAACAATTTTTTTTTGTGTTTTTGTTCATTGCGTTTTAGAAATACCACTTTGTTTTGTATGTTTGATCCATTGCGTTTTAGAAAAAAGTAACTTCTTTTGTATTTTTTGTCCATTGCGTTTTAGAAAGAACACTTTCTTTTGTGTTTTTAGTCTATTGCGTTTTAGAAAAAAATCATTTTTTTTGTGTTTTTTGTGCATTGCGTTTTACGCATCTGGGTTAGCGAATTTTTTTTTCAAAAGTTTAGCAATAGTGTGCTCGTTTTAAAGATAAAAAACGCTTGTTTTATGGTGCAATTTTTATAAAAAAATAATATCGTATGAAAAAGTTATTAACGTTTTAAAAATGGGGTGGAATCGGAGGAGAGGGAAACTATTAACTTGGATTGACTAGAATACCCTTACAATAACTCACGCGCCTCTTTCTTTTCCCCAATCTCACCATTTAATCTTAGCCCTTAATTATTTAATAGATGGTCAAGATTACTTCCTATCCTTCCTACCCAAATAAACTTCCTAGTATATCTTGACCCTGCTTTTATAATGGTGAAGTAGGGTTTTGTGTTTAATGGAGGTTTGAAGATGATTGGGTGAGTTTGGTGATGGGAAAGATGACCAATCTGCTGAAAGGAAAACCCCGTCTGTGGATTATGCCCCTTCGCGTTACGCGAAGGTTAATGGGGGAGGGCTTCGCGTGACACGGTGCCTCTATATCCGTTTGAAGTTTTATTATTATCATTTTGGCCCCTAAACTTCCCTTAAGTTATCATTTCATGCATAAACTTTAGTAATTAACATGTTTTTAAGTGTATAAAACGTATGTAAGTATGTAGCATCGAGAATGTATGCACGAATGTTTGCACATATAATAAGTATCAGTTTGCGTATAAATGATTAAATTGTAAGTATAACAAGCATGTATAAAGTATAAATGTAAGTACGATCAAAGTCTCGGATTACAAAGTTGTAAATGAAACACGAATACGATACGAATACAAGTTTCCATAAATAGAAATACAATTACACTTTCTAAATAAGGAAAGTACAAAATGCGAAGCGTTACAACAGAACACGAGCACGATCTATCTCCGGACTTGGTTTAACAAACTCAACCGGCTTCCTAACAACCTTTTCTAGCGGAGGTGTCTCTAGCTCTAACTCTTCCTCCACTGGTTCCTCTTCCTCTACATGGAACGGTTCCTTCTCTACTTCTCCTAACTCTCGACTCGACCTAGTAGTTAGGCTTTAACATGGGCATTTGGGTTCGTTTGGGTGCTACCAAAAAAGTGTCGAAGGTGACTTGGTGTGTCCCTCGTGTAGACAAGGTTGTACTAGTGACAGGAATTGAATTCCTGTTTGCAGGCCGTTGTTCGTACTCAGAATGAGCAAAGCTCTTAAACATGTAATTAATTCAACCACAGTTTTCTTTCATATAAGGTGCCTCATGCAGATGTATTAAACCAAGCTCGGGTCTCATAGGTGAGACCGTTGTAGAATTACTCTACAAGTGCCCAGTCGGATAAACCATGTAACAACTCGAAAATTCGTTGTTATCTTTTCATTTGTCTTTCCGATGTATCTATCTTTTGTAATCCCGAGCTTCGGTTTATAATAAAGTTTATGTTAATTAATTTTGGTGTGGTACGTTATTATCGCATCTAATCGCTTATTAAGTCGCATCGCTAATCTCATCGCATCGCAAATCACAGTTAATTATGTGGTTTTAAGTTATTTATGTGTTATGTGTGTTCGTGGTTATGACTACAATCGCTATTGCATCGCTCTCGCACACTCGAATCGCTAAATCGTGCTATTATATCAATTACAACGCTTAATATAACTAACTAATACGAACCGAATAGCCAAACGAACACTTAACACGAAAGAAATGAAGAGAACCCAACAATTGGGTCAAGTTCGCTCGAACTTGGTAACCCCAAGTTCGGCCGAACTTGGCTGGCCAAAACACAATCCTTCACTTAGCTTCAAGTTCGCTCGAACTTGTACACTTATGTACAAGTTCGGCCGAACTTAGCTAAAGACTCTTGAATACTTCACAAGTCCGCTCGAACTTGCATGATTCATGCAAGTTCGGCCGAACTTGACTCCACCAGCTCACCTTTTTGCCTTCACCTATAAATACTCAACCCCATTCTCTCATTTGAACTTGCTGCAACTTCGCTCTGAGCTCCCAAAACCCGAAACTTCTGTTTTTTAAGTAAGCATCAACCCGATTTCTACAACAATGATGATCAACAACATTTTACAACGATTTTGCACAAGGCATTGCCTTCGTTTTCATCAAATCTCTTCTGTTTACGAAAATCTTCATCTTTTTCTATCAAAACTTCTGTTTTCACTCAGATCTATACTAGATCTGAGCAAAATCTTTTAAATCATTGATTTTTACACCATTTTCGGACTAATGACGTATGTTTCGTTCACTTTTGAGTGGAACGGGGCGTTGTCGAAGCTAGATCTCAGATCCGGAAGCACAAGGATGAAATCAACACTTTACACAAGCTGGACTAACAAGTACGAACCATCAAGTTCGCCCGGATTAGCCCGAGTTTCTGTAAAATGGCTAAGTTCGCTCCAAAAGACCTCTCCAGCCTAAGTTTTACTCAGTAGCTTAAGGTTGGAGGGATGGGCACTCGATTTCCTCAGCAAATGATGCGAAAACGCAAGATTTTGGACCAGAAAACGTCAAGTTCGCTCGAGATTGCACTGATTTTGACAGCACAAAAAGTCAAGTTCGCTCGAACTTGCCCTCTAAGGGTTAAGTTCGATCGAACTTGAGTGAAAATCGCCAATCTTCTACAGAAAACCCCCAAGTTCGCTCGAACTTGCAAAGTTTCCAAGGAAACTTCACAAGTTCGGCCGAACTTGTCAACCCACTTATCAAAACCTCACAAGTTCGACCGAACTTGTCAAGTTTCCTTGAGAAACTTACAAGTTCGCCCGAACTTGACTCTTAGCTTAGCAGAACTATACAAGTTCGCTCGAACTTGTATGTTTACATACAAGTTCGGCCGAACTTGTCTACTGCCTAGACCAAACTTAACCGTTTCAGCTTTTTTGGAGACTGATACACTTCCGTTCGCGTATGCAGGCTAATCCGGCACTCTTCACGACTCTTCTCAGATCCCCTAATCTTACCTAAACGCACCCACAGTGAGTATACTTGACCAATTTTCTCTTTAATACACTTTTTGGGTGTTACATACGTTCCTCTATCAAAATCACTTCACAAATCAAACTGTTTATCACACGCGAATAATCTGATTGTGTATGCTCAATACGTGATACTAGAAACATGTGACTAGGACTTATTTTCATTAACTTGCCTCCTTAGCTAGTATGGTACTATAGTGTGGCTAACACCCGACGGGGTCTAGTTAGGATGGACGCGCCAGCCTTCTCACGGTAGTTAGCATGAGAAATAAGCCTATGTTTATCTGTGTGATGTGTTTTGGTGTATCATGATATGTAATTGGACTATTTCGCGAACGGTTTCTCTATTATGCTAGTATTACAAAACTCATATGCTCACCATTACTTAATTGTATTGACATGTATTTTAACGTATGTAACAGGTTGGGGATTTTAGCATTGGATGCTTAGATGTTGCATGCTTAGCTTAGTTTGTTTTGTTTATCTAGTTTAGAATGGCTTGTAATAAAATCTAGGGGATATCGGATCAGATTTTATGTTCAAGGGATTATTTGGAATTGTAATGGTTGTTTGAAGATTTTATGAGTTTAATAGTATGGGATATTTAAATGTTGATTATTGTCTTTAAAGTGATCGTTATGGAATCTCTTAATCAATCTGATTCGCCTAGTGCCACTACCCCTATGATTCCGCCATCGGTCGGGGTGTGACAGATTGGTATCAGAGCAGCCCATAACCGTAGGATAATAGGTAGAATTGCCATGATTCGACCTAGTAGCATGTCTAAGTACCCGATTGACCTATCTTTGACTTAAATGTTAAACTACTTGCCATAAATGCTTAAATGTGCCTTTCCTAAGGCTAATACAATATACACGCTTGGAAACGCTCGTATCACACAAAACAAGTGATCAAGTCGAGATTAGGTGTGAAAACCGAGAACTCTTGATGAGATCATTCACACCGCTCAATCTCTATCGCATGAGATACCTCCGTTGAGTTAGGAGTGATATCCAAACCTCGACGAAAATCTCCATTTCTATCTAGTGGAACGCCCGATGTGATTGGTGCGCGTAGCCACAACTAGGATGACGTTGCTAAGTTAGGGGTGAAACCCGCATCTTAGTAACAAATTCCGCCTTTCGATTTTCAATCTCACCAAAGTCTCGATTATTCCGATGGTTTGGAACACGTAGTAACCGGAAGGGTAATTCCGTTAGCCGCTTGCGGTGAGAGCATCTATCTATTAGGCCAAAACGTGGGTCCAAGTTCAAAGGGTAGTCGAACCACTTTGGGTAGTCAACGTCTCAAAACCCCGGACACTCCCAAATCGATTTAAGCCTATATCATCGATTTACGCATTATCGAGTTTATTATTTTTTATGTGTTTAAAATTTTGAGAATTTTCGCTTTATTCGATTTCTCGCTTTATTGATTTATCGTTATCATTTTCTCGCTTTATCGCTTTACGGTCCATAAGCGCATGCATTACTCGCACAGCTCTCGTAATCTAAAACGCTAATTAGTACACCAACCGAACTAAATCTCTCTTATCTCACTTATTTCGCTTATATATATATCGCTTATATCTCGCCATTATATCGCATCTCGAACGCGCTACGCTTACTTATAAGAAGGTGAATATGTGCGAAGTATATGCTTATGTGCTTACGTGCTTATGTGCTTACGTGCTTACGTGTTTACGTGCTTACGTGTTTATGTGATTTTGTGCCTTGTATGAATAATTATAATAATAAATATTTAAACATAACTCTATTATAATTGAATCTCATCTAATCTAAATCCTTCGTGTAGATGTCTTAAATGGGATCGCACACCCGAAGGAATCTCCAGCGCAGCAACACCGACAAGCGTATCGCCACAATGGTAGCCAAGGAAATGGCTAAGGTCATCCCGCAAATCGTCTCAGAAATTCATGCTGTGAGCAGTAACTCATCAGTTGACTCGAAAGCTGAAAACCCCAAACCGCTCAGTTTCAAAAAATTCAAGGCTTGTGCACCTCTCGCCTTCACGGGCAACGATGGACCGACTTCTATGTTCCATTGGTTTGACGCCATTGAGGTCACCTTTAGGCAAAGTGGATGCCCCGATGACCTTCGCACGGTGAACGCTACCGGAGTCTTCCAGTCCCGTGCTCTCGACTGGTGGACCGCCGAAAGGAACGGCGTGGTAATGATGAAACCTATAGTCTGTCTTGGGAGGAACTCAAGGAAGTAATGATGAAGGAGTTCTGTCCTCTGCACGAGATGCAAAAGTTCGAAAACGAGTTTTGGGATATAAAGCAAGATGGTCCCAACCATGCTGAATTCACCGCTCGATTCAAGATCTTGAGCATCATCTGTCCCAGCCAAGTTGATACTACTGAGAAAGCTATCAATAAGTATATCCGTGGTTTACCCGAATGTGTCGCAAATTTTGTGAAAGTTGCTTGTACTACAACCATCGAGGAAACCTACATGCTCGCCGTTGAGATCAACGACCAACGAGTTCAAGATGGTTATTTCATGAACCATGCGAAAATTGCCAATCAAGCTGTTACCGAACCAACTGTTGCTATCGAACCACACAGTGACCCGAAGGGAAAGCGTCAGGGACGCAAGAGAGGAAACCCTAGCAAGAACTACGCCGCTGCTACACCGCTCAACTCTCAGCCTTATCAAGCTCCTGCTCAGGACGCACCCCCAACTAAGCGTGCGTATACCGGTCCTCACCCACTGTGCCCTAAGTGCACATATCATCATGTGGTGGGTGGAAACTGCCGCTTTTGCACAAACTGCAACATATATGGCCACTTTACTGTCAGTTGCCGTACCGGTCCTCGTCAGCCAGCTCCTCAAGCTCCAGCACTGCCAGCTCCTCAGCATACTCCCCAGAACAACCAGCGACAACAAGCAGCTCCAAAAGCACGTGTGTGTTACGTGTGTGGTGATCCGAACCACTTTGCAAATGTCTGCCCAAACCGTACCGTGAATCAAGAGCCACAACAACAGCAGCCCCATCAGCAGCCACCACTGCAGCCTCAGCAGCAACAACAAGCTGCGCGTGGAAGGGCTTTCAACCTGAATCACCGTAGGCCCAGAATGACAACAACGTTGTCAATGGTACGTTCCTCATTAATGGTTTTATGCTTCGTGTTTATTTGATACTGGTGCCGATAATTGTTTTGTATCGTTAGAATTCGAAAAGGTTTTTAAATGTAAGCGCGCTAAACTCCCAAAGACTTTCGAGGTGGAAGTCGCCACCGGAAAAACCGTTACCGTTAATTCCGTCCTACGTGGTTGTATCTCGATCTCAACAACCATGTCTTCTCGATCAATCTCATACCTATGCAGTTAGGTAGCTTCGATATCATAGTAGGTATGGACTTTCTTCATGAAAACCAAGCGGAAGTTGTATGCTTCGGTAAGATGATTCGCTTCCCTCTCCCGAACGGTGATCAACTTCATGTCTATGGTAAAACTCCCTCAAAGAAGTTGATGCTTTTGTCATGTACTCGAGCACACAAATGCTTGCAAAATCGATGTGTTGCCTTTCTCGCCCATATCGTGAACCCGAAGAAAGAAAAGAAGACTTATAAAGATGTTCCTGTTGTTTGTGAATTTCCTAAAGTCTTTTCTGATGATTTACCCGGTTTACCCCTACTCCCGATGTTGAATTCCGTATTGATTTAGTTCTCGGTGCTACCCCCGTTGCTAAAGCCCCTTATCGTCTCGCACCATCCGAAATGCGCGAGCTATCTAGCCAACTTCAAGAGCTTCTTGATAAAGGTTTCATACGCCCAAGCACTTCACCATGGGGCGCACCCGTCCTTTTCGTGAAAAAGAAGGATGGATCGTTCCGAATGTGCATCGATTATCGTGAACATAACAAACTCACGATAAAGAACCGTTACCCTCTTCCTCGTATCGATGACTTATTTGATCAGCTTCAAGGTGCTACTTGCTTTTCTAAGATTGACCTTCGTTCCGATTATCATCAGTTGCGTGTACTCGAAGAAGATATTCCAAAAACCGCCTTTCGTACTCGTTATGGCCATTTCGAATTCGTGGTCATGCCTTTTGGTCTTACAAATGCGCCCGCGATCTTCAGTGGATTTGATGAACCGTGTGTGTAAAGCTTTCTTAGATTGTTTCGTCATTGTTTTCATCGATGATATCCTAATCTATTCGAAGTCAAGAGACGAACACGCACGCCATCTTCGTTTAGTCCTCGAACTTCTCCAAGGAAATCGGCTTTATGCTAAATTCTCTAAATGTGAATTTTGGCTCGAAGAAGTCCAATTTCTCGGCCACATCGTTAACAGTCAAGGAATTCACGCCGACCCTGCAAAGATCGAAACCGTCAAGAGTTGGATTACACTGAATAATGCTTCCGAAATCCGTTCATTTATTGGATTGGCGGGTTACTACCGTCGATTCATCGCCGACTTCTCGAAAATCGCCGTTCCGCTTACCGCTTTAACTCATAAAGACAAACCTTTTGTTTGGGATTCCAAGCAAGAGGAAGCTTTCAAACTCTCAAGCGTATGCTATGCATCACTCCCATTCTCGCCATACCCGATGGAAACGACGATTTTGTTGTTTACTGTGATGCCTCGAACCTTGGCCTTGGTTGTGTTCTCATGCAACAAGACAAGGTTATCGCGTATGCGTCTCGACAACTCAAAATCTACGAGAAGAACTACATAACCCACGATCTCGAACTCGGTGCAGTTGTTTTTGCGTTGAAGATATGGCGATACTACCTTTACGGTATTAAGTGTACGGTCTTCACCGACCATAAGAGCTTACAACATATCTTCAATCAATAGGAACTGAATATGCGCCAACTCTGATGGGTTGAACTTCTCAACGATTACGATTGTGAGATACGCTACCATCCCGGCAAAGCAAACGTCATCGCCGATGCTCTTAGTCGACGAAGCTATGTATATAGTGTTCGTGACTCTCAAGCTTTGAATGACCTCGAAATCATGATTCGCTCCGCCCAATTCACTTGCTTTAACGAGAATACCTTGGAGAAAGAAATGAAATGTGTTGCCGAAACTCAACTCGTTTTCAACCTAACGGTATCTATTATTATCTCGATCGCATTTGGATTCCCAACCGTGATAATCTTCGTGAATTTCTAATGACCGTAGCTCATAAATCTCGATATTCCATTCACCCCGGTGCCGACAAAATGTACCAAGACCTTCGTCCTAAGTACTGGTGACCGGGCATGAAAAAGGATATCGCCTTGTACGTCTCAAAGTGCTTAACTTGTTCGAAGGTTAAAGCCGAACATCAAAGGCCCTCTGGATTACTCGAGCAACCCGAAATCCCGATGTGGAAGTGGGAGAGTATAGCTATGGACTTCGTTACCAAACTTCCCCGCACTTCATCCGGTCACGATAGCATTTGGGTTATCGTTGATCGTCTTACTAAATCTGCGCACTTTATTGCTATACGAGAAGACTTTAAGGTAGAACGGTTAGCCCGAATCTATACCGACGAAGTCATTTGTCGACACGGGATGCCTCGTGACATCATCTCTGACCGAAACGGTCGCTTTACTTCACGTCTCTAGGAGACTTTTCAATCTGGTCTCGGTACTACTCTCAATCTCCGTACCGCTTTTCACCCTCAAACCGACGGTCAGACTGAGCGCACGATCCGCACCCTCGAAGAAATGCTTCGTGCGTGCATCATAGATTTTGGTGGTAACTGGGATACACATTTACCTTTAATTGAATTCTCGTACAATAATAGTTATCATACCAGCATTCAAATGGCTCCTTTTGAGGCACTGTATGGAAGAAAATGTCGATCGCCTATTGCATGGCACGAGATCGGAGAAGCACAAATCACTGGTCCCGAGATAATTCAAGAAACGACGGACAAGATCCTCCAAATCAGAGATAATCTCTTGAAAGCTCGGAGTCATCAAAAGAGTTATGTCGATAAACACCGCAAGCCCCTACAGTTCGAAGTGGGAGATCACATTCTCCTAAAGGTTGCACCTTGGAAGGGAGTGGTCCGCTTCGGCAAGAAAGGAAAGCTAGCGCCTCGATACGTTGGACCCTTTAAGATTCTAGAAAGGATCGGTAAAGTAGCCTATCATCTCGAACTACCGGCAGAACTTAATAACGTTCATCCGACTTTCCACGTGTCTAACCTCAAGCTGAAGAGAATCTCCATGTACCGCTCGAAGATCTGCAAATCAATGAGACTCTCTATTTCGTGGAAAAGCCTGTGGAAATCATGGACCGAGAGACCAAGAAACTCCAACGCTCTCGCATCCCTATCGTGAAGGTCCGATGGGAAGGCAAACGCGGCGCCAATTCACTTGGGAATTGGAAAGTGATATGAAGGCCGAGTGCCCGCATCTATTTGTTACAGCTACTACTTAAATTTCGGGACGAAATTTCCTAAAGTAGGGGAGACTGTAACAACTCGAAAATTCGTTGTTATCTTTTCATTTGTCTTTCCGATGTATCTTTCTAATGTAATCCCGAGATTCGGTTTATAACAAAGTTTATGTTAATTAATTTTGGTGTTGTACGTTATTATCGCATCTAATCGCTTATTAAGTCGCATCGCTAATCTCATCGCCTCGCAAATCACAGTTAATTATGTGGTTTTATGTTATTTATGTGTTATGTGTGTTTGTGGTTATGATTACAATCGCTATCGCATCGCTCTCGCACACTCGAATCGCTAAATCGTGCTATTATATCAATTACAACGCTTAATATAACTAATTAATACGAACCGAATAGCCAAACGAGCCTTAACGCGAAATAAACGAAGAGAACCCAACAATTGGGTTAAGTTCGCTCGAACTTGGTAAACCCAAGTTCGGCCGAACTTGGCTGGCCAAAACATAATCCTTCACTTAACTTCAAGTTCGCTCGAACTTGTACACTTATGTACAAGTTCGGCCGAACTTAGCTAAAGACTCCTGAATACTTCACAAGTCCGCTCGAACTTGCATGATTTCATGCAGGTTCGGCCGAACTTGACTCCACCAGCTCACCTTTTTGCCTTCACCTATAAATACTCAGCACCATTCTCTCATGTGAACTTGCTGCAACTTCGCTCTGAGCTCCCGAAACACGAAACAATCTGTTTTTTAAGTAAGCATCAACCCGATTTCTACCACAATGATGATCAACAACGTTTTACAACGATTTTGCACTAGGCATTGCCTTCGTTTTCATCAAATCTCTTCTGTTTACGAAAATCTTCATCTTTTTCCATCAAAACTTCTATTTTCACTCAGATCTATACTAGATCTGAGCAAAACCTTTTAAATCATTGATTTTTACACCATTTTCGGACTAATGACGTATGTTTCGTTCACTTTTGAGTGGGACGAGGCGTTGTCGAAGCTAGATCTCAGATCCGGAAGCACAAGGACGAAATCGTCACTTTACACAAGCTGGACTAACCCGTATGAACCATCAAGTTCGCCCGGATTAGCCCGAGTTTCTGTAAGTTCGCTCCAAAAGACCTCTCCAGCCTAAGTTTTACTCAGTGGCTTAAGGTTGGAGGGATGTGCACTCGATTTCCTCAGCAAACGACGTGAAAACGTAAGATTTTGGACCCGAAAACATCAAGTTCGCTCGAGATTGCACTGATTTTGACAACACAAGCCGAACTTGAGTGAAAATGGCCAATCTTCTACAGAAACCCCCAAGTTCGCTCGAACTTGCAAAGTTTCCAAGGAAACTTCACAAGTTCGGCCGAACTTGTCAACCCACTTATCAAAACCTCACAACTTCGACCGAACTTGTCAAGTTTCCTTAAGAAACTTACAAGTTCGCCCGAACTTGACTCTTAGCTCAGCAGAACTATACAAGTTCGCTCGAACTTGTATGTTTACATACAAGTTCGACCGAACTTGTCTACTGCCTAGACCAAACTTAACCGTTTCAGCTTTTTTGGAGACTGATACACTTCCGTTCGCGTATGCAGGCTAATCCGGCACTCTTCACGACTCTTCTCAGATCCCCTAATCTTACCTAAACGCACCCACAGTGAGTATACTTGACCAATTTTCTCTTTAATACACTTTTTGGGTGTTACATACGTTCCTCTATCAAAATCACTTCACAAATAAAACTGTGACTAGGACTTATTTTCGTTAACTTGCCTCCTTAGGTAGTATGGTACTATAGTGTGGCTAACACCCGACGGGGTCTAGTTAGGATGGACGCACCAGCCTTCTCACGGTAGTTAGCATGAGAAATAAGCCTATGTTTATCTGTGTGATGTGTTTTGGTGTATCATGATATGTAATTGGACTATTTCGTGAACGGTTTCTCTATTATGCTAGTATTACAAAAACTCGTATGCTCACCTTTACTTAATTGTATTGACTTGTATTTTAACGTATGTAACAGGTTGAGGATTTTAGCATTGGATGCTTGGGTGTTGCATGCTTAGCTTAGTTTGTTTTGTTTATCTTGTTTAGAATGGTTTGTAATAAAATCTAGGGGATATCAGATCAGATTATATGTTTACGGGATTATTTGGAATTGTAATGGTTGTTTGAAGATTTTATGAGTTTAATAGTATGGGATGTTAAATGTTGATTATTGTCATTAAAGTGATCGTTATGGAATCTCCTGATCAATCTGATTCGCCTAGTGCCACTACCCTGATGATTCCGCCATCGGTCGGGGTGTGACATATTGGTATCAGAGCAGCCCATAACCGTAGGATAATAGGTAGAATTGCCATGATTCGACCTAGTAGCATGTCTAAGTACCCGATTGACCTATCTTTGACTTAAATGTTAAACTACTTGCCATCAATGCTTAAATGTGCCTTTCCTAAGGCTAATACAATAAACACGCTTGGAAACGCTCGTATCACACAAAACGAGTGATCAAGTCGAGATTAGGTGTGAAAACCGAGAACTCTCGATGAGATAATTCACTCCGCGCAATCTCTATCGCACGAGATACCTCCGTTGAGTTAGGAGTGATATCCAAACCTCGACGAAAATTTCCATTTCTATCTAGTGGAACGCCTGATGTGATCGGTGCGCGTAGCCACAACTAGGAACGACGTTTCTAAGTTAGGGGTGAAACCCGCATCTTAGTAACAAATTCCGCCATTCGATTTTCAATCTCACCAAAGTCTCGATTATTCCGATGGTTTGGAACACGTAGTAACCGGAAGGGTAATGTCGTTAGCCGCTTGCGGTGAGAGCATCTATCTATTAGGCCAAAACGTGGGTCCAAGTTCAAAGGGTAGTCGAACCACTTTGGGTAGTCAACATCTCAAAACCCCGGACACTCCCAAATTGATTTAAGCCTATATCGTCGATTTAGGCATCATCGAGTTTATTATTATTTATATATTTAAAATTTTGAGAATTTTCACTTTATTCGATTTCTCGCTTTATTGATTTATCGTGTTATCGATTTTTCCTTTATCGCTTTTCGCTCCATAAGCGCATGCATTACTCGCACAGCTCTCGTAATCTAAAACGCTAATTAAGACACCAACCGAACTAAATCGCTTATCTCTCTTATCTCACTTATTTCGCTTATATATATATTGCTTATATATCGCTTATATCTCGCCATTATATCGCATCTCGAACGCACTACGCTTTACTTATAAGAAGGTGAATATGTGCAAAGTATATGCTTATGTGCTTATTTGCTTATTTGCTTACGTGCTTATGTGCTTACGTGTTTACGTGCTTACGTGTTTATGTGATTTTGTGCCTTGTATGAATAATAATAATAATAATAAATATTTAAACATAACTCTATTATAATCGAATCTCATCTAATCTAAATCCATCGTGTAGATGTCTTCATGAGTTTTTGTTTCTTATGGGCGGAACGATGATGGGTGACTTCACACCCGTGAACCCCTAGGGGGATTGCTGGTGGATGGTTCTACGGGCGTCGACCATTTGAGGACGTGGGTGGGAGGTATTAGGTGGTGCTGGTGGTGTAGATGGTGGAGTAGAGTGATGTGCGCAAAATGCAACATATAAATTACATCAAACAAGGCATAAAATCAACCCTTTTTGGGTACTAATGTTGGAAAAAATGTTTCTTTGTTTACTTTTAAATTACAGGATTAAAGAGCTTAAATAAACAAAAGGAATAAATTAACGGCAAAAACCAACACAAATACTATGAAGAAGGATTGACGCAACTTGTCGAACCCCAATACACATCCAAAGAAACAAAAATAAAGAAGACAGAAGCCTTGGCACGGGACCGTGCCCACCAGGCATGGGGTCGTGCCCAATGAAGATTCTCTACAGATAAAGAAAAATAATAAAGACAAACAACATGGGGCCGTGCTACCTCAACATGGGCCGTGGTCATCTCTAAGATTCGCATAATCTTGATAGTACGGCAAGTACACTGACCACGGGGCTGTGCTATGACACCACGGGGCGTGTTGGTACAACGACCTGACATCTTCAGTTAATGAAGGGCGAGAAATGATCACCACGGGGCCGTGCCAGGCGGGCACGGGGAGATGCCTGCCCTCTGTTTCCAGCTATAAATAGAGGTGCTTGGCTTTGGAGAAGGCATCCCTTGGCAAACCATGTCTCTCTCACTTACCACCAGTCCACCACCACTACAACACCAACACCCACCCTACCATCCATCTTTCATCTTTTAGAGTGTGTAGTATTCTCGGGATCCAAGATCGATACTAAGATTTCTTGTCAAACAAACGCCATGCTTGGCTAAATCTCTTACATCACTTGGTGAAGACGAATATTTTATGTTTTACTTTTGATTTCCAATCTTTGGCAACTTTTTATTTGGGTATGTATTGATGACTTTAATAACTATTTTTTTATATTGAAAGTGAACTTTAGTTAAACATTTCTTCATATCTTGTTGATTTATTCATTCGTGTCATTACGGTCTATATAAAGTGCGTTAACTGCCTAGAAGGGGTTAGAAGGGTGTTTGGGTAAAGTTCTTGTCTCGTTCAGGTTATAGATCCCGCGAGGACTTGGTTCAAGCTTATTAGGACTCCCCTTGAGGCAGATAGCATCAAATCGGGGGAAGTAAGAACGGCTTTAACCCATATAAATAAACTACATTTAAACCTTTACCCGGCCTTGCGGGACTGTATCCCTGCTGACTCAGACCAATATGGCCGAGGGTAACGTCGCCTTCACAAGAGGGGCCTACCATATTTTGCATTAATAACTTACTTAATTATCTTCCAATATTCCGACCCTGCGGGACTATATCCCCGATGACTCAGACCAAGGGGTTAAGGGTAACGTCGCCTTCACAAGAGGGGCATACTACTATAACTAAGATAATCTCTTAAAATGCCCAAATGGCGGAAATCATCAAAAGGAACATAAAAGAGGAGTTGGAATTAAGTGATTCCTTCTTGTCTATTTATTTTTCTGTTTTTTATTTACGTTTTTATCTTTATTTTATCATTCAAAAACTTTTATCAAAATTTGGTTAGATTAGACGTTCACGATAAGCCGGTACTAAAAGCTCTTGTATCCTTGGACGACCTCGATATCTTACCATCACTATACTATGTCCACGATGGATGCACTTGCACTAACGTGTGTAGAGTGGTAGTACAGTATCGTGTTTTATAAATATAAAGCTTGATTCACGAGTAAAAAGTGCTTAAAATAAAATAAAATTTATAACCACGCTTGACCACGTCATACAGTTAGAAGGGGCTAAAGATGATGAAGAAAATGGACTAACCTTGAATTTAAGAGGGAAAGCTTTGGAATAATGAGCGGTGGCGGTGGTCCGTGCAAACGCGTATGAGGGATTAACTGCAAACACAGACACAAAACAAAGTGAGAAGAATCTAAACACGACTAAAAGACTTAAAACAAAACAAAAAGATACTATCATGGATGTAGCAAGAAGATCTAATCAAAGCTAATAAACGCAATCGCCAAGAATCCCTGGTAATGGCGCCAAAAACTTGATGTGCTCAAAGTGGTCTAATTTAACTAACTAATTTTAACCTAAGCTAGACACGCTAAGTTTTAAATTAATAAAACCAAGACTCTCTAAGACCTAAACCACACAACCGACAAGTGTACCAATCAATGCAGTATAGCTATAGTAAGTCCGAGTATCGAACTCACGAGACTCTCTAATTACGTTTACTAGACTTGACTGACTCAACTTGATTATTTTGTTAACTGGGGGGGGGGGTTTCTAACAAACCACTAAATAAAATAAATTAACTAAAACTAGCGAAGACACAAACTGAGACTGGGACGTGATCAGATGATGGAAAACACACTACCTAGGTTTAAATCCTACACTTGAATGACACGTTCTAACGGTTTTGGAACTAATGTGGAAACCAGGATCTTATGATGCTAAACTTAAAGGATAACCAAACAGGACCCTCGACCCTTCTCGAAAAGACACCTATGGTAACTTGTTAAGCTATTCTAATACCAGTTTAAGGACTCCCTCATAGGCTATCCTAATGTAATAATAAAGCACCCTTGCACAATCTACATCACGACATGAAAATCTAGGGAAACTATGGTTTGTATTCTAACTCGATTAGCAAATAGTAGAAGGGAAACTAAGGGTATCTTCTCACAAAGTATCTAACCCTAGCCATCTAACACTAAAGACAAATCGACAATCTCTCACCTCACAACTATCGAGATTAGTAGAACACTTAATCCTAATCAAACCCTAATCGCAGTTGGTATGGAAATCATGCACAACTAACTGTAAACTAGTTGCTAACACACAGTCTACAACCTAACTAGCATTCATACCTGAAAGACATCCACAAGAACGCAAGTGAAACATATGAAAAAGATTCAAACAAGATTAAGCATGCATATACACTAGAACATTGAAACCAAAGTTTAATACTTTACTAATAAAAACCACAATTCATGTCCAAACCTGAATAGAAACAAGATCAAACAAGCATATTCATCATGTGGCCTAGATAGTGATAATAAAACTAGCCTAACATAGTCATGAAATCAAGAACAATCATCTTCAAGAGTTTAGAAAACATGGTAAAAAAGACTCTAAACGAAATAACCGAGTAATAAGATGTTTAACACTTGAAAGATTCGATCCCACGCTTCAATTCTTCACTCCCGAGCTCTCTTGATCTTCAAAATCTCCTTTTCAGCTTCTTAATTCGTCCAAGGTTGTCTGGTTATGATTAGGGTTAACTATGGGCTGGGCTTCATAATGAAGTTTTCCGCGTTGACCAGAGACCACACCGCGTCGCACGGGCTTCTAAAGCCTTCTAGCCGCGTGACGTGTCCAACTTGCGAACTGAGAATCCGTCTACGAATCGTAATGCATTTTTCTATCTTCTTAAATATCCATTTCCATTCCACTAGAATCCTTCACGAAGCCCAAACCTTCGCTCGTGTGCTTGTTTCTTTAATGCTTCAGCTCGTTTTACTTCCGAAACCCTACTGGACACACAAGACACAATAATATACAAAACCAATGGTAAAATGACTCCAATTATTATACAAACTATACGTGGAAACATATGTAATTTACATTACATCAAAGGCTTTTATTACTTTGGTAGATGGTGGACTTTAAAATTTGAACATAGTATTATAAGTGAACGTTCCGTCGGATGTTACATGTTGTCACTGCAACATCAAGGCCACAAATAATTATTAAAATCCATTGATTTATGAATGTGAGTATAGGCATGAGCAAGTTAAGTGTAGCAAGTCTCGTTTGCAAAAGCTCTACCTAGTTACCATCAGCATGACTATTCATGTTACTAACCTACAAGTACACATCATTGTTACTAACCTACAAGTACACGCCATTTTTTTTCTTCTAAAAATAGGTGTCAATAATAAAGTTTAGTAAGATAAAGGTTACTCATGATCGAATAAACCAACTGAGATCAACATTATTTCTAATCATCTCATTAAATAGTGTATTTCTTTTTGTCATAAGTTATGCTTAAAGAAATCATAAACAAATAAGCAGACTGTCCTAAATATGTCTTGATTTTTTAAGCATTCCTTCATTTTTTATATTTGCATCTTATGTTCTTTACATTTACATTTTTTCCATGTGTAGACTTTTATTCATCATAATCATGTTGTATACTCTTGTATCTTTGTCACAACTTCAAACCCATTTTATTGTGGTGTTTTTTATAATTGAAATCATATTTTTAAACCATGTGGATGAGTCCTAGGTCTTCAAAACTTTAAATGGTCAAACCAAGTGTTTTATGTACACATTAGTGAGGGAGTCCACCACATATGACTTAAGTGGAGTTAAAAAAGCGTTTCACTATTGCCTTTGTGATAAATATAACATACTTTGAAAAAAAATATTTGTTAACTAGTTTAATGGAGATAATAAGTCCTTAAGATTTATTTGTTTCAAGATAATATAAACACCTACTAATAATATATACGCATTATGTGTCAAGGTCCATCATGTTTGTCATATACAAAACTTGAAACAAAGTGGAATAAAAATTTGTTGACATATTCACAAAAAACCTATGTCCGGGACAAAAACATCGCCTATGTTTATAATATTATATATATCTCTTCCATACTAGCTCTAGCTCTTAAATGAAACAATGTGTCGTTTCACCCAAAAAGAGAAAAACAAAAACTACATTTTTACTCTCGTACAATTATTCCAATAAGAAAAAATTGCCATAGTTGATCACAAACACCATGATGTGATGCAACAACCATGCATGATTGGCGATTCACGCATAACCATGTTGTTAGTACAGTATGTCTATGTCTTAGTCTTGTATCAAGTCTGTTTAAAACAGATGAGATTACGTTAGAAAATGAAGTATTTATGTAATTAAGAGATCAAGTTTGCCCGGAATGTTGATGTGTGAATAAGTTCGGCCGAACTTGTTCAACAAGTTCGCCCGAACTTGTATCCTCCCAAGCGAACTTGACACTCTATAAATAGGTGCCTCATGGTTTCTCATTTGTAACTTTTGCACACTAGGCGAAGCTCTGTCGGATCTGGAACTCGAATGTATATGAACTTTGATCAATAAAACAGACATTAATGAGTAATTCTTGCATATGTGGCTTGTATGGACAATAGAAACCGATTTAAGTTCCCAAGCTATTCAGGAGCGATCTAACAAGTGGTATCAAAGTCACGGATACCTGATTTGGTGAAATCATCACAAGAACTACTCTAATTCTACTCATTTCTACCATTTTTCTTAACTTTTTATGAAAAACAATGAACCTACGGTTAAAATCTGCTAAATTTTGAATATGTCACATAAAATACACTACAGATAAACCCCTGAAAGTTTCAAGGCCCAATTTGAACAAATTGATGTCGAAAAGTTTAAAAAATCATGATTTGCAAAACATTTTTGAACGAACTTGCGATCAATCCGCTCGAACTTGACTAAAAAAGTCTTGAGTGATTTTTCATCAAGTCCGCCCAAACTTGATTGATTTTTCATAGTTTTAATCAAGTCCGCTCGAACTTATCAAGTTTTTCTTCAAATTTCATCAAGTTCGCCCGAACTTGATCAAATTCTGTTGAAAATTCTTTACAAGTTCGCCTGAACTTGTTATTTCTCTTGAAATCCTTTACAAGTTCGCCCGAACTTAGTCAGGGTGAAAATTTTCAAATCTTTCAACAGAAGTTCGGCCGAACTTGTTTGAAATTGAATCTGATTTGTTTTCCTGCACAAGTTCGCCCGAACTTGTCAGTATACTAATCAATTTTTCTAGTTTGTGAACATGTTTTCAGCGATACTCGTTTGATTTCGGCGATGGAAGATATCCACAATGCGTATATGACAGTTGGGGCTTCAACATCGAATGCCAACATGGTGAATCAAGTTAATTTGGAAAACGAGATGGGTACGTCAGTGAAGCCACCAAAACTTATGAGCATGGATGAATATGAGGGGTGGAAAGAAAAATTTACGAACTGGGTTCATGCTACCTTCTTTCACAGTTGGGTTGCGGTTGAAACAGGATACACATGGCCAAGAGATGAACATGATAATGTTATTGAAATGAGCAAATTTTCTACTCAACAGAAGGATGCTTATGTTGCAGAAAAGAAAACGATCAGTCTGATTCAGCAGTCCGTGAAGGAAGATATCTTGGTGCTATTACCAGAATACAAAACTGCACAAGAGTTATGGAAATCTATAAAGACCAAATATCAGGGAGTGCAGAGATGGTTAAGAGCAAAAAGGATCTAATTATGAAAGAATTTGAAATCTTCACAATGCTCAAAGGCGAGTCGATGAAACAAATGATAGAATGATTTTGTCATTTGAAAGTGATAATGAGAAGGCATGGTCTTGAGAAGACTGAAGAAGAATATATTGACAAATTGGTTGATGCTTTGCCGGAAGGTGAATGGACAACGTATCTAATGGTGCTTAAAGAAAGTCCAAGCTGGGAATTTTTCAAGTTATCTACTTTTATCTATAAGTTGGAGGGGCATGAGATGGAATTGTTGAAGATTGCCAAGTCAAAGAATTCGATCAATGCTCAGGATGTAGGACTTTATTACAAGAGTGGAGCTCAAGAGAATATTTCAAGTCCAAAGATCCAAACTGCTTTCAGCGCGAATATGAATTCCTCGAATCATTCGCCACAGAGCCAAACTCAATCATATCCTAACTATGATCAGAGTCCTTCAAATGCATCATATTAAAGCACGAATTCAAATTCTCTGCTTCAAAACCAGAAAAATCAGAATAATCAATCAAATTCTGATCCAAATATGTTTAGATGCAACATTGCAGTCAATTTAAACAACGTCGTTTCTGAACAAGTGGCCAAACAACATATGGCACTACTTGCCACCGTGTTGGAATCTTATGAGAGTTAAGTGGCCGGGAAGATCGCAAAATCCTGAAATGACTGCAGAGGATTACGATCAAGTGGATGTGGAAGAACTTGAGTTGATGGACATCAAATGGTCCTTAGCTTCGATTATCCGGAGAGTTACCAAATTTGTTGCACTAACCGGAAAAGATATTGGAAACTCGGGCAACAAACTGGGATTCGAAAAGATGAAAGTTACTTGCTTCAGATGTCGACAAAAGGGCATTTTAAACGAGAGTGCAAAAATCCAGAAGAAGTGGCAACCAAAGTCCTTTCGGAGGCGGCAGTGATTACTACAAGAAGTCGTTGCAATATAAGCCATTTCCTAAGAAAACTCAAATTGAAGTTCAAAATAAACCATCCAACGACGGAGAAAAGTGATGATTGCTTCTAATGAAGATAACGGTTTCGATTGGAACTCATATATTGCCAAGAAGACTGAAGTTACTCTAATGGCTAAAATCGTGGAAGAACAAGATACATATGCTGAGAATGCAGCTCTGGAGAACACAATGATAGAAGAGTACATGCAACAAACTGAAGAAGAGGAGATCTATCATCATACAAGGATGCAGAGTGTTCTTTCTCCTAACATTACTTCTAATTTTGCAGGTTGCTTTGGTGATGCAGTATCTTCTGAGCATATTGTTGAAGAAACGAACCGGAAGTTGAGGAAGTCATCAACGTGACTAAGGAGATGAATGAAGAGAACCTCACGGAGATCGCAAACAAAGCGATTGTGGCAAATTTAACAAAGGTAGGTCCGGAGGTAAAAGTTGTAGAAAAAGAGGTGGTAAAAGTGCAAGTCGTTGAGGTTGAAAAGCCTTGCACGAAACGTACAGAGCCTTGTGTGCAATGCGCCGAAAAATCTCAAATCATAAGTGAACTCAATGTGCATAACAACAATTTTAAATATGACAATCGCACAATGAAGGAAGCTTATGATAAAATAAAAGACGATCACAGCGGGCTTGATAAAAACAACATTGAACAACATGACATAGTAAGAATGTTAAAGCAACGGTAATGGAAAAACAAAATGCCATTAACATTTACATAAATACCATTGCTGAAATTAAACAAGAGCTTTAAGATATGAAAATTGAAACCGAAAGGGTGAGACAACTTTTGAAAAGGTATTCCACGAACGCTTACGTCATCGATCATATTCTTCCAACGATTCCATCAGAAGAAAATGATAAGAAAGCAAAAGGTAAGAAATGTGGGGATTATAGCAATGTTCCACCACCCTTGTGCGTTGTCGTAAGAAAGTTGAAGGGATGGAAAATGTGCTTAATGTTGAACTTTCAACCGAAAAGAAAAATGAGCTGCCTGAGAACATTGACATAACCTACACAAATGATGATAGTGAAGCAGTCGTGAAAAATGTTGTTGAGAATGTGTTGAGTGAATTTGATGATGGCAGCTTTGAAAGCACCAATGCAAGTCTGAATAGTTCTGAATCACAATCCAAAGATGACGTTATATCGTTGGAAGATAGCCTAAGTGATGATCCTAACATTGTCATGTACAAAGTTAAGGAATCTGATAGACTATATTTCAATGATAGCTTTCTGATTCGGAATGTAAAAGAAGATCAGCTTGATAAATTGTTCAAATTTGTTGAAATATCATCAGAAGACTGAGAAATGAGAAAAAGTTTTATTCTAAACCTAAAAGAGGATATAACAACTACCGAAGGAATGGTGGTGACTTTCCTAAAAACATGAGAGCGAGTTTGGGTTTGGAGGTAGAAGATGAACCGCATAAGAAACAGAAGTCACCATTTCATGAATATAAGAATAAAAACATTAAATTCGTGTTTGGTACTAACACGGTTCAAGAAGAAGCTTTGATTGGAAAGCAATCGAAAGATGAGTTTAAGAAGGAAAAGGAACTTCGGGATAAGGCTAAATCTGCATGTGGAGTAAAACCCACTAGTGGACATTCTCATGATACTCGGACTTGCTTTAAATGCAATGAACTTGGTCACATTGCACGCAAGTGTCTGAAATCAAAGCCTATCTATCAACGAAGAAAGACAGTTTCAGATGTTGAGAAACTTAAGCAACCAGAGATTGTAAAACCAATCACAATCTTAAAACGAAACATTGAATCTAAAATCGAAGTGAAACCTAAAATTGAATCAAAGTTTGAAAATTCAACTTTTGAGAAAGGTGAAACTTCCAAATCAAACGAAAACAAAGAATCAAGATTCTACATTAAGAAAGCAAGAGTTAAATCACAATCTTGGGTTGCAAAGAAGAAAACAACATCATCTGAAGTTGCAAAATCTGAGACAGTTAAGATTGATAAAGACAAGGTGTCTGAATTCAAAGGGTAAAACTAAAATTGACAAAGTTTTTCCTAAATCTTCAAAAGAAAAGAGTAAAGTCAAGTTTCAAAACTTAAATTTCAAACAAATCTCAAATGATGATTTTGAATATCAGAGGGCTTATGAGGATGTTTATGAAGATTATTATCCCACACCCAAGACCAAAAAGGATTGGGTTGCATTTTTTCACTGAGTTGTTAACATGTGCAGGGGCTCCAAAGATCCATATTATCGAAGTGGACTCTGGATAGCGGAGCTTCATGACACATGACTAGGATGAAAGCACTACTCTTTGATACTAAAGCGATTAACGGAGGTTATGTAGGCTTTGCTGGAAATCAAGGAGGCCGGATCGTGGCATAAGGAAAGCTTTCGAATGGTGTGGTTTCGTTTAATCGTGTTAACTATATCGCCGAGCTGGAGAACAATCTTCTCAGCATTTCACAGATTTGCGATAAGCAGTTCACCGTTCATTTCAACGATAAGGAGAGCATGATTCATAAGCCGGGCTTCAAGATTCCGGATGAGTGGATTCTAATGCGCGCTCCACACGAAAATGATCTTTACGTGCTAGACATGGTGTTGCTAATACATCGTCAAAGTCGGCTCAATGTTTTGTAACAAAAGCCACAAATAAGGATTCGATTCTATGGCACAGAAAGATGGGGCATATACATCTCAGGAAAATGAATTTTCTGGTTCACAACGACATGGTCGAAGGAGTGAATCTTCGAAGCTTTCATATGACGGATCATTGTCTTGAATGCAAGAAAGGGAAGCAGATTAAGAAGTCACATCATAAGAAGATTCTTAACTCCATAAAGCTGCCGCTTGAACGTCTACATATGGATCTTTTCGTTCCAGTGAATGTTCGAAGTATATCCAGAGATCTGTACTTTCTAGTCGTCACAGATGATTATTCTCGATATTCATTGGTTTTCTTTCAAGACACTAAAGATGAAACATTTGATAATCTTGTGATTCTCTTCAAGAAGCTTTAAAATCTATATCATCTCCCTGTTAGACGAATTCGAAGTGATAATGGTACAGAGTTCAAAAATAACCGGATGAAAGAATTTTGCAACGCTAAAGGAATATTGTACGAATTCAGTGCACCTTACACTCCGCAACAAAATGGAGTAGCTGAGAGGAACAACAGAACGTTAATCGAAACAACGAGAACTATGCTTGCTGATTCCAAACTTCCCGTCAGCTTCTGGAGTGAAGCAGTTGCAACGACATGCTATAGAGTCTTGACGGTCAAACCGACTAAAAAGACATGCTTCGAGATGATTAACCGAAGGAAACCAAATCTAAAGTATCTAGAACTGTTTGGCGCACCTTGCACAGTGCTTGATTCGGATGGAAAATTTGGTGCCAAAACGCTGGAAGGTTTCTTTGTCGGCTATGCTAGTCCGCGTAGGAGAGTTTACATTCCTACTTTGATAAGAGTGGTCGAAGCACAACACGTTGATTGCTTTTGGTACACAACTCCTATTCAAAGAAAAGGCGATGCGTGGTTGTTCAATTATTAAGATTTGTGGAAGTCATTCGACTTGCCAGAAGAACCGTCTGAAGAAGATCTAGCAGCTCTTTATTATATTCAACAGTCGGCAAATCAAGAACTGATTTTAAGGCCAATAGTGGTTAATCAACCTACTGTTGGTATATCGTCTTCGGGTGCAGGTCCGAGTAGCAGTGGTGTTCCAGTTGAACAAGTTTTTGAAGAAGAAGCTACAACTACTACAACTCCAGCAAATGTTTCCACTAAACCAGGAAATGCTTCTACAGAGCCCATTCTTTCTCAGAATCAGAATTTCGACTCTGATGAAGCTTCGACTTTCGATGATGATGGAGAATCTTCCTCTGACGAAGAATCCGAGCAGATATCCAATATGTTAAATCAATCTGCTGGCCCTAGCAATCAAAATGAAGCAACATCTAGTACTCCTGAAGTTGATTTGATAGTTGATCTGAATATTACGAATCAGAATAGCACGGTTGATGTTCCTAGCAAGGAGATTCCGCGATCTTATTCATATCACCCATCGAATAACATAATTGGAGAGTTACAGACTGGTGTGAGAACGAGAAGTCAGATCAACAAAGCTTTAAGTTGTTTCTATACTCGAGTGGCTTCGACTCAAGATTTGCTATTATTCATGTTTCATATCTCAAATCGAGCCGAAGTCTGTGAATTGGGTGATGAGAACTGGGTGATAGCGATGCAGGAAGAGTTGTTACAGTTTGAGAAACTGGGAGTTTGGAGACTTGTCGACTTACCACCAAAGCAAAAAGCGATAGACACGAAGTGGGTCTTCAAGTGCAAGGGGGATGATCGAGGTGTGATCGTTAGAAACAAAGCTTAGTTGGTTGTCAAAGGTTTCCATCAACAAGAAGGAATTGACTATACGGAAGTCTATGCACGGTTGCAAGTTTAGAGTCAATCCGCATTTTTCTTGCATTCGCTGCTTGGAAAGGGATTTAAAGTGTACCGGTTAGATGTGAAATCCACATATCTTTATGGTAAGCTACGCGAGCAAGTGTACGTCGGCCAACCACCAGGGTTCGTCGATCCGCTGAACAAGAACAAAGATTAACTCTTGGACAAAGCCTTATACGGATTACACCAAGCCCCGAGAGCTTGGTACGAGACGTTATCTCAAAATCTCATTGGAAATGGCTTTACAAGAGGAACAGTGGATAGTACATTGTTTATCAAAGAAGTCGAAAGTCATCTAATCATCATACAAATCTATGTGGATGATATCATCTTTGGTTCCACCTGAAAAGAATTCGAGAAGATTATGAAGAAGAAATTTGAGAAGTCTTCTATGGGCGAAATGGAATTCTTCCTCGGGTTACAAGTTGATCAGTTACCAGACGGCATATTCATTCATCAAACGAAATATGTTCATGATATTCTAAAGAATTTTGAATTGGATAGCTCGAAGCCGCTTTCGACTCCTCTGGCGCTGAATCACGGAATTTGCATTGACGAAACAGGAACCAAAGTGGATGATATGCTCTATAGGTCGATGATAGGATCTCTTATGTATCTGACGACATCTCGCCCAGATATCATGTATCCTACCCGTCTTTGCGCAAGATATCAGTCCAGTCCCAAAGTATCTCACATGCAAATTGTGAAGAGAATATTCCGTTACCTGAAGGGATGTCCAAGCACCGGCTTGTGGTATCCAAAGAACGACAATTTCGATCTGACATGATATGCTGATTCTGACTTTGGGGTGGACAAGCTGAATTCAAAGTCTATGATGGCTGGTTGCCAGTTCTTCGGAACTCGATTAGTAACGTGGCAATCCAAGAAACAAACCACAGTCTCTCTTTCTACTTGTGAGGCAGAATACATTTCTGCTTCCAGCTGTTGTTCACAAATCCTATGGATTCAACAACAGATGAGGGACTTTGGATTGCAATTTCTTGATACGCCTTTATATGTAGACAATAAGGCAGCTATCGACATTACAAAAAATCCAGTTCATCACTCTCGAACTAAACACATAGAAATTCGTTACCACTTCATTCGTGACTGTTACGAAAAGAAGTTGGTGCGAATAGAAAAAATCCACACCGATGAACAAAAAGCTGATTTTTATACCAAAGCTTTTCCTTTAACAAGATTTAAATATCTAATGAGGCTTAACAGTATTAAAAATTTGTTGACAGGTGCGGAGGCAGAGGTTGAATATGGATCGGACTACGAGTTCACGTGATCCACATTGGTTTATGTTATCTTTTAGATTAGAGTTTTTTAAAAACTAAAATAAAAAAATATGTTTTCGATTTTAGGGGGAGAAATATTACGAGAAAATACAAAAACATAAGAAAAATAAAAAAGTACAAAAACATTGAAAAAGACAAAAAGAATTTGGTGTCACAAAGGAAATGATAGTACATCAGTGGACTATCACGGTACGCTAAAGAATTGTAAAGTTTCAAAAGTATAAACAAGTCTTACTGTGGATGTGTCGATAGGCTTAAACATTCCGTAAATTGTTTCTGGGATATAAACTAAATTTTACAACTGCTTAAACTTGTGGATTAACATCTCTCGGATATATGGGCTTAGTACTCCGAAATTTCGTTTGAGAGATTGCCTGATTCTGAGATACGAGGTCTTTATAGATGACTGATATCTGGGGTATTATACAAGTTCTTCTGATTTTGCGGAAGCAATAGCCTAGAACTTCTATAATGCTTTTGCTAAAAAACCCTAAAAACTGCATACAAACTTGAAAAGAATCGAAAGATCTAATCATTTGCAGTGCTTAAAAGATTACTTAATTGGAACACACCTTAAAGTTGAGCCTTCATCTCTTTGTAGATACGGTGGTATTAACCTGAGCTCTCAAGGCTTCGCCTTAACCCAGATACAGATATCAATTATGCTATACTGACTTGTAAGATGACATTTAGGGAATCTTGATATGGTAGTATATTCTGAGATGGGAACCATAGTTGAGTCAAGTTTCATAATTCTACCTAAGATATCTTGGAACAATTGAGAAATGTGTCGAAGTTTAAGTGGACAAACATATCGACAATCTAGGTAAACGAGTTTAAAACTTAAAGTCATCATAAGGTCAACGGTATTGGTGATACGTCTCAAACAACTGATATGATCCTTAGACACGAATTCACAAAAATATGTCTGTAAATATGTTTGTACATAGTTTATTTGCCTTACAGATTAAAACTGTAGCTCTGTTGTATGGATCGTTCTGGTCCTAATTTGGCAAACCTAAGGTAAAAGTGCGGAATCCGTTTGCATTGGCGACATTGTAGACAAGTTTGTTAATGTTTAACACCGTTTCATTAATAAGTAAACGTTACAAATCCTGGAAACACTTGGACAGAGCTTCGCTGTCCAGTAGCCAAAATCTCTGAAATCTTACAAATGAAATGCAAAGACTCCTATATATAGTAGTACAAGTTCGCCCGGAATGAGACATGACCAAGTTCGGGCGAACTTGTCCTTCACAGGACAAGTTCGGGCGAACTTGTCCTTCACAGGACAAGTTCGGGCGAACTTGTCCTTCACAGGACAAGTTCGGGCGAACTTGTCTTATATAACACATAAACTTAACGTTTCGCTCCGAAACACAGACTCCACGTAATACGATGACGTATGCTACAAACATATGCATCAACAGACTCCCCCTTGGATATTGCCGTAGTCATCATTCTTCAATTAAGTTCCTGAGTCTTTAATGTTCTCTTGATATTTATTTCTTGAATAACTTTAACTTCCTTGATCTTCATAGCATCTACAATCCTTTTCTCTTTTCTTCTCGAGCTTGTCTTGATAAAACTTTAATCACCATGCTCCCCCTTGCTTTGAGCTTTATGGGATCTTCAATCAACGTTTTTATCTAGCTCCCCCTTAAAATCAACTTCCTGTTTCAAAGTTCCTCAAACTTTCAAATATAACATTTCAGATTCAAACATTGAAATCTCTAAATACAACCATTTCAAGTTTTAATCTTCTCATCAGTTTTAAATCCTCTCAGTTAATCAAATCCAAATTAATGACCTTAAATAGCTGATTTATGTATCAAGTTCAACTTAATGATCTTGATTAAACTTTTTGACACTATACTGGCACATTTATTCAAAAGTAAGTATCAACTTAATGAACTTTTAAACTTTTCAGATCAATTTTAAAAAGTTTTTATATTTTGTTCAGCAACTCTAGACTTTGAAAATCAGCTTTTCATCATTAGTGGTCGAAACTAAAAAATAATATAATCTTTTTGTTTTTATGAAATGGATATCAAACACTAAGTATGTACAAACATATTTACAAACATATTTTTGTTGAGATTGTGTTAAAGGATCATATCAGTTTTTGAGACATATCACTAGTACCTTGGACCTTATGAGACTTTAAGCTTTTTAATATCATTAACCTAGATTGTCGATATATTTGTCCACTTAAACTTTGATATATTTTTCAATTGTTCCAAGATATGTTAGGTAGACATATGAATCTTGACTTAACTATGGTTCTCATCTCAGAATATACTCCCGTATCAAGATTCCCTAGATTTCATCTTACAGGTGAATATAGCGTAATTGATATCTGTATCTGGGTTATGCGAGACCTTGAGAGCTCAGGTTAGTACCACCGTACCGACAGAGAGATGAAGGCTCGACTTATAAGGTAGTGTTCCAAAATGGAATCTTTTTGTACTGCAATTGTAGTATCTTTCGATATTTTCAATTGAATGCAGTTTTAGGGGATTTTTGCAAAAGCATTATAGAAGTTCTAGGCTACTTCTTCCGCAAAATCAGAAGAACTTGTATGATACCCCAGATATCAATCATCTATAAAGACCTCGTATCTCAGAATCAGGCAATCTCTCAAACGAGATTTCGGAGTACTAAGTCCATATATCCGAGAGATGTTAATCCACAAGTTTAAGTAGTTTTAAAATTTAGTTTATATCCAGGAAACAATCTACTGAACGTGTAAAGCCTATCGACACATCCACAGTAAGACTTGTTTATCACTTTTTAAAACTTTACAAATCTTTAGCATACTGTGATAGTCCACTGATGTACTATCATTTCGTTTATTCACACAAAACTCTTTTTGCCTTTTTCATGTTTTTGTACTTTTTGCTTTTAATATGTTTTTGGGTTTTCTTAAAGTTCTTTTTCCCCCTAAAATTCAAAAACATATTTTTGGAATTTTTGATTTATAGAAAAAACTTTGACCAACCGATGAGAATCACTTCAATTCTCCATCCATTACCGCTTCACAAATTTTCTTTTAAATCCTCTCCCCCTCATGATGACAAAAGCCTTGACACCTTTGTGTTTATGGAACATTTTATCCCTGAGTTTTGTCTGTTCAACAGTGAGAGTTCTATGATAGTTTTAAATTTTCTTCAAAAATTTGCAAAACTTTCAAGTAAACGTTATTGTGTTGGTGCATATGTATGTTGCCTACGTTATTATGTATTGAGTCTGAGTGAATAGGGCTTAATCTGTTGGAAACGAGACATATTTATGTGAGTCTTAGGTCAAGTTCGCTGGTAATGGCTTGTGAGAAGTCAAGTTCGCCCGAACTTCAACACTCACCAGCGAACTTGAAAAACTGTAAATAGGTGCCTTGGTTATTCATTTGTAAGGTAGAGAGATTTTGGCACAGAGACGGCGAAGCTTTGTCGGATCCGGTTCTCGAATGTATTGAACTTTAGATCAATGAAAACAATGTTTAAATGAGTAATTCTTGTTATTTGGTTAACTTGTCATTATTTTCCGCCTAATCGGACAATAGATAACAAATTTAGGTTCCCGTGCTAATCGTGGACGTTCCTACAAGTGGTATCAGAGCCTGGGTACCTAAATTTGCTGGAATCAAGACAAGAATTTCCCTATTTCATCTCCATTCTATCATTTTTCTTAACATTTTCACAAAAATAAAGAATTTACGGGCAAACTCTGTCCAAATTTGAATATGTCATGAAAATACACTTGTGGTAAACCCCTGAGAGTTTGATATCAAAATCAAACGAATTGGTGTCAAATTGTTGAAAAAACCATGTTTCTCAAACTCACTTTGATCGAACTTGTTAGCCAAGTTCGACCGAAGTTGAGTTAGAAAGTCACTTTTTGAGTGAGTTTCTATCAAATTCGCTCGAACTTGAAGGTTTTTTAGAAAATTATCGATAAGTTCGCTCGAACTTACTAAGGGGTCATTGATATTTTATCAAGTTCGACCGAGCTTGATAAAAATCAAGAAAACTTAAGCTAAGTTTGCCCGTACTTGCAAGATTCTTAACAAAATCCAAATCGCAAGTTCGCTCGAAGTTCTCAAGATATTTTGAAATCAGTTGTAAGTTCAACCGAACTTAAGTGTTATTCTTGAAATCATTTACAAGTCCGCTCGAAGTTATAGTTTTTTTACAAAATTCACATCAAGTTCGACCGAACTTGAGGTGCTGGTGATAAAACTTGAAATCTTTATCTAAGTTCGACCGAACTTGTGAAAAAGTGAAATCAAAATCTGATTCGCACACAAGTTCGACCGAACTTGTCACTTGCTAATTAATTTTCGAGTGTTTTTTATCATATTCTCAGATAAGTCTTCAATTTGATAAAATGGAAGATTTCCACAACGTGTGCGTTTCACAGATGGCTTCTTCATCAAATGCTAATACTCTGGTGGTGAACCAGATGAATATCGACTACGAAATGGGTACTACGTCGAAACCGTCAAAGCTAATGAGTATGGACGAGTTTGAAGGGTGGAAGGAAAAGTTTGTGAATTGGATACAAGCAAATCAATTCAACAGCTGGGTTGCAGTTGAGGATGGGTATAAATGGCCAAAGGATGAGCGTGATCAAGATCTTCCGCTAAACAAGTTTTCATCGACTGACAAAGAAAATTATGTCGCTGAGAAGAAAATGATTAGCTTGATACAACAATCAGTAAAAGAAGATATCTTGATTCTCTTTCTAGAATATGAAACATCACAAGAATTATGGCATGCTCTTTGCGACAAATTCAAATGAAGTGATGAAATGATCAAAAGTAAAAAGGCATTGATTAAGAAAGAGTTCGAGATCTTCACGATGATCAAAGGTGAGACTATGAAGCAGATGATCGATAGATATTGTCACCTCATGGTCCAGATGCGGAGACATGATATCAAACGATCTAACTAAGAGTAAATTGAGAAGTTGGCCGATGCACTTCCAGAAGGAAAATGGACAACATATCTGATGATTTTGAAGAATAGTCCATCTTGGAGACATTTCAAATTGTCATCCTTCATCGACAAATTAGAAGGTCACGAAATGGAATTGATGAAGATTGCAAAATCAAAGAATGCTAATGTTGTTCAAGATGTCGGTGTTTGGTGGTGTTCAAGATACTCCGATTCAAAGCCCGAAAATTCAAACAACATTTAGTGCAAATACAAATTCTTCTCCAAATCAAAGTTCTCCATATGCTGGATATACTAGTGCTAGTTCAAGCTCGTCATTCCAAAATCAGACAAGCCTAGCTAGTTCTGCTTCAAATGTATTTCAGTGCAACATAGCAGTTGATTTGAAGAATGTTTTTCCTGAAAAGGTGGCCAAACAGCACATAGCACTTCTTGCTACTGTTCTTGAATCGTATGAAAGTCTTGTTGCTGGAAAGATTGGTAATCCAGAAATGACTGCCGAGGATTACGATCAAGTGGATGAAGAAGAGTTGGAGCTGATGGATATAAAGTGGAGTCTGGCATCTATCATCAGAAGAGTTACTAAGTTTATGGCACTCACTGGAAGGGAAATTGACAATTCAAACAACAAGCTTGGATTTGACAAGTCAAAAGTCACATGCTTCAGGTATCGACAAAAGGGACACTTCAAAAGTGAATGCAAAACAATCAAGAAGCAGGTGGAAATCAAAATCCTTTCGGCAGCAGTAACGAGTATTACAAGAAAGCTATTCAATACAAACCATATCCGAAGAGAACACAAGTTGAAGTAGAAGATAAATCTACAAAGACAACCGGACAAGCTCTTGTTGTTACTCATGAAGAAGATGGTTTTGACTGAACAGATACATCGGAAAGAAAACTGGTGTTGCTATGATAGCAGAGTTAGTGGATGAATTTGAGACATCGTATGTTGATACTGCTTTAGAAAATGCCATTTTGGAAGGTTATCGGCAGAGAGCTGAGGAAGAAGATTTAGCTTATCTTGAGATGCAAAGGCAAGAAGCATTAAAATTAGAGGCAGAAAAGGTAAAATCTGAGGTAAGAGTGTCTGAAAAGGAAGTTGTGAAAGTTGTGGAGGCTGAAAAACCTTGCACAAAGTGCGCAAGTCCTTGTGAAGCATGTCTTGAAAAAGTCAAAGTTATTAGAGAAATAACTGTACATAACGAAAATTTTTGTTATGATTACAGAACCATAAAAGAAGCTTATGATAAAATATCAAGAAAATATAAAAATGTCGAAAAAGCTAATCGTGAACTCAGTGCTAATGTAAAAATGTTAAATGCTACAGTAATTGAAAAACAAAAAGCAATTAACATG
The DNA here is from genome assembly GCA_947069175.1 of Scalesia atractyloides. NCBI lineage: Eukaryota > Viridiplantae > Streptophyta > Magnoliopsida > Asterales > Asteraceae > Scalesia > Scalesia atractyloides. Next base: position 31,854,110 of record CAMTDV010000005.1, read on the forward strand.
TACATTAGTACTATTGCCGAAACAAAATGTGAGCTTCATGACATAAAGATAGAAACAAAAAGGGTAAGACAATTGCTGAAAAGTTACACTATAAACGCTTATGTCATTCATCACATTTTACCTACAATTAAGTCGGAGGAAAATGGTGATAAATCAAAGCGTAAAAAATATGGAAGTGTTCCTCCACCACTTCTTGCAAGTTATTCATGCAAGAAAGATGATGAGATTGAAAAGACATTTAATCTTTTACTCTTATCAGAAATGAAAGATAAATTGCCTGAGAACATTGACATAGACTTTACGAAATCAAATGATGACAATGAAGTGGTTGTAAAAAATGTGGTCAAAAATGTGTTAGGAAATGATTCTGATGAAGGCAGCTCTGAAAGCGCCAAATCAAGTTCGAATAACTCGGATCACAATCTGAAGATGACGATACATCATCTGAACATGATCTAAGTGATTGTTCTTAATGTTGTCATGTACAAGATTAAGGATTCTGATAGATTATACTTTGATGATAGTTTTCCGATTCAGAACGTGAAAGAGGATCAACTTGATAAATTTATCAAACTTGTAGAAGTTTCATCAGATGATCTTGAGAAAAACGAGAAAAGATTTTACTCGAAACCCAAAAGGAAGGCTAACAATTATCGAAAGTTTGGTGGTGATTTTCTTGAGAATAGGAGAGCAGGATTAGGTTTGGAGGAAAGTGAAGAAGAATCGAGAAGGAACCAGAAGTTGCCATTTCATGAATACAAAGGTAAACACATGAATTTTGTGTATGGGATGAATACGGTTCAAGAAGAAGGTATGATCGGTAAGAAATCGAATGATGAATTCAAAAAGGAGAAAGAACTTCGGGACAAGGCTAAGACCAAGTCCACAAGTGGATTAAAACCCATTAGTGGAAGTGTTTCAGATAATCGGACTTGCTTTAAATGCAATACTGTTGGTCATATTGCTCGCAAGTGTCTGAATCTAAAGCCTGTGTTTCCACGAAGAAAAACTGGGTTAAAAGATGAAAAGCAAAAACAACCAAAGATTGTGAAACATGTCACCGAATCAAATAGAAACTATGAATCTAAAGACGAAATGAAACCTAAAATGAGTTCAAGGTTTGAAAACTCAATTTTTGAAAAAGGAGAAACTTCAAAATTAAATGAAAACAAAGATTCTAGGTTCTATATTAAGAAAACGAGAAGCAACCTACAATCTTGGGTTGCTAAGAAAAGGCTTTCATCTTCTGAAAAGTCAAAGTCTGTTGCTGAAAAAATTGAAAATGTCAAAACAAACAAGTCAGTAATTAAACAGACAAAGAAAGAAATGGTCAAAACATTTTCAGAATCGACATCGGACGAAATGTTTGATGATGATTTTGATTTTGATGATGAATTTGAAGATGTTTATGATGCTTATCATGTCAAACCCAAAACCAAAAAGGTTTGGGTTTCCTTATTCAAATAGTTGCTTTGTGTGCAGGAGTTCCAAAAGATCCGCTTTGTCAAAGTTAAATCTGGATAGCGGAGCTTCATGTTGTTTAACTTATTTAGAAAGTCAAATTCTTAATCATTTTGAGAAAAAGAAGAAGTTGAAAAGGAAAAATTGTCAAAATCAAATTGTGCAGACCCACACCGTTGAACGAAACACTGATTTTATAATCATTTGATTCTTTCATGTAAATGAGGATAATGGTTTATTTGTTAAACAGGTGCAGATGCAGATGTTGGGAAATGAGATCAGATGACGAGTTCTCGTGATTCACATTGGTTTGTTATCTTTTTATGATAGTATTTCTTAAAATCTAAAATCCAAAAATATGTTTTTGATTTTAGGGGGAGTAAGAAAATTTAAAAATTGTTGATAAAATCAAAAACATATGAAAAAGTTGAAAATTCAAAAACATTGAAAAAGTCAAAAAGGATTTGGTTGTAGAAAAGGAAATGATAGTACATCAGTGGACTATCACAGTATGCTAAAGAAATGTAAAGTTTAAAAGTGATAAACAAGTCTTACTGTGGATGTGTCGATAGACTTTACACGTTCAGTAAATTGTTTCCTGGATATAAACTAAATTTTACAACTGCTTAATCTTGTGGATTAACATATCTTGGATATCTGGACTTAGTATCCGAAATTTCGTTTGAAAGATTGCCTGATTCTGAGATACGAGGTCTTTATAGACAGTTGATATCTGGGGTATTATACAAGTTCTTCTGATTTTGCGGAAGCAATAGCCTAGAACTTCTATAATACTTTTGCTATAAACCCCTAAACTGCATGCAAAACATGAGAAGAATCGAAAGATCTAATCATTTGCAATGCTTAAAAGATTCCTTAAGTGGAAACACCCCTTAAAGACGAGCCTTCATCTCTTTGTCTGTATGGTAGTACTAACCTGAGCTCTCAATGTCTCGCACAACCCAAATACAGATATCAGTTACACTATACTCACCTGTAAGATGAAATCTAGGAAATCTTGATACGGGAGTAGATTCTGAGATGGGAACCATAGTTAAGTCAAGTTTCATAATTCATATATAACATATCTTGGAACAATTGAAAAATGTGAAGAAGTTTAAGTGGACAAACATATCGACAATCTAGGTAAACAAGTTTAAAACTTAATGTCATCTAAAAGGTTAACGGTACTGGTGTTATGTCTCAACAAACTGATATGATCCTTAGACACGAATTCACAAAAGTATGTCTGTAAATATGTTTGTACGTAGTTTATTTTCTTTAATTGCTTTACAGTTAAAAATTAAAAAGATTTTCAGTGTGTTTTAGCATAAATTGTTTTAAAAAAAAAATTCAAAAAGATTTTGTTTCTTAATTAGTTTCTACAAGCCAATGATGGAGAACGGTCCTTCGAAGTCTGGTAAGGTGCTTTAATGGTGAAAATCTTGGTGACATCTGTAAAATCCAAAAATGATCAAAAGTGTTAAAAAGTTCATTAAATTGAAACTTTAAAATTGAAGAAAAACAGTGGTTCAATCACAACGGTTTCAAACCGAGGTCATTAATTTTGACTCGGTAAATGAAATTGGTTAACCAAGGTCATTAAATTGGACTTGGTCAATCAAGTGGATTTCATAATTGAAAATTTTTGAGTGAACAAAGGCTTAAATGTATAAAGTGTTCAAGGTCATTAATTTGAACTTGAATAACTAAAGTATTGAAAAAGATTAAAAAGAAGATTCAAACTTTGAGATTTTATAAGAGATCTTTGAATATGAAATGTTTATTTGAATGTCTTAGAACTTTAAAACAGAAGTAAAGTTTTAGGGGGAGCTGGATAAAACACCGTCAAAAGATTTCAGAAAGCTCAAACTAGGGGAGTTTGAAGTCTAAAGATTAAAGCAAAGGGGAGTCTGAAGGCTAAAGCTTAAAGCTAGGGGGAGCATGTTGATTAAAAGTTTATCAAGACAAAGCCCAAGAAAGAGGAAGAGGATATAAAGATCACGATATTAAAGTTTATACAAGAACTAAAGATTGGAAGACTCAGAAGATTTTAAAAGTCAAAATGACTACGGCAACATCCAAGGGGGAGTCCGTTGGTGCATATGTCTATTGCCGATGTTATTATGTATTGAGTCTGAGTGAATAGGGCTTAATCTATTAGAAACGAGGCGTATTTATGTGAGTCTTAGGTCAAGTTCGCTGGTAATGGCTTGTGAGAAGTCAAGTTCGGCCAAACTTGACTAAGTCAAGTTCGCCCGAACTTCAACACTCACCAACGAACTTGAAAAACTATAAATAGGTGCCTTGGTTATTCATTTGTAAGGTAGAGAGATTTTGGCACAGAGACGGCGAAGCTCTGTCGGATCCAGTTCTCGAATGTATTGAACTTTAGATCAATGAAAACAACGTTTAAGTGAGTAATTCTTGTTATTTGGTTAACTTGTCATTAGTTTCTGCCTAACTGGACAATAGATAACAAATTTAGGTTCCCGTTACTACATATTGAAACATGTTTTTCGAAAAATTTTCTCCAAAAATTTTCAAAAATTGTAAAGTAAACGTTATTTGAGTTTCAAATTTTGTAAAAATGGCATTTATATAAAACTTGTTAACCCGACCCTTCGTCTTCAATGTGTGCTACGAAACTCCATTCTCAGTAATTTCCTTTCTCCTCGGAAGCTCCTGCATAAAAATTCAAACAATTAGCTGAATAGTGACACCCAAGCCTTTGCAGCCTTAGGTTTTATTTCTTCAACCTTAACTTTGACTTTCTTTTCACAATCAGGTTTATTTGTAACTTTCTCAAGCTTTGGAAAGTCCTCTAATCTTTCAGTTTTCACTGATTGTGTCGCTTTCATTTCCTTTTACCAACCATGTTTGATTTTTCGTTAAAGCTTTCTTGAAATACAATGTAGAAACTATTTGTTCATTACTATTCGAGGATTCACCAGTTTCAAAATTTGGAAACTTAGTAATAACTGTTTTCACCTTGTTTGTAGTTTCTGTACATTGTTTCCAAACCTGAGTTGGTACTTTCAAATCTTCAAAATTTTTCTTATCAATATGAACAAGTTTAGGATTAATTTGTAGACATTTTTTAGCAATGTGTCCAGTTACCCCACAAATATGACACACCCTGCTATCATATCGTTTTCTATGAAACCATACACTCAAATCATAACTATGATTTAACTTGTGGTAGCCATCTTTCCTGCTTTGTCTGTAACTTTGATTTGACATTGAAGCACTGTGGTCCGACCTACACCACTTATTTTCAAATTTTTGTGAGTTTTGATTTACAAATTTTTGTGAATTTCTATAATAATTGGATAATCGTACTTATGAGCTTTTATTTTTCCTTTGAAAGTTTTTAGAATTTTTAAAACTTTCTTTTTCCTTTTCATTTTGTTCTTCATTCTTCTTAGAAGATTTTTGCGTTGAGCATTCACCTTTCTCAGTAGATTGTAGAACAGTTTCTTAACATTTTTCTTTTAGTTTTAAAAATATTTGATTTTTTATCATTTTTAGCTCTTTCATCATCGGTATCATCATCACAATCCTCAATTATGACTTTGTCACTTATTGGAATTTTCTTTTTATTAACATTGATCGGTTTTGGACATATATGATCTAACTTTATGAGGAAGTCACAAACCTTTCAATAACTTTTCTGAATTAACAACTTTATTTTTAACAGTCTCAACTTGTTTTTCAAGTTGAGCAATTTTCTCAACATCAGAATTTATTGCTTTTTGATTTTCTATATTTAATTTTTCAAAAACAATTTTTTTCATTTTTAAACATTTTTATTTCATTTTCAAAATCTACTACCATTTGTAATTTTTCATTTTCTAAAATTTTTATTTTGTTTTCAAATTATTTTCATTTTCTTTTAAATTTTTGTTTTCTAGTGTCAAACTCTCAGTCTCACTCAAGAGTTTGGCATTATCCGCCCGATAGATATCTACATCATAAACTGGGCAAATTAGTTTAGAACTTGAACACTCATTTGTAGATGTACTTGAAACTTGTGCTTCACAGTTTTTTGCCATTATTCTCCCTTCTTTCTTCAACTGATCATTCCCTTGATTACTGACAAGCTCAGACTTCTTTAGTAAATCCATTTCATATCCCTCTAATTTGTCAATGAAGGTAGAAAGCTTGAAAAATTCCTAGCTCGGACTTTCCTTTAACACCATTAAGTACGTTGTCCATTCACCCTCCGGAAGAACATCAGCCAATTTGTCTATATACCCTGCTTCTGTCTTATCAAGACCATGCCTTCTCATCTGCACTTTCAAATGACAAAATCGATCTATCATTTGCTTTATTGTTTCGCCTTTGATCATCTTAAAATTATCAAACTCCTTTTTGATTAGAGTCTTCTTGCTCTTAATCATCTCAGCACTCTCCATATATTTAGCACTTAGAGCATTCCACAACATCTGTGATGTATCACATTCTGGTAGTAGAATCAATATATCTTCATTTATCGATTGTTGTAACAAGCTGATCATCTTCTTCTCATGAACATTCTGGTAGAAGAAATTTACTCGTTTCCAGTTCTTGAATTTTTCTTTCTAGCTTTCATACTCGTCCATACTCATCAACTTTGGCGGCTTCACGGACCCCATTTTGTTTTCCAAATTTATCTGTCGTTCAAACACACTTGAACAATGATTAGAAAACAAACAGTTTTAGTAAAATTTGACTTCTTAATCGAAAATATTAACGTATCGGTTCGATAAAAATGTTTAAAATTTTTTCGAAAACTGTTTTTACCAGATTAGAGCTTTAAACTCGTCTCGTCAATACGAATCTAATGATATATAACGTCCGAGACATTTTTCTGAATTTTCATGCCTTTTTTTAGAAACCTTGGACGAGTTCGGGTGAACTTGTCACAGCTTGTGAAAATCAGCTACTTAACAAGTTAGGGCGAACTTGTATGGAATTTCAAGATATTTAACAAGTTCGGGCGAACTTGTAATAAACTTTCAACAAAGTTTGATCAAGCTTGAGCAAACTTGATGAAACTTGAAGAAATGTTAGGCAAGTTCGAGCGGACTTGTGTAAAATCACTGAAAAATCAATCAAGTTTGGGCGAACTTGATGAAAAATCACTCAAAAAGTGAAATTTTCAGTCAAGTTTGAGAGAACTTGATGATAAGTTCGAGCGAACATGTGTTTTCAAACATGGTTTTTTCAAATTTTCGACATTAATTCGTTTGTTTTAAGCTCTGATCTTTCAAGGGTTTTACTATTAAGGATTTTACGTATTATACTTGAAAATCAGTCCATTTTGTCCGTGTAATGTCCAAGAAAAGTTTAAAATGAAAGAAATGAGTAGAAGATGTGAAGTTCTATGTCCAATGTCTTCAAATTAGTCCAATCCTGCTCTGATACCAATTGTAGGTCCGTTGTACGGATTGTTCTGGTCCTAATTTGGCAAACCTAAGGTAAACGTGCGGAATCCGTTTGCATAGGAGACATTGTAGACAAGTTTGTTACTGTTTAACACTGTTTCATTAATAAGTAAACGTTACAAATCCTGGAAATACTTGGACAGAGCTTCGCCGTCCAGTAGCCAAAATCTCTGAAATCTTACAAATGAAATGTAAAGACTCCTATATATAGTAGTACAAGTTCGCCCGAAATGAGACATGACCAAGTTTGGGGGAAGTTGTCCTTCATAGGATAAGTTTGGGCGAACTTGTTCATGTGCTCTTCAAGTTCGGGCGAACTTGTCTTATATCACACATAAACTTAACGTTTTGCTCCGAAACACAGAGTCGACGTAATACGATGACGTAGGCAACAGACATATGCATCAACAAAAATCAAAAAGATTTTCAGTGTGTTTTAGCATAAACTTTCAAAAATACAAAAAGATTTTGTTTCTACATTAGTTTCAACAAACCAATGTTGGAGAACAGATCTTCGAAGTCTAGTAAGGTGCTAAACTGGTAGAAATCTAATTGTCAACGGGTTGGGAGCTAATCTGTAAAATTTGATAAGCAAAGACGATTAAAAGTTCATTAATTTAAGACTTGAATTTGAGAAAAACCAACAGTTTGTTCATAATGGGTCGAATGAGGTCATTAACTTGGACTCGGCAGACAAATCGGTTAACCAAGGTCATTAACTTGGACTTGGTCAACTGAGTGGATTTTTAAAACTGGTATAAGTTGAAAAGTTCAGGGTTAAATTGAAAATTTTGGAAAACTTGGTTATGGGTTGGATCAAGTTCACCCAAACTTGATCAGGGTAAAATATCATTGTTTTGATTATCAAGTTCGCCCGGACTTATTGTGTTTTAATGAATTGATTACAAGTTCGCACAGACTTGTATTGGTCTTTATTGATGAGTGTTGATAAGTTCGCCCGCACTTGTTACACTATATAACAGACAAGTCCGGCCGAACTTCATTCACCTGTTTCTCTAACCATCAGAGCGAACTTGAGCGATTAAGAGCGAAAATCAAAATTGACACAATTGTAACGAATTACTGCCAAAATTTCTTTTGATCTTTGGTGATTGGCACACTTCTGATCATGGCAGAGGTATAAAATCTAAGATTGGACCGTAAATTGATTATGTTTGAACGATTTGAATCTGAACATGATAAAAGGACTTAGTTTATGGTGTTTAAAAACAAATTGAATGATAAAATCTGTTAAACAACCTTAACCGACTATAAACATGTCTTTAATTTGGTCTAGAATGCATGGAATTGGTATGTTGCAGGTTTGAATGAAAACGAAGACAAGTTCGCCTGAACTTGTTAAATTGGTTCTTTGAACCAAGTTCGACCGGACTTGTCCTCAAATGTGAAAAATGCTGAATATTTTACAAGTTCGCCCGAACTTGTTTAATATTTTCAAAATTCATGTGTTTTTAACAAGTTCGCCCGAACTTGTTTAGGTTTTCAATTCAAAACTTGTTTATATATAAGTTCGCCCAAACTTAATGTGCATTTGATGTGTAATTGTCTATCAAGTTCGCCCGAACTTGATTTGTAATTGTGTGAAAATTGGAAATTTGTCTAATTTTGTCTCGATTTTCGTGTTTGCAAAATATTCTGCTTTCTTTTTCAAAGTTTCATAATACATGTGTTACGCTCGACAAGACGATATGTCCATCATTGGCTGCTTACGACAGTATTCTAGATTTTATGGCACGAATACCGATACACAAAGCGATTACAGAGAAGACGATGGTTTATAGATCTCACGTTTATAGATTCTGGAGTGCAGCATCACTAAATGAAGATAGTACAGAAATCAAGTCGATTGTACGCATCGGAAATGAAGATAAAGAGATTGTTGTGACTGAAGCAGATATCAGGAAGGTTCTGAATTTCGGTGATGATAAGAACGATAATGTTATTAGATGAAAGAATGGTTCGTAGATGTTTCTGTCGGATGGGCTACAAAGGCCATGTTAATGAATTGACATTAGAGAAAGGGGGAGTTCCTAATCCCTATAAGTTTCTGATGCACGCGATTATTCGTGCATTTAGTCATCGCAAAGCTGGTTTGGACGATGTTCAAGATTACATGGCGTGTTTGGATACAGCGTTAGTTCTGAATAAGAAGTTCAACTTCTCAAAGCTCGTGTTTACACACATGAAGAACAATATGGGAACAAGCAGACTTGTGATGTATCCGAGATTTGTACAGATGCTTATTGACGACAAGTTTGAGAAGATTGTGAAAGATCCGAATGACATTCTATATCTTAGCAACATGGATGATACTATAGTCAAGAAGCTGATTACGTTTCAAAAGCAAGCTTCAGCACCAGTTGCAAAACCACTGTTTGGTGCTATTGATTATGCTAATTATGTTGCACCACCTGAATACAAATGGAGAAAGGCAGGAAGTGGTGATGAAAAAGAAGTTAAAGCTGAAGAAGAATGTCTATATACTTTCAAAGAAAAGCGTAGCGATTGGTTTTTGAAGAAAGTCGTTGAAGAGAAAAAGAAAACAACAAGAAAGTCAAAGAAAGTAGAAACAATGCTTATAGATGAAGATGAACCAGAAAATGTTCAAGATGAAGCTGGTTCTAGTGCTGCGGTCAACATTCAAAGTCAAGAAATAGAGAAAGACACTCAAGAGGATGATGTGATCTCTGCGACTTCTGATAAGAATGAAGAAAGTGACGATTCGCTTGAGAAAGAAACAAAGAAGGCTATTGTAGAGAAAGAGAGAGAAAAGATAAAGGAAGGTGATACTGATTATGAACCAGGTTCTAATAAAGGTTCTGAGGAGGAGAGACCAAAGAAAAAAGCTAAGCGCGTAAGTCTTCAGCGAAAGATGTTACTTTGAAGACTACAGGATCTCTGAGTACAAAAGGGAGAAAAGTATCACAAAAGCCGCAAAGCCGTCGCTACAGAAGCCAAAAGAAGGGCAAAGAAGTTACACAAGAACCTTCTGGTGCTAATGAAATAGGAGTTACACAAGAACCTCCTACGGCTGAAACAATTCATATCATTTCAGAGACTACTGAGCAACCAGGAGTCACACAAGAACCTCCTGAGTCTGATTTGCTTGATATTCCTATTAATGAGTCTCAAGAACCTCCGACAACATCACAGCCTAAAAGATCTATTCTTAAAGAGGTTCCAGTTCATACTTCACCGCATACACCGAAGAGTACACCAAAATCGACACCGAAGACAACTCCAATGTCAAAGATGTTTGGAAATATTCCTGATGAGCCTGTTTCTCTAGAAGATTTGAATGATTTCTTTCCAGATTCTAATGTTTATGAATTAGAGAAAAGAGTTAAAGTTTTGGAAGAAAAGGTAGAGCAGAATGAAGCTGAGAAAGTTACTCTGGAACAGAAAATGAATCAAAGTGAAGCTGAAAAGGAAATTCTGAATGACAAAGTGAAGTTTCTTGAAGGAGATCGTGGGTATTTGAAAGCTTTAATTGAAAGTCTACAGGATGCAAATGAAAGGTTGCAGAAAGAGATTGCTGAGTTACAATCAGAAAGAGAATTGAATGATAGAAGATTTACTAGACTCCAGAAAGTGCTAACCAATAGTCTGGGGATTCGTTTCAAGGCTGAATATGAACGGTTAGATTTGCAGGAAGCTAAAGAAAAAGCTGTAGAGAGCTTGCAGCAGAGGGTAAGGGTAAACATGTGATTGATGGTATGCCCAAGACAACTGAAGAGCCGGTGTCTAAAACAGTTGATACTTCTAAAGCTTCCGAGTCCGAGATTATTCCAGAGAATATTCCAGAGAAAGAAACTGAACAGAAGGACGATGAAGAAGCTGAGGATGAAGATAAAGATGATGAGCCTATTGATGATCCAAAAGATGATTCTGATAATGATTATGGTAATGATGATGATCAAGGTGGCGTTGGATTGAAAGTTATTGATGCAAAAGTGACTGATGAGTTTGATTTTACTTCCCTACTGAATGATGATGTGAAAATGATGGAAGATCAAAGTAAGGGGGAACCATCAGGGCAAGCAGGGCAAACAGATGAAGATATGACTGATGCGATTGTTGCAATGCCTGTTGGTGCTATGCCTGCAAAACCGTTGGTACTTATGTTAGAGCACACTGTTGAAGAAGGAGAGTTTGTTCACAACATGACGAAAGAAGATCTTGCAAAGCTACTGAATGTTGATGCTGAATCATTTGATTTCGATTTTGAATAGGAAGTTGTGAACATAGACACGTTTGAGCCAAACGAATACTGCTACAAATGAAGATATGATGCTGATGATTATGATAGAGTTATTATTGAAGATAGATCAGATGATGAAAAGGATGAAGCAGAGAAGTATGTTGGTTTGAACACTGATAGTTTTCCTACGTTTGAGGAAATGTACGAATAGCTGAACGACGACTTGTTGAAAGAAAAGATAGTAGAGACTGTTCGTGAAGGCAAAGTTCCAAAGCCTATGACTAAAGCTGAGATTGCTGAAGCTAAAAAGTCCTGGTTTAAAGAGATGCCTAAAGAAAGAAAGTTTCGACGGCCATTAGCATTCTTTACCAGAGACGCCGATAAATCATTAGGTGATATCCTAAGTTGGGGGTGGTTAAAAGAATTGAATGTTTACGCCATCAAACATGAATTCGGCGTACAATATTTTCGATACTTGGCAGATTTCAGTACGCTACCTTATTGAGATATGGAGGAATTGGTGCAAACAAGGAACGTAAGTTACCATATGAAGTTTATTGATCAGTTGCTGTGGAAAATGATAAAGTTTGAAGCGACTCAAGGGTTCAAGTACTGGAAGCCGTTTATACCTAAACGCATAATCAAGACTAACAAACAAACGGGTGAGAAAGATATTACGCTGATAATGAAACGTCCACGTGCTATGAAGAATATGCCACTTATGCCAATCGAACAAGATTTTTATCCTTTGTTCAAGTGGTGGCAAATTGATCCAGCGACGTGTGAGGCAGTTATAGTTTTTAGATTTGAAGAACATTTGGATATTACAAAAGAAAGTTCTGCTGAAGTGTTACAAAAAGAAGGATTTTGGGGACTTTGGAGAACGATACGCATACTAGACCTGATGTGGCTAGTGAACTGTTCAAGGGAGGATATTCGATGTTTATTCTTTAACAAGATTTGTTACGAAAAGCGTGAAGAGGTACAAGCAAAGTAGTATCAAGGGATTGTTAATGTTTGCTACGCTCACGGCGTAAATTCTGGAAGGATGTGGGAACCAAGTTGGCGAGAGATAGAGCGCGAAGAGTTCTTGAAAGAAGAAAGGAGTCTTGAACGTTTTCATGAAAAGACTAGGGAGGCGAGACTTAGACGTTTTCAGTTTATGACAAAGGTGCCACCTACTGATCAAACGCCGATTCCTGCTCAAGAGCGAAGAAAGAAACCGTATAAGAATTTCTTGGGCGCTGCAGATAGTAATTTGAAGATAGAGCTTTTGACTCTGATCAAGACGAAGACGATATCCAAGGGGGAGTCTGTTAGTACAGTATGTCTATGTCTTAGTCTTGTATCGAGTTTGTTTAGAATATATGAGATTACGTTAGAAAATGAAGTATTTATGTATTTAAGAGATCAAGTTCGCCCGGAATGTTGATGTGTGAACAAGTTCGGCCGAACTTGTTCAACAAGTTCGCCCGAACTTGTATCCTCCCAAGCGAACTTGACACTCTATAAATAGGTGCCTCATGGTTTCTCATTTGTAACTTTTGCACACTTTGAGGCGAAGCTCTGTCGGATCTGGAACTCGAATGTATATAAACTTTGATCTATAAAACAGACATTAATGAGTAATTCTTGCATATGTATTTACTTGTCTTATAATTTCCGCTTGTATGGACAATAGAAACCAATTTAGGTTCCCAAGCTATTCCGGACATGTGTTACACTTACTCCTAAAAACGTAGTCACCTTTTATTTTTCTTTCCTATAGATGCTCTTATTACTTTCCAAAAATGATAACTTGAAAAGTTTTATTCAAACGTAGTATCAAAAATGAACGTTCAATTGAATGTTGTCATCATTGCAACATCAACCACAAATGATTAACAAAATCTACTAATTTGTGAATGTGAGTCGAGGCATAAGTGAGCTAAGTTCATGAAGTATCGTTACAAAAACTCTACCCAGTTTTTTTGTTAGCATGCCTAATTATGTTTACTCTCCTACATGTAAAAATCGTATTTCTAAAAACATATGTTAGCTAAATAATTAATGAAGTATCGTTACAAAAACTCTACCCGGTTTTTTTGTTAGCATGCCTAATTATGTTTACTAACCAATAAGTACAAATCGTATTTCTAAAAACATATGTTAGCTAAATTCGTCTTGATTACATTAAGCATTCATTCAGTGTTATTTTTGCATCTTATCATATTTATCTTTACATCCTTTTCCATGTATAGGCTCTTATTCATCATCATATGTTTACTCTTATATCTTTTCATGACTTCAAAACCATTTATTATGTTCTTTCTCCATGTGTAATCATATTTGTAAACCGTGACAGTCACAAGTATTTAAAACTTTACATAGTTAGACCAAGTGCATCATGTACACCATTTTAGGGAGAGCCCACCACATATGAGTAAGTCGAGTAAACAAGCACTTCATTGTCGTATTTGTGATAAATGTAGCACACGTACTTTAAAAAAAAGTTGATAAGTATTCAATATTGAAAATAGGTCTCGAAAACTTATATGTTAGAATATGACATGTACACTTACTAATATATACATCATGTGCCAAGTTTCATCATGTTTATCATGCGAGGTGCGATCACGAAAGGTTTTCAAGCATTCGATTAGCAAGCGTCTTCGTGATAATGATAAACCAACGATACCAAATGTATTCTAAAAGTTTACAAAACCATCTTTGTAAGTTGGCATACATCTCCAGAATAAACGTCATGTTTAAAAATACTTATACAAAAGACATAGTTTATAAAACGAAGGCTTTGACAAGTATATCCCCACAAGGACGGGAATTACAAGACAAACCCCCAGAAAGGTATCGTCATATGAATTCTATCCTTGATCTTTAAGCCAAGAGACACCACTCACTTACGTGAATGCATGCTTAAAAATGTCAACATATTGTTGGTGGGTTCACAGATTAAATAACACAAATGTATATTTAGAAAAATTTGATAAAACCGGTATGCGTAGTCTAATGAAAATTATGATAGTCAAATCATGGTCTTGCAAAACCATGACGTATGTGCCGACATAAGCCTGTAACCAACCCATAACGATGATGCCCCACCACATCGTACACCATGACGATGCCCAACAAATTCGGACATAATTGCACTCCCATAGGGTCACGACTGACCAGGAGTGGGGCTCGTTACACCCAATAGATCTATTTGATTGTTCCATGGTTATTACCACGACTAATGGTTACTAAACTAAAATGATACCACGAGGATTTCCGAAATCCAAACCAATCAACTTATGCGCACATAATCGACCGAAAGGGATTTCATCCCCAACTATCATACCCGTAACCAAGCATGAATTTCTCCCGATTTAAATAAACATTTAAATAAAGTAAAAGGGGTCATGAAGATTCACAAATTGTATTCCTTGCAAGTGTTAGCAAATACTCAAAGTGTCCGAAATAATTCCCCGACGTACATGTGTCCTAAATTTAATAAGACACTAGGCCCAATTGTGTGTGTACCCGACAAGTCGTTCACCAAACTTGTTTTGACAACACAAGATGTTAACTTTTTATTTAAATATGTTAAATCTTACGGCGCGTTGGTGGGTGATTATCCAAATGTTCGCATTTATATATATTATCAAATATATATATATATTTATATATATATATATATATAAAAGATCACACATTGTCACATGATACTAGGACCTAGTCCCAAAACCACAAGTACGACCAAATAAATATAAATTTCACGAACAATAATACCATATTTATTTACGTGGAATGATACCCACAAAATCCTTTCTATAAATTTATATTTTATGAACAAAATACTATATTTATTTACATGGAACGACGTCCATGAAACCTTCCTATAAATATATATTTTATGACCAAAATACGATTTTTATTTGCGTGGAACGACGTCCACAAAACCTTCCAATAAATATATATTTTACGACCAAAATACTATATTTATTTACGTTGAACGACGTCCGTAAAACACGGAAGTCGAACTCGTCTGAACATATATATGTATTCTTAACATAAATACATGTTCCCAAATAAGATAAATACGGTGAAAATAATTTCTTTAATATTATTTATGTATATTTATGGAAAACTGTTCGTTGAGCAACGTCTTGATTAGATTTTACCAAGTCTTTGTTTTAACCCCAATTTATAACTAAGCATAATACTCTCTTTGGTAAACCCCTTTTACCATTTTTATTGTTTTAAACTATATTTTATTAAAAACTTATTTAACATGCAAAAATATGTATGAACCCACTTGTAACACCTTCCAAATCTTAACACCCAAGATTTATCATTAAAACATATTAGCTTATATTTTAACATATTAATCCATAATCATCATTAAACATCCAACAAACTCTAAAACGATATTTTACTTCTATTTAGCCATAGCCTATTGTAACAACATACTACACAACCCATTACTTTTTTTAACATTAAGTTAGAAACAATCATCTAAAAATAATATTTTAACAAGCAAGAATCACACACATAAACATCATACAACCCACAATACACATACATCCATATACTTACAAGCCTCCATTTTACCTTTATCTTACTTATTTTATTAAAATACACTTTTAACATCTCATTTGGTGAACTACTTGTCCATGTAGACATTAAGCTAGTGTACAAACAAGGTAAAGATTAGATGCTCACCAAAAGTATAAAACTAGAGAAGTTTCTCTTTAAAATGTATGGTGGAGGTTTATGTGTTGAGATGTAGCTCCAAGATTGCTCCAAATCCTTCTAATATCTCAACACTTAAGGATTCCTAGTGTATATTTAGTGTGAAATGGATCAGAAAAAAAAAAGAAAAGAAAAGGGTGGGATCTGTTTGGAGCTGTAGACAAGAGGAAGAGAAAGAGTTAGGTTTTGTGTTATGTGCATGAAATGAAGACTTGTCTTATGTATTATCCTCCACCAAAAATCTAGAGACAACATCATGGAATGGGTTGGTAAAAATTGTTTGACTTTTATGTTTTCTTACAAGTATGGTGTTAGATATTTAGGTGGTTATTATAATTAACAAGCTTCGAGTTTGTGAAAACACTAATCTTGTATAAATAATACTAGACAATGGAAATTATACAATAGCATTTTGTTTGGTGAAAAACTACAAATGTAGATGTGATATGCGATCAAAATAACCTTTACGTGATGAACCGGATATTTACAATAGTTTCTTATTTAATATAAGTTTTATCTATTATTCACACCAAACAAATAATAATGCCACCACTTTAAAGTTCCACGCATTTTTGAATAGTTTCAGCATACATATCTATATATGTGTGTGTGTATATATGTATGTATTTTATAGTGTATCGGATAATCGCCAACACTTGTTTTTCTTCTAAAATTTTATCAACACCCGATAAGACGATACCACCATTTCCAAATGCAAAACCATGCATTTACCCGGACCTTGCTAGAAATAGACTCAATTAACGTGTCTAAATGCACGAAATTAATTAAATAAATAGTGATTAGGTCGTACGGATTAACCTATAATTTTGCCGGTTGTTACATTCTCCCCCCGTTAAAAGAATTTCGTCCGAAATTCAAGCCGAGTCATCCTGGACATGAGTCTTCTCAAACAAATGGGAATACCTAGCCTTCATCTAATTTTCGTGTTCCCAAGTAAACTCAGGTCCGCGCTTGTAGTTCCAACGAACTTTAACCAGTTTGATACGACTTCCCCTCAACTTTTGGACTTTCCAGTCCATAACCTCGATTGACTCTTCAATTGAGTGGAGCTTGTCGTCGATGCAGATCTCATTTGCAGGAATGATAAGTGTCACATCAAAAAGACACTTCTTCAAGTTCAACACATGAAATGTGTCATGAATGCTACTAAGCTTTTTAGGTAACTTTATTTTGTACACAACAATACCCACCTTGACCAAAACCTTAAATGGACCTATATACCCTGGATTAAGCTTACCACGTTTACCTAACCTTTCAACACCCTTCCAAGGCAAGACTTTTAACAAAACCTTATCTCCGACCTCGAAAGTCAATGGTTACGCCTAACATTTTTGTAACTTTTTGTCGATCTTGAGATGCCTTCATGCAGTCTTGATCTGAAAATCTTATCCTAGTTTCTTGCACTAACTCCGGACCAATTAGTTGTTTCTACCGACCTCTGCCCAACACAGTGGGGATATGCATTTTCTTCCATACGAAGCCTTAAGCGGAATGACTTTGATGCTTGTGCGATAATTATTATTATATGAGAACTCTACTAGCGGTAAATGGGTATCCTAACTTCCATCATACTCCATCGCACACGCACGTAGAATCTCCTCCAAATTTTGGGTGGTCCTTTCACTTTGACCATCCGTTTGAGGATCATAAGACGTACTTAGATCCAAACGAGATCCAAAGGCCTTTTGGAAAGAACGTTAAAATCTTTATACAAAACAGCCATCTCTATCAGAGATTATAGAAACCGACACTCCATGACGTGCTACCACTTCCTTGATATTCAAAGTCGTTAACATATTCATATCATCTTTTTCGTATATAGGTAGAAATGAGCAGACTTTGTCAAACAATCCATGATTACCCAAATCATGTCATTTGCCCCTAGACATCCTAGGTAACTTAGTAATGAAATGCATAGAGATTTGTTCTGTGACACTTGTGGTGATTCGATCATATAACGATTCTGAACAATTTATCAATCATGAAATCTTGTGTTTAATTTTTGAGATTTGTATAATTATCATGACAATTGCACATATTCAATTCTTGCATGATTTCAAACTCTCAAACCACTTCTAGAAGTGAAATCGCAATCTGTTATGTAAACGTAATCAGTTTAACGCGACATACACTCCAGAACAAGGATATAAGCTAAATGTACCCTAAATACCCATTACATAACTTAGAAATAAGTTTTAAAGGGTTCGGTGTAGCAAAAACATGTTTATTCAAGCTCAGGGACTATTTGCAACAAACTCTGAAAGTCTGCCGATCCTCGTATTTTTTAATACTAACCATTTTTAGACATAAATTTTTTTGTAATCAATAAAATCTAGTATTTTATTGATAAGAATGCAAAAATATCAATCGTTGCTCAATTTCGGTCATTGTCGTGTTCGTTAAAGCGTCCGTCGTAATTAAGCGAAAAACGCAACCGTACAACCGAACGAACCGGCATCCACGACATTCCCGAGCATATTTCAAGGCCCCTATGCTTTAACATCCTTATTAAGCCTAAAAATTAGGTTAACAGGTGGTGTTAAAAGTGCCAAAACGCAACAAAACAAGTCTAGGGGCCAAAGCTGTCAACTTTCCAAACTTGGTGCCAGCACAAGGGCCTTATGGACCGTAAGACCTGAGCCCATATGGTCTGTATGGGTCCCCAAGTTAGCAGAAACTTGCTGGAAGCTTCTTGTTCATTTCCTTGGCCACCAAGTCGCGATTTTTGACACTTATCACCTGCATTGGACATGTGTAAGGACACTAAGCATAACACCTCATGGGACACTTGACTTAATTTGGTGAGCTTAAGTTCACTATAAATAGCCTTGTTCATCCACATTCCAACTTGCTCATCTTCTCTTCTTCACCTATCTACTCTAAATTGGAGTTTGCTTCCCTTTGGAGGCCTCCTACTAAGCATTCTTGCCATCCTAGAACACAAGTAAGTATTCTTCCTTAGTCTTTTTTATTATTTTAGCTTGTTATGAGATAAAAGTCAAACAGTTTGACTTTATGTTTGACTTTAGGTTCTGACCATTTTTGGTCAAGTCAAAGTTCAATTGAACTTTGCAACGTGATCGTAATCACGAAGGTTATAATCCCTTGTGATTGCACCTTCTGATTACCACGTTTACTAGTCGAAGTGACGAGTCAAAGTTTCGGCCAAAGATGCGCATTTATGTGCATTTTATAACGGAACTATTTTCGGGTATCAAAACACTAAGTTTTGATACCAAATCAGTTTTGCAACTTAGTTAGACATGTTTTGACATGTCTAACTCGCCACTTCTAGTTTAGTGCTTATTTAGGGTTGTAAGTCGAGCGGTCTTGACCACCGCTTTGACTTTCGAATCTGACCCGCTTGGTCGATCTTAGGATCCCAGCAAACACATATTTATGACCATAATTGTATAGGGAATAACCTTCTGAGGTTATACCTTATGGTCACGTCGTTTGGTTGGTGTTATAAAAAAGTCGTTTTTATGCTCTTTAATAATGACCAAAACGCCCTTTTTGCGCATAAATCAATTTTAAGCATATGTGACCAAAGTTTTGACATATAAACTGATGTTACAACATTATTAAACATGTTTTGGCATATAAGACTTATCATAAGACATATCTAACCATCCGAACACATATCTACGCAAATGACCCGTTGAAGTAGCATAAACAACCTTAACGAGTCATAATAGGTCAAAAGCACTTAGGATTCATTTCAAATCAGAATGTTGAGTTTGTTAACCCATTTCATATGAGTTCCAACACTCATTTGGTTTACAAGACCTCATTCTATCCGGTCCTCTGATTAAAGTCCTGACATACTAACATAGTTATCCAATATTAGGACACGCTTGAATCCTTGAACTCTTGAGCCTTGTTTGATCATTGAAACAAGGACACTTTTGCAATCCCAAGTGAGTACATAGTTCTCCTCTTTTACATTTTCAAATGTTTTGGGGTGATTCATATGTGCTAAACTGTTTTCAAGTTTTCAAAACAAAATCTATGGTTTATATAAAAACACGATGATTTCAATAATGTGAACGAACTTGTTGGTGTGTTATCCATAACACGAATTACATTCATTAACTTTGGCCAAGCCGACAAGTAGTAAGTTATGATACCAAAGGACTGACAATCCCATAACCAAAATTCCCGGTGTTTGTGGGGAAGTTTGAGGGACGACATTGTTGGTGCATATGTCTGTTGCCTACGTCATTACATTAGAGTAAGTCTGAATGAACAGAGCCTTTGAAGACTTATCAATACGAAGACGATATCCAAGGGGGAGTCTTTTAGTACAGTATGTCTATGTCTTAGTCTTGTATCGAGTCTGTTTAGATTGGGCTAGATTATGCTAGAAAAGGTCGTATTTATGTATATTATAGACCAAGTTCGCCCGGATTCATTATGTTGGAACAAGTTCGACCGAACTTGTTCAAACAAGTTCGCCCACTTGTTCACCTCCTAGCGAACTTGCATGTCTATAAATAGAAGTCTTTGGATCTTTCATTTGTAACTTTTGGCAAACTTGAGGCGAAGCTCTGCCGGATCCGGAACTCGAATGTATATGAATATTGATCAATAAACAGACAATTAATGAGTAATTCTTGTTTTATGATTAACATGTCACTTAGTTTCCGCCTAATTGGACATTAGATACAAATTCTAGGTTCCCAAGCTAAGGAGGACGGTCCTATCAAGTGGTATCAGAACCTGGATACCTAAATTTGGTGAAATCATCTCAAGAACTGCTCTAATTCTACTCCATTCTACCATTTTTCTTAACTTTTTCACACATTTGAAGAATTCATGTTCAAAAATGGCTTAAAATTTAACATGTCACGTAAATTACACTAAAGATAAACCCCTGAAAGTTTCAAGGCCTAATTCAAACGAATTGATGTTGAAAAGTTGAAAAAATGATGTTTTGCAAAACCTGTTTGAACGAACTTGTGATCAAGTCCGCTCGAACTTGAGTGAAAAATTCACTTTTTGAGTGAATTTTCATCAAGTCCGCCCGAACTTGATTGAATTTCCAAAGAATTTAGATAAGTCCGCTCGAACTTGCTCCATTTTCTTTCAAATTTTATCAAGTTTGCCCGAACTTGATTAAATCTTGTTGAAAATCTTTTATAAGTTGGCCCGAACTTGCTTGTTCTCTTGAAATTCAAACAAGTCCGCTCGAACTTGTATCAGGGTGAAAATTTTCCAAACCTTAACAATAAGTTCGATCGAACTTGATTGTTTGTGATAAAATTTGAAATTTTCATACAAGTTCACCCGAAATTGTTGAAATTGAAATCAAAATTTGTTTTTCTCACAAGTTCGACCGAACTTGTCAGTTGCTAATCAGTTTTCGAGTGTTTTCAGTTAAGCTTTCAGATTGTCAAGATGGATGATTTCCATAACGCGTTTGCTTCACAAGTGGCTTCTACATCAAATGCTAATGCTATTGCGGTTAACCAGATGAATCTGGATAATGAGATGGGTACTACTACAAAACCGCCAAAGCTAATGAGTATGGACGAATTTGAAGGATGGAAGGAAAAGTTTGTAAACTGGGTACAAGCCAATCAGTTCCACAGCTGGGTTGCGGTAGAAAACAGATACAAATGGCCAAAGATGAACGTGATCAAGATCTCTCTTTGATCAAGTTTACACCGGCTGATAAAGAGGCGTACGTGGTTAAAAAGAAAATGATTAGTCTGATACAACAATATGTGAAGGAAGATATCTTGATACTACTACCTGAATTTGAAACTTCACAAGATTTGTGGCATGCTCTTTATGATAAATTTAAGCGAAGCGATGAGATGATAAAGAGAAAAAAAGCCTTGATCAAGAAAGAATTCCAGATCTTCACAATGATCAAAGGTGAGACTATGAAACAAATGATTGACAGATATTGTCATCTAATGGTCCAGATGCGAAGGCATGATATTAAGAGAACTACCGAAGAGCAGATTTAAAAGTTGGCTGATGCACTTCTTGAGGGAGAGTGGCCAACTTACCTGTTGATTTTAAAGAACAGTCCGGCTTGGAGGCACTTAAAGTTGTCATCTTTCATCGATAAATTAGAAGGTCATGAAATGGAGTTGTTAAAGATTGCAAAATCAAAGAATGCAAACGTTGTTCAAGATGTGGGTGTGTATTATAAACGAGGTGTTTAAAACAATACTCAGATTCAGAGTCTGAAAATTCAAACAACATTTAGTGCGAATATGAATTCCTCGAATTATTCTTCACAAAATCAGAGTTCTTCGAACACAGGATATTCAATTGCTGGTTCAAATTCTTTGTTTAAAAATCAGAACAATCAATACAATTAGTCGCATCAGATAAACCAATCCAGTTCTGATCCAAATAATTTTCAGTGCAACATCGCAGTGAATCTGAAGAATGTCTTTCCTGAAAAAGTGGCTAAACAGCACATAACACTTCTTGCTAATGTTCTAGAATCCTACGAAAGTCTAGTTGCTGGGAAGATCGGAAATCCTGAAATGACTGCTGAGGATTATGATCAGGTGGATGAAGAAGAGTTGGAACTGGTGGATATCAAGTGGAGTCTGGTATCAATCATCAGAAGAGTTACCAAGTTTGTAGCACCCACCGGAAGAGATATTGGTAATTCAAGCAACAAACTCGGATTTGACAAGTCAAAAGTAACGTGCTTCAAATGTCAACAAAAGGGCACTTC
Organism: Scalesia atractyloides; assembly: GCA_947069175.1. Taxonomy (NCBI): domain Eukaryota; kingdom Viridiplantae; phylum Streptophyta; class Magnoliopsida; order Asterales; family Asteraceae; genus Scalesia; species Scalesia atractyloides. The sequence continues at coordinate 31,876,680 of CAMTDV010000005.1, forward strand.
AAACGCGAGTGCACCAACCAAGAAGCAAGTGGAAACCAAAGTCCTTTCGGCAACAATAACGACTATTACAAGAAAGCGCTACAATACAAGCCGTACCCGAAAAGAACATAAGGTGAGGTGCAAGATAACTCTGCAAAGCCAACCGAACAAGCTCTCGTCGTGTTTCATGAAGACAAAGGGCTTGACTGGAACAAATACATTGGAAAGAAGACTGGTGTTGCTATGATGCAGAGTTAGTGGATGAATCAGAATCAACATTTGATGATGCTGTTCTAGAGAATGCGTTTTTAGAAGAATATCTGCAGAGAACCGAGGAAGAGGAGATGGTTTATCTTGAAACTCAGAAGAAGAATGCTATGTATTCTAGTTCTAATTCTAATCCTAATTTTGCAGGTTTCTTCGAGAATACATCGCAAGAACAAGTGATTGAAGATAAAAAACCAGAGGTTGAGAAGGTAGGTTCTGAGGTAAAAGTGATTGAAAAGGAAGTTGTGAAAGTTGTGGAGGTTGAAAAACCTTGCACAAAGTGCACAAATCCTTGTGAGCAATGTGCTGAGAAATCTAAAATCATAAGCGAAATGACTGTGCATAACGTAAATTTTCGTTATGATTACAGAACGATGAAAGAAGCTTATGACAAAATGAAAGGCACATATTGCAATGAAAGCTAATCATGAACTAAGTGCTAATATAACAATGTTAAATACAACGGTAATTGAAAAACAAAAAGCAATTAACATGTATAATAACACCATTGCTGAAATAATGCGAGAGCTTCAAGACATGAAGATTGAAAAGAAAGGGTGAGACAACTGTTGAAAAGTTATACCACAAATGCTTATGTCATTGATTACATTCTTCCTACGATCAAGTCGGAGGAAAATGATGAAAAAACGAAAGGTACAAAGCGTAAAGAGTACGGAAAACCTCCACTACTTACAAGTTACTGCCACAAGAAAGAGGATGGTATTGAAAAGGCAACAAACATAACGCTTTTATCAGAAACAAAAGATCAGTTGCCTGAGAACATTGACGTAGTCTTTATGAAGTCAAATGATGACAATGAAGCGATTGTGAAAAATGTGGTAGAAAATGTTTTGGGAAGTGATACTGATGATGGCAGCTTTGAGAGCGCCAACTCAAGTTTGAACAGTTCGGAATCACAATCCCAAAATGACGATACATCATCGGAAAATGATCTAAGTGATGATCCTAACGTTGTGATGTACAAAGTTAAGGAATCTGATAGATTATATTTTGATGATTGCTTTCCGATTCGAAATGTGAAAGAAGATCAAATCGATAAATTGTTCAAACTTGTGGAAGTTTCGTCAAATGATCTTGAGATAAATGAAAAGAAGTTTTATTCAAAATCCAAGAAAAATTATAACAACTACCAAAAGAATGGTGGTGATTTTCCTGAGAATAGGAGAGCAAGGTTGGGTTTGGAGGTAAATGAAGATGAACCGAAAAGGAAACAAAAGACACCATTTCATGAATACAAAGGTAAAAACATGAAGTTTGTGTATGGGACAAACACAGTTCAAGAAGAGAGTTTGATTGGTAGGCAATCAAATGATGAGTTCAAGAAAGAAAAGGAACTTCAGGACAAGGCTAAGTCCACAAGTGGAGTAAAACCCACTAGTGGACATTCTCATGATACTCGGACTTGCTTCAAATGCAATGAAGTTGGTCACATTGCTCGCAAGTGTCTGAAATCAAAGCCTGTGTATCCACGAAGAAAGACAATTTCAAATGATGAAAAACTTAAGCAACCAGTGATTGAGAAACTGGTCACAATCTTAAAAAGAAACTATGAATTTAAATTCGAAGTGAAACCTAAAAATGAATCAAAGTTTGAAAATTCAACTTTTGAGAAAGGTGAAACTTCAAAATTGAACGAAAACAAGGATTCTAGATTTTACATCAAGAAAGCAAGAAGCAAATCACAATCCTGGGTTACAAAGAAGAAAACAACATCATCTGAAATTGCAAAGTCTGTTTTAGATAAAGCTGAAAATGTCAAATCAAATGAGTCTGTAATAAAAAATTATCTTTCAAAGTTGAAAAAAGATTTTGTAAAACAGACAAAGAAAGATAAAGTCGAAAAATTTTCAAAGTTGACATTGGACGAAATGTTTGATGACAATTTTGATTACGATGATGAGTTTGAAAGTGATTATGATAATCTTTATCAAGTTCAACCCAAGATCAAAAAGGCTTGGGTTTCTCTCTTTAAGTAGTTAGTTTTCATGTGCAGAGGTTCCAAAGATCCGCATTATTGAAGTAGAATCTGGAAGTGGAGCTTCCTGTCTCTTAACTTATTCCAAAAGTGTCATAATCTTTGTATTTTGAGGGGAAGAAGTTGAAAAGAAAATTTGTGATGTACAGATTGTGAAAATCCACACCATTGAACATAAAAACTGATTTAAATGTCAAACCATTTATTCTTTCACGTTAATGAGATTAATGGTATATCTGTTGACAGGTGCAGATGCAAATGTTGAAAAAGGATCGGACGACGAGTTCTCGTGATCCACATTAGTTTGTTATCTTTTTAAAATAGAATTTCTTAAAACGAAAATCCAAAAATATGTTTTTTATTTTAGGGGGAGTAATGAAAGCAGAAAAATCAAAAACATATGAAAAAATTGAAAATTCAAAAATATTTGAAAAATCAAAAAGTACAAAAACCTGAAAAAGACAAAAAGAATTTTGTGTCAAAAAGAAAATGATAATACATCAGTGGACTATCACAGTACGCTAAAGAATTGTAAAGTTTTAAAAAGTGATAAACAAGTCTTACTATGGATGTGTCGATAGGCTTTACACGTTCAGTAAATTGTTTCTAGGATATAAACTAAATTTACAACTGCTTAAACTTGTGACTTAACATATCTCGGATATATGGACTTAGTACTCCGAAATTTCGTTTGAGAGGTTGCCTGATTCTGAGATACGAGGTCTTTATAGATGAGTGATATCTGGGGTATTATACAAGTTCTTCTGATTTTGCGGAAGCAATAGCCTAGAACTTCTATAATGCTTTTGCAATAAACCCCAAAACTGCATGCAAACTTGAAAAAATCGAAAGATCTAATCATTTGCAGTGCTTCAAAGATTCCTTAATTGGAACACACCTTAAAGTTGAGCCTTCATCTCTTTGTCAATACGGTGGTATTAACCTGAGCTCTCAAGGCATCGCATAACCCAGATACAAATATCAATTACGCTATACTCACATGTAAGATGAAATCTAGGGAATCTTGATACGGGAGTATATTCTGAGATGGGAACCATAGTTGAGTCAAGTTTCATAATTCTAACTAAGATATCTTGGAACAACTGAGAAATGTGTTGAAGTTTAAGTGGACAAACATATCGACAATCTAGGTAAACGAGTTTAAAACTTAAATGTCATCAAAAGGTCAACGGTACTGATGATATGTCTTAAACAACTGATATGATCCTTAGACACGAATTCACAAAAATATGTATGTAAATATGTTTGTACATAGTTTATTTTCTTTACTTGCTTTACAGATTAAGACCAAAAAGATTTTAAGTGTGTTTTAGCATAAACTTTTAAAAATTCAAAAAGATTTTGTTTCTTCATTAGTTTCAACGAGCCAATGTTGGAGAACGGTTCTTCGAAGTCTGGTAAGGTGCTAAAATGGTGAAAATCTTGATGACATCCGTTAAAAATCAAAATGATCGAAAATGATGAAAAGTTCATTAAATTGAAACTTTAAAAAAGAAGAAAACATCGGTTTATTCATAACGGGTCGAACCGAGGTCATTAATTTGGACTCGGTAGACAAATTGGTTAACCATGGTCATTAGCTTGGACTTGGTCAACTAAGTGGTTTTACATGATTGGTAATCATTTGAATGATCAAGGTCTTAAATGCCAAAGTTTTTCTAGGTCATTAATTTGAACTTGAAAACTGAAAGATTTGAAAATTAAAAAGGAGATTAAAAATTGAAATGTTGATGTTATAAAATTTCAAAGTTTGAATCTGAAATGTTTATTTGAATGTCTGAAAGTATAGTTACAGGATGTAAAGTTTTAGGCAGATCTGGATAAAACATTGATTGAAGATACCAGAAAGCTCACGGCTAGGGGGAGCATGGTGATTAAAGTTTTATCAAGACAAGCTCAAGAAACAGAGAAGAATTGAAGACTCGGGAGCTTATTTGAAGTCAATGACTACGAAAACATCCAAGGGGGAGTCTGTTGGTGTATATGTCTGTTGCCTACGTCATCACATTGGAGTAAGTCTGAATGAACAGAGCCTTTGAAGACTGATCAAGACGAAGACGATATCCAGGGGGGGTCTGTTAGTACAGTATGTCTATGTCTTAGTCTTGTATCGAGTCTGTTTAGATTGGGCTACATTATGCTAGAAAAGGTCGTATTTATGTATATTATAGACCAAGTTCGCCCGGATTCATTATGTTGGAACAAGTTCGGCCGAACTTGTTTATACAAGTTCGCCCGAACTTGTTCACCTCCAGTTAACTTGCATGTCTATAAATAGTAGTCTTTGGATCTTTCATTTGTAACTTTTGGCAAACTTGAGGCGAAGCTCTGTCGGATCCGGAACTCGAATGTATATGAATATGTCAACAAACAGACAATTATTGAGTAATTCTTGTTATATGATTAACATGTCACTTAGTTTCCACCTAATTGGACATTAGATACAAATTCTAGGTTCCCAAGCTAAGGAGGACGGTCCTATCAGACATAAACTGTATTTTTAACAAACCCTTTGGTGGTTTGTTAGTCAATTTAAGGAGACCCTTTGGTGGTCTAGATGAGTCAATACAGGTTTGAATGTATTCACCAAAATGACCAAAAGTTTTCATAATTAAAACACGGACGATTTATTTATGACACGGATGATTGGTTTATAACAAGGATGATTGGTTTATAACACGGACGATTAGTTTATAACACGGACGATGGTTTATAACACGGACGAATGGTTTATGACACAGACAATTGGACGATTGGTTTATGGTAAGTTATTTAGATAACGAGGCGTGTGTAATATGATAAAAGCATGGTTGATACGCCGCTGGTACTTCCTATATATCAGTGCTTTTATCGTATTACTTATCATGGCGTTATCTGAATCACTTGGACAAATGTTTTCAAACGATGACACGCAACGATTTACACTTAAAGATATAAAGCATACAAAATTTTCTTTTAATCAATTTACTACTCAGTTTTACAAAAGAAATGTTTTGGTCAAGATTCATGGCTACAAGATTTTCACAAACTCTAACCAACTTGTTTTAGTTGGTTAATTGTTATTGCAATATCAAACACTTTTTGACACAAGGATTTCACTTAACGGCTCTAGTAGTCTGACGAGGTATTGCAATACAAGTACAAGGCCATGAATTTGACACACTCAAAAACCTATGTACTCGCCGACTTTTTATGCTGACTTTCTTTTCACATATGTTTCAGGAGCTAACGTATAATGTACCTAAGCTTACTTCACGTAGGATTTGGACGTGGACCTTAGTGACATAAAACCAAGAAAGACAATTTAATTATGTTTTGTTTCTATTATTCACAAGACAATGTAAACATGTTAATAATTCAATAATACAAAACTTCGAGTACCATGTGTTGTTGAAACAATTTGTAACGTGACTCCCCGACGTTTCCGTCGTAGTTTTTTGTTTTTACGCGGTCGGGGTGTTACAGATTGGTATCAGAGCATATGGTTATAGGTAATTAGGTTATTAGTAATGCTTTGACCTAGACTATAACCTTCCTAGGACCCTAACGCGAGTTTACGTGCGTTTAGATTTTGAATACAATACCATCACCTATCCTTAGGTGATTACCAAAAACAATACGAAATTCACAAACTCTTTCCGAAAACTTTTTACAAGAAGACATCTATCCTTAGATGAATCACTTTTGGCTTTATGCCTTTGAAGTTTTTCAAAATCTCGTCAAAGTTTGGGCTTTAATAATGTGAACACATGTAATCTGGAAGGGTGAATGCCTGTACCCCGAGTTTTCTGTCTATGGCTAGAGTGTTCGTACTAATCCACTTAATTGGAGCAGTCACTCTTACCTGGGAACTCTTGGGGTGAGTGTCCACTTATAGGCTAAAGCATGTCTTCGCGATACATTATAAAGACCCATTTACTTTGATTAGTCACCGTGTGTCGTTTGTTTGTTTTGAGAAATGAACGGATGACCGCAATCCTTATGTTTCGTCGATATTTTTAATAACTCTTATGTTTATCCAATGTCAATCTTAGACATTTTCTCTCATGTTTCCTCTCTTTTAGAATGCTTCCTTATCACAACACTGCCCAAGACGCCGAAATGGCGGCTCTAATTGCTCAACAAATGGCCGCTATACTTCCGAACCTTGTGACCCAACTAAATCAAGCTTACAATAACAATAACAACAACAATGCACCTACTCAGTGCAAATATAAACAATTCTGTTCGGCTAAACCACTCAAGTTTTATGGGTCTGAGGGAGCAACTGGGCTCCTACAGTTGTTCGAAAGTATCGAGAGCATTTTCCGTTATGTGCAGTGTCCTAATGAATGCAAGGTATAGTTTGCTTCGAGTGTCTTTCAAAAGAGAGCACTCATGTGGTGGAACAGAGTGATGAGAGACAGGGGTGCCGATGTGGCGATGGCACAAACATGGGACGAGCTTAGGGATCTTATGATGAAGAAATTCTGCTCTCTCCACAAACAAAGTGCACTCGAAAATGAATTCCACGGTCTCAAGCAAGATAATGGCGAGAATCGTGCCTATACTAACCGGTATGAAGATTTGAGCTTGTTGTGTCCGACGATGGTGACGCTTTGGATAAGGCAACTAATAAATACTTCGATGGTCTGCCTGATCCCATTCAGGATAGCGTCACTGGTAGCAATCCTACTCCCGTCCGACAAGCCATTGAGCTAGCTGCAACCTTGACTGATTCACAAGTCAAGAAAGGTAAACTCCATCGCAAGGGCGACAAGAAGTCATCCGCCAAAACAACCCAAGAGAAACAAAAAGAAAACAAAGTCGAACCTTCCAAGAGATCGAGGAAGCGTAAGGCTTCGCTTTCCGTGACTCCACAACCCAATCACGCTGCTCCCAACCAACCAGCTCAACCTCCTGTGAGGAAACCATATGCTGGACCTGCACCATTTTGTAACCGGTGCAATGGTCACCACCAAACTCACCTACCCTGTCGTCAGTGTACCTCATGTGGACGACTTGGTCATACGGCCAATATTTGTCGATCCATCCGGAATCAAGCTAACCTAAACCCCGTTCAATCCTAAGAGAATATTGCTCGACCTCACTTTCCACCCGGGTGTTATTACAACTGTGGCGAGATGCGCTACTACAAGAACAACTGCCCAAAACTTGTTAATGCTAATCCCGTGCATGGACGAGCATTCAACATAAATGCCAATGAGGGTCGTGCTGATAACAAAGTCATTAATGGTACGTTCCTTGTTAACAATTATCCTTCTTCTATTCATTTCGATTCAGGTGCCGATAGATGCTTTGTATCCCTAACTTTCGAACCTTTGCTTTCAATGCTTAGAACTAAACTAGGAAAGCCCTTGACAGTCGAAATAGCTAGTGGCGAACCCCTTGTACTTGACTCTATTGTTCGTGATTGCCAATCGAACCTTAATAATCACTTTTTTACATTGACCTCACGCCAATACAACTTAGGAGTTTTGACATTATCATAGGAATGTATTGGTTAACCAAACATCATGCCGAAGTTATCTATTTTGACAATATAATTCGAATACCTCTTCCAACTGGTGAAATCCTAGAAATTCATGGAGAGAGACCCTCTAGTAGCCTAAAACTCATGACCTATACCCAAGCCCTAAAATACCTACTCAAGAATTATGTAGCCTTCTTGGCATATATCGTAGAGGAGAAAGGCAAGGGCAAAACTGTTTAGGACATCCCCGTTGTTCGGTCTGTATGTGATTAATGGTGCTTAAGTTCCACCCTATTCGCTCATGATCTAGGTGTTTCATTCCTTAGCTTAATAATACCATCGTAACATGTATTTCCCCTGAGAGTTGTAAAATCAAAAAGCATTTAAAAGAAAAGGGGGACATGAACTCACAGTTTTGCGTCTGAAAGAAATGCGCGAGCAAAGCGGGTATCCAAATACGTAGTGAACCTACAATTGTTCAAACTCATTAGACACTTAGGTCTTTACTAGACCGTGTACACGTTGCTCATCTTGAATGTCGTTACGTTTGTATATTTGTTGTTCATTTGGAAACCCTTGTTTGTTTTTAATACATTGGCATTTGATTTGTATGTTCGTTGTTAATATATATATATATATATATATACATATAATTCATATGTATATATATATATACACTTTTGTATCCATGTTGTGTAAGAACGGGCCTCGCCTTTCATGAGTCTTCGTGCCTTGCACGAGTGTAAGTGGGTCTAGCCCATAAGTGTCTTCGTGCCTCACACGAGTAGGAGTGGGCCGCGCCCATATGCGTCTCCGTCTCTTACACGGTGTTAGTGGTCCTAGCCCGTATGTGTCTCCGTGTCTCGCACGGTGTTTCATCGTTAGTAGTTATATATATATATATTCTTCAAATATATATATATATATTTAATGATAGTGAACCGCATTCACTCGTATAAGTGTGTTCGTTTCATTTGTATATATTATATGAGAACTCTACTAGCGGTAAATGGGTATCCTCATTTCCATCGTAATCCATCGCACACGCGCGAAGCATTTCCTCCAAAGTTTGGATGGTCCTTTCACTTTGACCATCCGTTTGAGATCATAAGCCGTACTTAGATCCAAACGAGATCCAAAGGTCCTTTGGAAAGAACACCAAAATCTTGATACAAAACGGTCATCTCTATTAGAGATTATAGAAACCGACACTCCATGACGTGCCACCACTTCCTTGATATTCAAAGCCGTTAACCTATCCACATCATCTTTTTTGTATGTAGGTAGAAATGGGCAGACTTTGTCAAACAATCCATGATTAACCAAATCATGTCATTTGCCCCTAAACATCCTATGTAACTTAGTAATGAAATGCATAGAGATTTGATCCTATTTCCATACCAGCATTTCAGGTTGTTGTAATAAGCCAAGAGGCTTTTGATATTCGGACTTAACATAAATATAACATTTCCCTATGTAGGTCACAATATATCCTTTAAGATTAGGCCACCAATAACTGTAACACCCTAAATCGCATAAAAACAACATGCGGCGGAAACACTTGGGGAACGTTACAAATTGTTTCACAACACATGGTACTTAAGTTTTTGTTTTATTGAACAACGAATTACATTGTCTTGAAATAATAGAATTGAAATACAATCAATTTGTCTTTCGGATTTTAAAGTTACTAAGGCCTGCGTCCATCCTATGTGAAGTTTGCATCCAATTCATCAAATAATGTATCCTGAAACATATGTGAAAATAGGTACGTCAGCATAAAAATGCCTGTGAGTAACATAGGTTTTAAATTGACGATTCATGGCCTTATATGTTTTAGAAAAAGTTTGATTAATACAAAAAATTAGCCATGGATCGTTATAAAAGTATTTCTTTTATGAGGTCGTATGAAAATCAATGATTTAAAAGAAATGTTGCATGGTTAACTTAATAACCAAAATATGTCGTGTCTTTATAAAATGTCATGTCCTTGTATATAATGTGTCATGTTTTTGTATAAAAAGTATCATGTCCTTGTATAACATTTGTTATATACAAAACAATACCTTGTGAAAAATGTGTCATGTCTTTGTATAAACCAAGTGTCATGTATAAACCAATGTCATGTGTAACAATGTCAAGTACAAACTATATCTTGTACTTCAAATGTCTAGAAATAACCAAAGTATTGTATGGCAAGTAAAATGTCTATACTCAAACCACATGTAATAGCATCATGTATAACCAAGTGTCTTGTGTAACCGAATGTCGTGTACAAAACATGTCCTTTAATAAACAAACGTTTATATCCAAATGTTATGTTCTAAAAAAAACCATTGCTTTTATTAATATGAACATTTATGTGGTTAGTTATTTGGATACATTCAAGCCTTGTCGTCTATTAGATAATCCCTTTTAGGAAAAAGGTTTATCATTTATTCGTCGGATTCTGTCATTCCCCAATGGATACTTCCTAATAAAATAGGAAGCGGGAATGAGGTTACGAAACCTATGGTACCATGACATACTACCGGTCGGCGGGATAAGGTTAATGAATGTATCTTGTTTCGTTCAATATAACAAATTGTCATAATCAATGTAAGCATGTCATGTAAAATGTCTTTGTAAACTATGTACTAGGCATACTAAGTCAATACGCCAAGTAAAATGTCTTTGAATTAACGTAATATACGTACTATGTAACAAACATGTATAATGTCATGAAAACAGAAAGTAAAGTTATACACATATGTTTCACCCCAAAACATTTATAAAACGTAAAAGAGGGGACTGTGTACTCACCTTTGGGTGCGTTTTTATGTGTTAACACAATCCCTCAAATTATTTATTCGTCCTAAATTAAGCAAGAACGATTTAACACTCAAACAATATATTACAGAATTCCTAAGTTTCTCCAATACTTAGAATTTTCACATAACTTTGAAATTTTCTTGAAAAGTCTTTGTTTTGAATATGTTGGCACATTTATATATTTGTGTTCATATATATTAAGATTTTCGCGACTTGAACAATTTTAGTGGTGACCCTCAATATGTTATATCCGTTATCACACTCGTTTATAAGCAATATATCTATGATTTGTTCGTCGTAATGTATATACATAAACGTGAACAAAAATAAACAAATATCGTAATACACGTATTTTGTTAACTTATCTATATTATCATTTTTAAAGCATTCATACATGAAATAACCTATCAAGTTAACCTATGTATCATTTTCATGCTTGACAAACAAGATACACATATAACGTGATATTCACCGATTTAACCGCACAAGTGTACATGCATAGTTTAAACTCCTACGATCATGTTACCACCTAGCATATCACATAACATATTCTCATAATCACATATCACATCATAATATACCAAGTTCACTTTTGAACAATCCATGTTCGTGTACATTGAAATATGCGTATTTAGCGTTTTCGGTATCGTTTTCGGTATCGTTTCCGGGCGTCGGAAGTCGCGTATGACCAACCAAACACAAAAGATACTTAATATAAGTTAATATACTTATATTTATGTCAAAAATATCAGTTTACTTACTGATCTAAAACAGTTTTATAAAAATCTCTTAAAAAGGCGATTTTTACCGTTTTTAACGCATAGTTTTGCACCGAAATTTACCATAAGCATCCCAAATTGTAACGACTTGATATTTTGACTCAACACATGTTATTTACTAATTAAAATGGTGGTTATACTCATGATAGTGCAGGTCTCACATAAGGCATATAAATCGCACAATTTCACCCATTTTACCACTTTTTAAGCACAATGTACATCATGCAAAGCTAGTAAACTCTAAGACAAAGCTTCATGCTATTTTTACACTTCAAATAATAATATTTTTAGTGTTCATAATCAGATTCAAACCACATTTCTCATATCATAGAATTTTCATCATTTCTTGATTACAAAATCCACATGCAAGCTCATGTACAAGTTTCTAATGCATGTCATCACATTATCATCATTTCACATGAACTAAATGCATCTATACTCATCTTACATTCATGTTAAAATATTCAAAGACATCTTCATCACATTATCATCAAGCTAACCAAAATGCAAGATAAACACTCTATTTATGGACATATGACAATATTTTCCCACATGCATGTATCTTTCAAGAATCCGATCAAACAAGATTCAACTTAATAAATCAAAATACAATATCTAACATACATATACATACACTCACGGCCATATATATACACATACACACATCCATTTTTATTTTATTTAAAACCCCATTTGTCTTAGTTTTCATGTTTGTGTTTAAATCCAAGAACAAGAGAAACATTTTACAATCATTTTCATCACCATAAATCATGAATTTGATTGAAGAATAAAATGTTATACCTTCAAGATTCAAGTAAGTTTTTGAATGAAAATGATGATACAAAGCTTGGTTCTTGCTTGAAACACCTTGAAAACACCTTTGGATCTTCACACCAATTTGAAACTTGCTTGAAATCAAACTTGAATCTTCAAGAACTTCAAGATTTGAATTGTAGTGTGTGTATGTGTGTGTGCTCAGCCAAGATTTTTGAGAGAGAGAGAGAGAGTTTGATTTGTTGAGATTTGATTCTTGGATTCAAGAAGATTGTGTTGGAAAAATGAATGATATGGAGGTTGGAAGGTTGCATGCAATCCAACAAGTGTCATAAAGGTGTGAGAGGTGGGAGAGATTGTGTTGCAAGGCTGCCATCTCTCATATATACACACTCCACACACGCATACATATGTATATATACATATATTGGTCAAAAACTGGTATTTAACTAGCTACCGGGTATTTTATCTAGCGTTTTAATCCTGTTTTAACGCGTTTTAAATTATTTTGAATGCTCTATAAAATTAAACTCACCAAAAATATTGTTGAACAATATTTTATTTTTCTGGACTGGCCGCGTTGCCCGTATTTGGCAGTATGCGCGTTGTGTTGCGCAGTACGCGCTTAAATTCGCAAAAATAGAGTTTTTAAGTGTTCTAAATAATTTTTCCTCACGAACATGACTAAATACATTATTTTAATCATAACAGACTATTTTTAGGATTTTAATATTAATCTGGCGGTCACCGACGTTCGTTTCGCATTTTAACCATTACGCGATAAGCGTTTATCTTAAAATTGCCAACAAAATTTTTATTAAATTTTAAATTTATTAACACATCAAATAACATCAAAATACATCAAATGTAATATAATTTGTCTTTTTATTTAATCATAACACGTGTCACACTAGTGCAGGCCCAAATTATCCGGTTGTCACACGATAAGCTTGTATCGCATTTTTTGCCAACATAAATTTGAATAAAGTTTGGACTCGCCATTACTTAAATATCATGAATTATCACCAATTATTGTGAATAATGTCATAGATGTGAAATAACGAATTAAAACATAAGACTTTATTATGTACGAAAACGATCGAAATTGTACAAGGGTTACAGTCTCCCCTCCTTTAGGAAATTTCGTCCCGAAATTTATCCGTAGGAGTCTATTTGCATAAAGCTGGAGTATATATGTAGGAGACTATTTACATAAGTTGTGTCAAGCAATTGTCTTACATGGAATCTAGGGCTATATCCAATTGCATAGAATGACCCATCGTGGATTTCCATGTAAGGCATAACTTCATCATTCCCCTAGTGGATACTTCCTCAAGTAAAAGGAAGTGGGAATGAGAAATTGATTTGTGGTAAAATCTTATAAATCAATAGTACCACGAGTATCCTTTAAGAATCCAACTATTAAGATAGAAAGATCTTGTAAGGATTTAGCTTGTGTTTCATTTCTCAGTGGATGTTTCTTCAGAAGAGAAAATGAACGGATAATTCATTTTCCTCAGTGGATACTTCGTTAGAAGTGGAAATGAAGGATTTGAATAGATTATTCATTTCCCGGTGGATATTTCTTCAGAAGCGAAAATGAATGGATAATTCATTTTCCTTAGTGGATACTTCGTCAAAAGTGTAAATGAAGGATTTGAATAGATTATTCATTTCCCAGTGGATATTTCTTCAGAAGCGAAAATGAATGGATAATTCATTTTCCTCATGGATACTTCGTCAGAAGTGGAAATGAAGGATTCGAATAGATTATTCATTTCCTAGTGGATATTTCTTCAGAAGCGAAAATGAATGGATAATTCATTTTTCTCAGTGGATACTTTGTCAGAAGTGGAAATGAAGGATTTGAATAGATTGTTCATTTCCCAGTGGATATTTCTTCAGAAGCGAAAATGAATGGAAAATTCATTTTCCTCAATGTATACTTCGTTAGAAACGGAAATGAAGGATTTGAATAGATTATTCATTTCCCAGTGGATATTTCTTCAGAAGCGAAAATGAATGGATAATTCATTTTTCTCAGTGGATACTTCGTCAGAATTGGAAATGAAGGATTTGAATAGATTATTCATTTCCCAATGGATATTTCTTCAGAAGCGAAAATGAATGGATAATTTATTTTCCTCAATGGATACTTCGTCAGAAATGGAAATGAATGATTATAAATGGATAATTCATTTCCCAATGGATATTTCTTCAGAAGCGAAAATGAATGGATAATTCATTTTCCAATGGATACTCCTGCAGAAACGGAAATAAAGGATTACAAATGGATAATTCTTTCCCAATGGATATTTCTTCAGAAGCAAAAATGAATGGATAATTCATTTTCCAATGGATACTCCTGCAGAAACGGAAATGAAGGATTACAAATGGATAATTAATTTCCCAATGGATATTTCTACAGAAGCGAAAATGAATGGATAATTCACTTTCCAATGGATACTCCTGCAGAAACGGAAATGAATATAGATGACTTTTGATTCTTGTTTAAGTTAACACATATGGGTCTGGGATAACATAAAATCCTCAAGTGATTTGGATAACGCTACGACAAATAATACAATAAGAACACTTCTATATAGGAAGTACCAGCGGCGTATCCACCATGTTCTTATTGTATAACACTCGTCTCGTTATTTAATCACTCTAGATTTTATGTCATCACACTCAACATGACTCACTATGGTTTCCATGCATCGAATTTCATAATTATGTGTGCACCCATAATTACTTAACTCGTTGCATAGTCCGCATAGCTTATCTTGCCAAGTGGTGGATTATGGGCAGGGTCAAAGAAGGATACTTTGTTTCAATAACCAGGATAGTGCACGAGCTCACATGTTATTCGGTAAAGAATGTGCGTCCACAATCAAGACGAATTACGAGAGTAGTTTGATTTCATAAAGAATGAGAACCTTGTAATTTGTTATACGTATATGCACAAGCATATTAGTTTGCAAATGAAACATCATTACATATTATGTGAAAAGTGTTCATGAGTTTTGGAAAACAAAAGAAATCGAAATGTAAACTCCTAGTTGTTTATAACTGCATCGTTGTTGGTACGAGACTCGTTAACTCCAGCATTAAGAGCACGTCTCTGAGCAAGGTTGTTAACAACTTGGTTTTGTGTAGTAGCAGTTCGACATACTCTTGCCGTATGACCAATATGCCCACAAGTTAAACATCTTCGACAATGGACACTAACATGATGGTGTAGATTACATTGGTTACACAAGGGTGCGGTTCCATTGTATGGTTTCCTAGTAGGAGGTTGTGCTGCTTGAGTAGGATGGGCTTGATTGGGTTGAGTAACCACAACGAAATTTTATGAAGCCTTACGCTTCCTCGAATTCTTGGAAGGTTCAACTTTGATTTCCTTAGGTTTCTCTTTTGTGGTTTTAGCAGTCTGCTGCTTGTTGCCTTTACGAAACAATTTCCCTTTTCTGATTTGAGATTCAGTTAGGGTGGCTGCTAACTCGATAGCCTGTCTAACAGTAGCGGGTTTCTACCAGTGACTATATCCTGGACTGGGTCAGGAAGGCCATAAATGTACTTTTCGATTGCCTTATCCAAGGGCATAACCATTGTGGGGCAAAACAAGCTCAACTCCTCATAGCGATCGGTGTAGGCACGATGTTCCCCACTATCTTGCTTTAGATCATGGAATTCATTCTCGAGTGCCCTTTGCTCGTGACGTGGGCAGAACTCTTTCATCATAAGCGCTCTAAGCTCTTCCCATGTCTGAGTCATCGCCACATTAGAACCCCTGTCTCCCATCACTCCGTTCCACCATGTGAGTGCTCTCTTTTGAAAAACACTCGAAGCAAACTCTACCTTGCATTCGTTAGGGCACTACACATAACGGAAAGTGCTTTCGATATTCTCAAACCATTGTAGGAGCCCAGTAGCTCCCTCAGACCCAGTAAACTTGAGTGGTTTAGCAAAACAGAATTGTTTATAGTTGCACGGAGCAGGTGCATTGTTGTTGTTATTGTTATTGTAGGCTTGATTAAGTTGGGTCACAAGATTCGGGAGTACAACGGCCATTTGTTGAGCAATTAGAGTCGCCATTTCGGCGTCTTGGGTTGTGTTGTGACGAGTAGGCATTCTAAAAGAGATGAAACCAGAGAGGAAATGTGTCAGATTGACATTGGATAATAGAGTGAGGTATTGAAAATATCGATAGAAATATAAGGAAGGTGGTCATTCGTTCGTTACTTAAAACAAACAGACGATACACGTTGACTAATCAAAGTAAATGAGTCTTTAGAATGTATCACGAAGACATGCTTTAGCCTATAAGTGGACACTCACCCCAAGAGTTCCCAGGTAAGAGTGACTGGTCCGATTAAGTGGATTTGTACGAACACTCTAACCTTAGACAGAAAACTCGGGGTACAGGCATTCACCCTTCCAGATTGCATGTGTTCACATTATTAAAACCCAAACTTTGATGAGATTTTGAAAGTATTAAAAGCTTTAAGCCAAAAACAATTCATCTAAGGATAGATGATTATTTTCAAAACAGACTTGTAACTTGTGAATTTGTTTTTGGTAATCACCTAAGGATAGGTGATGGTGTTGTTTTAAGAATCTAAACGCAAATTATCTAGCGTTAGGGTCCTAGGAAGGTTATAGACTAGGTCAAAGCATTACTGATAACCTAATTCCCTATAACCATGGGCTCTGATACCAATCTGCAACACCCCAAATCGCATAAAAACAACACGCGGCGGAAACACTTGGGGAGTTACGTTACAAATTGTTTCATAAGAAATGGTACTTAAGTTTTTATTTTATTGAACAACGAATTACATTGTCTTTAAATAATAGAATTGAAATACAATCAATTTGTCTTTCGGATTTTAAAGTTACTAAGGCCTGCGTCCATCCTATGTGAAGTTTGCATCCAATTCATCAAATAATGTATCCTGAAACATATGTGAAAATAGGTACGTCAGCATAAAAATGCCTGTGAGTAACATAGGTTTTAAATTGACGATTCATGGCCTTAAATGTTTTAGAAAAAGTTTGATTAATACAAAAAATTAGCCATGGGTCGTTATAAAAGTATTTCTTTTATGAGATCATAGATAATCAATGATTTAAAAGAAATGTTGCATGGTTAACTTAATAACCAAAATCTGTCGTGTCTTTATAAAATGTCATGTCCTTGTATATAATGTGTCATGTTTTTGTATAAAAAGTATCATGTCCTTGTATAACATTTGTTATATATAAAACAATACCTTGTGAAAAATGTGTCATGTCTTTGTATAAACCAAGTGTCATGTATAAACCAATGTCATGTGTAACAAAGTCAAGTAAAAACTATATCTTGTACTTCAAATGTCTAGTAATAACCAAAGTATTGTATGGCAAGTAAAATGTCTATACTCAAACCACATGTAATAGCATCATGTATAACCAAGTGTCTTTTGTAACCGAATGTCGTGTACAAAACATGTCCTTGAATAAACAAACGTTTATATCCAAAAGTTATGTTCTAAAAAAAACCATTGCTTTTATTAATATGAACATTTATGTGGTTAGTTATTTGGATACAATCAAGCCTTGTCGTCTATTAGATAATCCCTTTTAGGTCAAAGGTTTATCATTTATTCATCGGATTCTGTCATTCCCTAATGGATACTTCCTAATAAACTAGGAAGCGGGAATGAGGTTACGAAACCTATGGTACCGTGACATACTACCGGTCGGCGGGATAATGTTAATGAACGTATCTTGCTTCGTTCAACATAACAAATTGTCATAATCAATGTAAGCATGTCATGTAAAATGTCTTTGTAAACTATGTACTAGGCATACTAAGTCAATACGCCAAGTAAAATGTCTTTGAAATAACGTATTATTCGTACTACGTTACAAAACATGTATAATGTCATGAAAACGTAAAGTAAAGTTATGCACATATGTTTCACCCCAAAACATTTATAAAACGTAAAAGAGGGACTATGTACTCACCTTTGGGTGCGTTTTTATGTGTTAACACAATCCCTCAAATTGTTTATTCGTCCTAAATTAAGCAAGAACTATTTAATACTCAAACAATATATTACAAAATTCCTAAGTTTCTCCAATACTTAGATTTTCACATAACTTTGAGATTTTCTTGAAAAATCTTTGTTTTGATTATGTTGGCATATTTATATATATGTGTGTTCATATATATTATGATTTTCCTGACTTGAACGATTTTAGTGGTGACCCTCAATATGTTATATCCGTTAATCACACTCGTTTATAAGCAATATATCTATGATTTGTTTGTCGTAATGTATATACATATAAACCAATATCGTAATAAACGTATTTTGTTAACTTATCTATATTATCATTTTTAAAGCATTCATACATGAAATAACTTATTAACCTATGTATCATTTTCATGCTCGACAAACAAGATACACATATAACGTGATATTCACCGATTTAACCGCACAAGTGTACATGCATATTTTAAACTCCTACTATCATGTTATCACCTAGCATATCACATAACGTATTCTCATAATCACTTATCACATCATAATATACCAAGTTCACTTTTGAACACTCCATGTTCGTGTACATTGAAATACGTATTTAGCGTTTTCGGTATCGTTTTCGGGCGTCAGAAGTCGCGTATGACAAACCAAACACCAAAGATACTTAATATAAGTTAATATACTTATATTTATGTCAAAAATATCAGTTTACCTACTGATCTAAAACAGTTTTATAAGAATCTCTTAAAAAGGCGATTTTTACCGTTTTTAACGCATAGTTTTGCACCGAACTTTACCATAAGCATCCCAAATCGTAACGACTTGATATTTTGACACAACACATGTTATTTACTAATTAAAATGGTGGTTATACTCATGATAGTGCAGGTATCACATAAGGCATATAAATCGCACAATTTCACCCATTTTACCACTTTTTAAGCAAAATGTACATCATGCAAAGCTAGTAAACTCTATGACAAAGCTTCATGCTATTTTAACACATCAAATAATAATATTTTTAGTGTTCATAATCAGATTCAAACCACATTTGTCATATCATAGAATTTTCATCATTTCTTGATTAAAAAATCCACATGCAAGCTCATGTACAAGTTTCTAATGCATGTCATCACATTATCATCATTTCACATGAACTAAATGCATCTATACTCATCTTAAATCATGTTCAAATATTCAAAGACATCTTCATCACATTATCATCATGCTAACCAAAATGCAAGATAAACACTCTATTTATGGACATATGACAATATTTTCCCACATGCATGTATCTTTCAAGAATCCGATCAAACAAGATTCAACTTAATAAATCAAAATGCAATATCTAACACACATATACATACACTCACGACCATATATATACACATACATGCATCCATTTTTATTTTATTTAAAAACCCATTTGTTTTAGCTTTCATGTTTGTGTTTAAATCCAAGAACAAGAGAAACTTTTTACAATCATTTTCATCACCATAAATCATGAATTTGTTTGAAGAATAAAATGTTATACCTTCAAGATTTAAGTAAGTTTTTGAATGAAAATGATGATACAAAGCTTGGTTCTTGCTTGAAACACCTTGAAAACACCTTTGGATCTTCACACCATCTTGAAACTTGCTTGAAATCAAACTTGAATCTTCAAGAACTTCAAGATTTGAATTTGTAGTGTGTGTATGTGTGTGTGATCAGCCGAGATTTTTGAGAAAGAGAGAGAGAGAGTTTGATTCGTTGAGATTTGATTCTTGGATTCAAGAAGATTGTGTTGGAAAAATGAAAGATATGGAGGTTGGAAGGTTGCATGCAATCCAACAAGTGTCATAAAGGTATGAGAGGTGGGAGAGAGAGTGTTGCAAGGCTGCCATCTCTCATATATACACGCTCCACACACGCATACATATGTATATATACATATATTGGCCAAAAACTGGTATTTAACTGGCTACCGGGTATTTTATCTAGCGTTTTAATCCCGTTTTAACGCGTTTATTTTTAACGCTCTATAAAATTAAACTCACCAAAATATTGATGAACAATATTTTATTTGTCTGGACTGGCCGCGTTGCCCGTATTTGGCAGTATGCGCGCTGTGTTGCGCAATACGCGCTTAAATTCGCAAAAATAGAGTTTTTAAGCGTTCTAAATAATTTTTCCTCACGAACATGACTAAATACATTATTTTAATCATAACAGACTATTTTTAGGATTTTAATATTAATCTGGCGGTCACCGACGTTCGTTTCGCATTTTAACCATTACGCAATAAGCGTTTATCTTAAAATTGCCAACAAAATTTTTATTAAATTTTAAATTTATTAACACATCAAATAACGTCAAAATACATCAAATTTAATATAATTTGTCTTTTTATTTAATCATAACATCTGTCACACTAGAACAGGCCCAAATTATCCGGTTGTCACACGATAAGCTTGTATCGCATTTTTTGCCAACATAAATTTGAATAAAGTTTGGACTCGCCATTACTTCAATATCATAAACTATCACCAATTACTGTGAATAATGTCATAGATGTGAAATAACGAATTAAAACATAAGACTTTATTATGTACAAAAACGATCAAAATTGTACAAGGGTTACAATAATATTCCTTTAAATCATGGTACATCTTATCAACACATGGGTGAACAGAATAGTACCTGAAACATATGTGAAAATAAAACGTCAGCATAAAATGCCTGTGAGCAACATTGGTTTATGATTTATATTCATGGCTTTGGATATTAAGAGAAAAGCTTAAACGGTTTCAAAAATAGCCATGAATCCTTGATAAAAATTTGGTATTTAAAATACTTTGCTTTAAAAAGATTTGTAGTATATAAAAGAAATATACTTTGGTTTTGAAATAACAGATTTCGTAATATATCAAAACATACTTTAGTTTATTAAGAATAGAATTGGCAGTGTATGAAACTATACTTTAGGTTATGATTAGGAGAATCGGTAGTATATCAAGCTATACTTTGGTTTGAGAATAAGAGATTCGGTAGTATATCAAACTATACTTTGGTTTGGGAATAAGAGTTTCGGTAGTATATCAAACTATACTTTGGTTTGAGAATAAGAGATTTGGTAGTATATCAAACTATACTTTGGTTTAGCATATCAAACTATGCTTTGGTTTATGAAGTCAATAAAAGATAAAAATAATCCTTATGGCTTAATTGGAAAATCTTTGTAGGAACACATTGTGGTCGTTTGGTAATACATTCAAACCTTATTCGCTGACGTTATAGATTTACTACGAAGGTAAATCTATTTGGTGTAAACTTGGTTTCTAGCATTCCCTAATCAAACTTCCAAACAAACCTAGGAAGTGGGAATGGGGTGTCATTTCCTATAGCGCTATATCATACTACCAATCGGCTTGATAAATTTTAATGAATGCATTTTGGACATGAATACAAATACGCACCAACAAGGGTCTTACAAATTTTGAAATTCATTATTTAAGCCATAGGTAAAATAGATTCAAATCGTTAATAGATAAAGTACTATGTATATAGAATCATTTCGAAATCATGAAAATAGTGATAGGCACATATGAATCACCCCAAAACATTTGGAAACCTTAAAAAAGGGACTATGTACTCACTTGGGATTGCGTAAGCATCCTTGAATCAATGGAATAAATAAAGCTCAAACGTGTCCTAATGTGTCGGATAACTTATGTTAGTGTACCGAGACTTTAAACGGGAGATTCAGATAGGATGAAGTCTAACAAACCAAACGAGTATTGGGACTCATATGATATGTTTAATAAGCTTAACATTTTGATTTGAAAAGAATCCTAAGTGCTTTTGACCCATTATGACTCGTTAAGGTAGTTTATGCTACGTTAACGTGTCATTTGCGTAAACACGTGATCAGATGGTTAAACATGTCCTATGATAAGTCTTAAATGCCCAAACATGTTTGAAAATGTTATAACATCAGTTTACATGTCAAAAATTTGGTTACATATGTTTAAAATGGATTTATGCGCAAAAAGGGCATACTGGTCATTTCGAAGGAACATATGAATGACTTATCATAATACTAACCAAACCTTATGACTATAAGGTATAACCTCAGT
Organism: Scalesia atractyloides; assembly: GCA_947069175.1. NCBI lineage: Eukaryota > Viridiplantae > Streptophyta > Magnoliopsida > Asterales > Asteraceae > Scalesia > Scalesia atractyloides. The sequence goes on from CAMTDV010000005.1 coordinate 31,898,933, forward strand.
AGGTTATTCCCTATAAAACTATGGTCACAAATATGTGTTTGGTTAGATCCTAAGATCGACCAAACGGGTCGGATTCGAAAGTCAAAGTGGTGGTCAAGACCGCTCGACTTACGACCCTAAATAAGCACTAAACTAGAAGTGACAAGTTAGACATGTCAAAACATGTCTAACTAAGGTTATAAAACTAATTTGGTATTGAAACTTGATGTTTTGATACCCGAAAATAGTTTCGTCGTAAAATGCACATTATGTGTATCTTTGACCGAAACTTTGACTCGTCACTTCACCTAGTAAACGTGGTAATCAGAAGGTGCAATCGCAAAGGATTATAACCTGATCACGTTGCAAAGTTCAATTGAACTTTATCTTGACCAATTATGGTCAGAACCGAAAGTCAAACAGAAATTCAATCTATTTGACTTTTGGCTCATAAATAGCCAAAATAAGGACATAGACTAAGGGAGAGTACTTACTTGTGTTGGGAACACTATAAGAACTCAGAATAGGAGGCCTCCAAAACTAGAAGCAAGCTCCAAAGAGTTGGGAGAAAGAAAGAAGAAAATGAGAAAGTTGGAAGTGAAGAATGTGGTTGCTATTTATAGTGATTTACGAGCTCTAGGATCATCACACATGTCCCATGAGGTGGCAAAGTTCAAAGGTGATCAAAACACATGTCAAATGCAGGAACATGCTTGGAAAACACGAGTTCTTGGGCTCCAAGGCAACAAAACCAGCTGCTGTCCAAAACCAACTATCTGGAACCTACTTACGGACCGTATGGTCCTTGGCTTACGGTCCGTAAGCCTTGGTACTAGGCAATAGTTTTGAAATTTGTAGTTTTGGCCCATGGACTTGTATAAACGCGTTTTGTCGCTTTTAACCCTTTTTAACCTAATATTTAGGTTATATAAATGTGTAAGCATATCTAACTTGTATTTTTCCTAGAAATGTCGTGGATGTCGGTTCTTTCGGCTGTACGAGCGTTTCGCGTAATTACGTAAAACACTTTAACGAACATGAAAATGATCGAAATTGCGCAACGATTGAATTTTTTTGCATTTTTATCAATAAAATAGAAGATTTATTGAATACAAAATATTTGGATTGGTATACATGGTTCGTATCTTGATTACGGGGCCAACCGACTTTCGCAGTTTGTCGGAAATAGTCACTGGACTTGAATAAGCGTGTTTTGTCATACCTAACCCTTCAAAACTTATGTCAATGTTATGTAAAGGATATTTAGGGTATGTGTAGCTTTTGTCCTTGTTCCGAAGTGTATGTTGCGTAAAACTGATTATTTGAGGACTGAAAATGTGTAGATGTCATAGTCTCCCCTACTTTAGAGAAGACTTATGAGAAAGGTCGTGGATGTTTCGCTTTCATTTTATCCTCTCGTTCCCATGTAAACTCTAGGCCACAGCCCACGTTAGGATTTCCAGCAAACTTTGTCAATCATATTGGTCTGTCGTTTCTAGGAATAAGTTCAGATCGGATGATTAAACTTCTTTCCAACAGACAAATGCACGACCTTTCAGATTGTACCAGGCCTCAAGAGAACCTTGTAAATGTCAGAGTGACAACTCTTGTTGTAGTAGAATTCGATCAAAGGCAAATGAGAATTCCAACTATCACTCAAGTCAATTACATAAGCTCTAAGTATGTTATCAAGTGTTGGAATTGTTCTTTCAGTTTGTTTATTCGTTTGAGGATTATAAGTAGTGCTGAGATTTAGTTTGGTTTCCATGGCAAATTGCATGGGTTTTCCAAAAATGAGATGAGAAACGAATGTCACGATTTGTTATGTTGTTCAAAGGAACACCATAACGTGATGAAAAATCATTGACATAAATCTTAGCAAGCTTGCTAGTAGAAGAAATCCTCATGAATCGACAAAATGTGTGCTGACATAGTCAGATGGTCAATGATTACCTAAATGGCAGCATGACTTTTAGATGTGTGCGGTAGTTTTGTGATGAGATCCATCGCAAACCGAAAGAGAGTTGATGATTTGCCTTTAGACCTTATGAATTCGAAAAGAGTGTGAACTTGAAAGGGGACTGGAGTTTCGGAATAACGAATGAAAGAATGTATTATAGAGGTTTCCTATGAAGACTATTATAGGAAACTGATGTGTGTGCTCGAAGTTTGAGTTGGAAAGTGAATAAAAGGTTTCGTGAACTTGATAACAACATTGGTCAAGGTCCAGAACTTCTAGTGACTTAAATAACACCACACTTGCAATGTAAGAAGGAACACTTATATTTAGGAAGTACCAGCGGCGTATCCACCATGCCCTTATTACATTGTTCCCGTTTCATAATTCTTATCACTATAGGTTCTTACACATGACAAAACTTTCTACGATTTTCTATGCAACAAATTTTATAATTATGTGTGCACCCATAATTACTCGGTTCTTTGCATAGTCCGCATAGTTCATTTTGTGATGTGTGGGGAAAAATTAAACAAATAAATTCACAGAAAACATTTAAACATAACTCGTCTAGACCACCAAAGGGTCTCTTTAACATTGAATTAAATAACGGTTTGCAATAGTACTTTGGAATCCAAGGGTCTAACTATTTTCACAGAAAAGCCCATTAAGGATTTAGAATAGTACTTTAGGATCCAGAGATCTAACTATTTGCATAATAAGATCAATAATAGATTTGGGATTTGTGTTTTGTTTGATCACCAAAAATTGCACATAGACGTATTGCGTAAGACCAATTAAGGACTTATGAAAGTACCCTCAAGTATCCATTCAAGGATTTAAAGTGGTACTTCGAGCATCCATTAAGGGAACTTGTGATTTGTACTTTGTTTCTTAGAAAAAACATGTACATAGGATTTTCATAGAGATCGCGAGCGATATTAAAGATGGAAGAAATCACGAGAGTAGTTCCATTTGCAAGGAACAACGTAACACCCCAACCGCATAAAACAACAAACCGCGGCGGAAACGTCGAGGAGTCACGTAACAGATTGTTTCAACAACACATGGTACTTGAAATTTTGTATTATTGAATTATAAAGTGTTTACATTGTCTTGAGAATATTAGAAACAAAACATAATTAAATTGTCTTTCTTGATTTTATGTCACTAAGGCCCGCATCCAAATCCTACATGTAGCAAGCATCGTAACATCATACGTTAGCTCCTGAAACATATGTGAAAAGAGAGTCAACATAAAAAGCCGGCGAGTACATAGGTTTGTTAAGTGTGTCAAATTCATGGCTTTGAATAAATATTGCAATGCCTCGTCAGACTACTAGAGTCGTTAAGTGAAAACCTTGTATCAAAAGTGTTTGACATTGCAATATAATTAACCAACTAAAACAAGTAAGTTAGTGTTTATGAAAACATTGTAGCCATGAATCTTGACCAAAACATTTCTTTTGTAAAACCGAGTAGTAAATCTATTTAAAAGAAAACTTCGTATGGTTTATATCTTTAATTTAAAATTGTTGCGTGTCATCGTTTGAAAACATTTGTCCAAGTGATTCAGATAAGGCCACAGTATGCAATACAATAAAAGAACTTATATATAGGAAGTACCAACGGCGTACCCACCATGCTTTTATTATATTACACCCGTCTCGTTATCTAAATCACCTACCGTAAACCAATCGTCCAATTATCCGTGTTATAAACCATTCGTCCGTGTTATAAACCATTTGTCTGTGTTATAAACCAATCGTCCGTCTTATAAACCAATCGTCCTTGTTATAAACCAATCGCCCGTGTTTTAATTGTGAAAACTTTTGGTCATTTTGGTGAATACATTCAAACGTGTGTTGACTCGTCTAGACCACCAAAGGGTCTCTTTGAATCGGCTAACAAACCACCAAGGGGTTTGTTAAAATACAGTTTCTGTCGTTCCCCAAACTACCCACCAAATTCCAGTGAATAGCATAGTAACGGGATTGTCAGTCCTATGTTACCATAGCTTACTACTGGTCGGCTTGGCCAAAGTTAATAATGTCATTCGTGTTATGGATAACGCACCAACAAGTTCGTTCACATTATTGAAATCGTTGTGTTTATATAAACCATAGACTTTGCTTTGAAAACTTGAAAACAATTTAGCACATATGAATCACCCCAAAACATTTGCAAAACATAAAAGAGAGGAACTATATACTCACTTGGGTTTGCAAGAGTGTCCTTGTTTCAATGATCAAACAAGCTCAAGAGTTCAAGGATTCAAGTGTGTCCTAAAATCGGATAACTATGTTAGTGTGTCAGGACTTTAATCGGATGATCATATAAAATGAGGTCTTGTAAACCAAATGAGTGTTAGAACTCATATGAAATGGTTTAACAAACTTAACATTCTGATTTGGAAAAGATCCTAAGTGCTTTTGACCCGTTATGACTCGTTAAGGTAGTTTAAGGGTCATTTGCGTAAATATATGTTCGGATGGTTAGATATGTCCTATGATAAGTCTTATATGCCATAACATGTTTAATAATGTTGTAACATCAGTTTATATATCAAAACTTTGGTCACCTATGCTTAAAATTGATTTATGCGCAAAATGGCGTTTTGGTCATTTTTAAAGCGCATAAAAGCGACTTATCATAATACTAACCAATCGATGTGACAATAAGGTATAACCTCAGTAGGTTATTCCCTATACAACTATGGTCACAAATATGTGTTTGGTCGGATCCTAAGATCGACCAAACGGGTCGGATTCGAAAGTCAAAGCGGTGGTCAAGACCACTTGACTTATGACCCTAAATAAGCACTAAACTAGAACTGACGAGTTAGACATGTCTAACTAAGTTGTAAAACTGATTTGGTATCAAAACTTAGTGTTTTGATACACTAAAATAGTTCCGTCGTAAAATGCACATAATGCGCATTTTTGACCGAAACTTTGACTCGTCACTTCGACTAGTAAATGTGGTAATCAGTAGGTATAATCGCAAGGGATTATAACCTTCGTGATTACGATCACATTGCAAAGTTCAATTGAACTTTGACTTGACCAAAAATGGTCAGAACCAAAAGTCAAACAGAAAGTCAACTGTGTGACTTTAGCTCAAAATAAGCTAAAATAATAAACAAGACCAAGTAAGAACACTTACTTGTGTTCTAGGATGGCAAGAATGCTCAGTAGGAGGCCTCTTAAGCGAAGCAAACTCCAATTTAGAGCTCATTAGAGGAGAAGAGAAACGAGCATGTTTGAATGGCATGAAGCTAAGTGTCCATGAGTCATCAAGGGTAGAGTAGTGTCATAACACTTGTCCAAAGGAGAAGAAAAGGTGGCAAATTCGCGAGCTTGGAGGCCAAGGAAGGAGCAGGCTGTTGATAGCAAAGCTGCTGCACTAGAGGGTCCTTACAGACCTTATGGGCTTAGGCTTATGGTCCGTAAGCCCTTTAGCTAGCAGCAAGTTTCCCAAAATGGCAGTTTTGGCCCCCGGATTTGTTTTGTCGCGTTTTGACACTTTTAACACCCGTTAACCTAATTTTTTAGGCTTAATAAGGATGTTAAAGCATAGGAGACTTGAAATATGCTCGGAAATTCATGGATGTCGGTTCGTTCGGTTGTACAGTTGCATTTTTTGCTTAATTACGACGAATGCTTTAACGTACATGAAAATGACCGAAATTGCGCAATGATTGATATTTTTGCATTCTTATCAATAAAACACAATATTTTATTGATTACAAAAAATTTTGCATGTCTAAATAGTGTTCATATTCAGATATACGAGAATCGACAGATTTTCGCAAATGACGCGAATAGTCCCTGAGCTTGAATAAACTTGTTTTAACCATACCGAACCCTTCAAAACTTATTTATAAGTTATAAAAGGATATTTAGGGTATATTTAGCTTGTGTCATTGTTCCAGAGTGTACGTCGCGTTAAACTGATTACGTTTGCGTAACAGTTTGCGATTTCACTTCCAGAAGTGGTTTGAGAGTATGAAATCGTGCAAGAATTAAATATGTGCAATTGTCAAGATAATTATAAAAATAATTGAAATAAAACACAATATTTAATTGGTTGATAAATTATTGGGAATTGTTACATGATCAATTGTGACATCTGTGTATTTAATCATCGTGCAATTCCAAAAAAAAATTGTAATTTTATAATATTTTTTTTATTCCGAGATTTATTTTAATACTTATGACATTTCATATTTTCAATCCTTGTTCAAATTCGACCTTTCAAATCACTTCTGGAAGTGAAATGCAAACCGTTACGCAAACGTAATCAGTGTAACGCGACGTACACTCTAGAACAATGACATAAGCTAAACATACCCTAAATATCCTCTATGTAACTTAGAAATAAGTTTTGAGGGCTTCGGTATGGCAAAAACATGCTTATTCAACTTCAGGGGCTATTTTGCAAATTCCGCGAAACTCTGTCGTTACGCGTATTTCCTAATCCGGAACATGTACGCGCATCCAAAAATTTTGTAATCATTAAAATCTTGTATATTAATGATTGGAATGCAAAAATATCATTCGTTACGCGTTTACGGTCATTTGCGCGTTCGTTATGATTTTCGTCGTAATTAACCGAAAACCGTAACCGTGTGACTGAACTAACCGACACCCGGGATAATTTTTGACACATTTCAAGTTTTCTAAGCTTTATCGTCTTTATAAAGCTTAAAAATGAGGTTAACGGATGTTAAGAGTGCCAAAACTCGACGAAACTAGTTCAGGGCCTGTTCTGCCAACTTTTGAAAGTTGCTGTCAGATAAGGGGCTTCCGGACCGTAGGCCCAGCTCAACAGAAACATGGTAGCTTCTTGTTTACTTCCTTGGACACTAATCCTTCAAAATTGCCACACTTCTCCTGGTCTTGACACGTCCATAAACACTTGTAATGATCCTAAATCAGTGCCTAACACTTGGAATGATCTTGTGCCATCATCCACAAGTATAAATAGGCCCTTAAACTCACCTCACAACTTGGTCATTTCTCTCTTTCACCTCCCACACTCTTGGAGTTTTTTTCCTGATCAAAAGGAAGCCTCCTATTGAGTTCTTTTAGATCTTGGGTGTTCCCAAACACAAGTAAGATCTCATCCTTAGTCTTTCTCATTGCTTTTAGCCATTTCAAGCTAAAAGTCAAACATTGTTTGACTTTCGACTTTGACCATTAATTGGTCAAAACAAAGTTCAATTGAACTTTGCAACGTGATCGTAATCACGATGGTTATGATCCTTAGCGATCATACCTACTGATTTACCATGTTACTAGTTGAAGTGACGAGTCAAAGTTTCGATCAATAATGCGCAAAATTGTAGGACCGATCCTCTATGCTAGGGAACCTAAATTTGATATCTAACGTCCATAATAGCGGAAATATTACGTCGTGTTTACCAATAGACAAGAATTAGTCAGTTTAACATCAGTTTTATTGATTAAACTTCGAGAGTACAAACTGACAGAGCTTCGCCTCCAAAATGCCAAAGTTACAAATGAGAGAAGCTAGCTAGGTAGTTATAGACATGCAAGTTCGTTCATGAAGGATGTAAGTTCGCCCGAACTTGCCTTAGCAAGTTCGGTCGAACTTGTCTCACCATGACAAGTATGAGCGAACTTGACCTCCTACTACATAAATACATCATTCACCTAGCCTATTCAGCTCTATACTATACAGACTCGATATAAGACTAAGACATAGACATTATGCACCAACAGACTCCCCCTTGGATATCGTCTTCGTCTTGTATTAGTCTTCAAAACTCTGTCTTCATATAAACGTTAACGTAGACGACCGAAGAAGTTCTTGTAAGGCTTCCTTCGTCGCTCTTGTTTCGGATCCGGGGTCTGGTCTGTAGGAGGCACCTTGTTCATATACTGAAATCTCTTAACACTTGCCTTCCTAGTTCTTTCATGAATCGCTTCAAGACGCTTCTCCACTTTTAAAAACTCAACCCTTTCAAAATCCCTCCAGCTTGTTTGCCACATCTTTCCTGAATTGACTTCGCGCGCATAGCAAACTTTCACAACCTTTTGAAACTGCATCGCTTGTACCTTTTCTCTTTCTTCAAATACAATCTTGCTGTAGAAAAGGCATTTGATATCTTCTCTTGAACAGTTAACAAGCCACATAGGATCTAGAATCCTTATCGTCCTCCATAAACCCTCATACCCTGATGTCCCATAACTTCAACCCTTTCCTTCGTTATATCCAAGTGTTCTTCAAACTTCAAAATAATAACTGCTTCACAGGTGGATGGATCTATCTGCCACCACTTGAACAATGGATAGAAATTCTATTCAATCGGCATCAGCGGCATATTTCTTATAGCTCTTGGACGTTTCATGATCAACGTTATGTCCTTTACCCCTGTTTTCTTGTTTGTTTTGATTCGGCGGCCAGGAATAAAAGGCTTCCAGTAATTGAATCCTTTAACCGCTTCATACTTTATCATCTTCCACTACAACTGATCAATATGCTTCATGTGATATGTAACGTTCACTGTTTTTACCAACTCTTCCACGTCCCAATATGGTAAGGTTTTGAAATCAACAAGATATTTGAAGTTTTGCACTCCAAACCCTCTTCTTGATTGCATACACGTTAAGTTCCTTGAACCATCCCCAACCAAGATATCTCCTAAAGAAACGTCTTTGTCTCTGGTAAAGAATGCAAGAGGACGTCTAAACTTTCGTTCGCGCGACATTCTTTGAACCAAGACTTTCTTGCTTGAGCAATTTCTTCTTTAGTCATGGGTTTAGGAACTTTACCCTCTCGTAGAGACTCTTCAATCTTTTCTTTAAGCATGTCTTCATCGAGTTGCTTGTACATCTCCTCGAAAGTAGGAAAACTATCTAAATTAGGACCAATGTACTTCGCCGTTTGATCAGTTCATCATCCGAAGACCAATCTTCAACAATTACCCTATTATATTCATCAGCTTCAAATCTTCTTTGATACTGATAGGTTCAAAAGTATTAACATTCAAAACTTCCTCGAAATCAAACTCTAAACTTTCAGCTTCAACTTCAACCAATCTCGCCAAATCTTCTTTTGAGTAATTGTGCACGTACTCACCTTCTTCCACATTATGTTCCAACATCAACATTAAAGGCTTCGTGGGTACTGCAGCAACTGGCTTTGCAGATCGATCAACATCTAACAAATATATATCATCTGAAGGCCCTGCCTTCCCTGACTCCCCCTCAATCTTATCATCCATCTTGTTCGATTTATCATTCATAAGATCAGAAAAATCAAAGTCATCAGCGACTTTGGCTTTAGTAACTTTAATACCAGTACTACCTTGATCAAAATCATCGTCATCATCACCAACATTCCAATCCTCATAACCTTCTTCCTCTTCATCCTCTTTATTATCTTTCTCAGCTTCTTCATCGTCTTTTTCTTCAGAAGCAGTGGTAGGATCAGAAGGCTTTACAAATTCGTCAACCTTTGGCATATCAGACTCAGAAGCTAGAATTACATCATCGACAGACTTCTCTGCAGCTACAGAAGAAGTAGGTGCTTCACCTTCAACATTTTTTCCTTTACTGCTCCCAGCTAATTATTTCTCAGAACGTTCTTTAGCTTCCTGTTAATCTAGACGATCATATTCTTTGATAAAGTCAATGCCCAGAGAGTTAGATAAAACTTTTTGCAACCTGTTGAATCTTCGATCGTTTAGGGCTTGAATTGTCTTTAACTCTGCAATCTCTGTTTGCTGTGTCTCATTGGCGTCCTACAGACTTTCGATCAAAGCTTTGAAATACTCCCTTTCATTCTCTAACACTTTCACTTTGTCATCCAACATTTCTTTCTCGACAACGCTTTGAGTCATATTGTTAATCAATTCAGCTTTTTCAACTTCATTATGTGCTACTTTTTCTTCTAACGCCTTCACCGCTTTTCCAGAAGTTCAACATTCGTTTTTGGGAAGAAATCGTTTAGATCCTGCAAACTGATCGGATGACTATGCATATCACCAAACAAATTAGGCCCTCTTGGAGTCTTTGGTGTTGACTTTGGTGTTGCAGCTTTTGTTGTTGACTTTGGTGTAGAGCTTTCAGGAACAGAAGTCGTTGCAGCAATTGGAGACTGAGTGATAAGAACTTCGAGTAAACCAGTCACAGGAGGTTCTTGTGTAACTCCTTGACTTTCAGTCTCAGCATGAATAATAACAGGAGGTTCTTGTGTAGGAGGTTCTTGTGTGGCTCCTGTCTCCTGTGTGTCAGAAGGTTCTTGTGTAACTTCTGCGCTCTTTAAAGTTCCTTTGTATCTTTTGCTGACAGCTTTTTGAGCTTTCTTTTTTCCTTTTGCCTTTTGTTTGAGGAGACCCTGTAGTTTTCGTCGATGATACAGTAGCAGTCTTTACACGTTTTGCTTTTTTCTTTGGTCTTTTCTCATCGGACTCTTTTTCCTGATTTGGATCGAAATCAGCATCAACCTCTCTTTCTTTTTCAGCTCTAATTTCTGCTTCAGATTTTTCTGGCTCTTTCACTGGTTCTTCATCAGAATCATCTTCGTTTTCAAAAGTAGCAGAAATGACATCTTCTTGAGTCGTTTTCTCAGTCTCTTGACTTTCAATAACAACTACAGCACTCGATCCACCAACTGATTCAACATTCTCTGGTTCATCTTCGTCTACGAGCATTTTATCAACTTTCTTAGCAGCTCGTTTTTCTTTGGCTTATCAGCTTCTGCCTTTAAGAACCAATCACTTCTAGCTTTTGGCTTGAAGTCTTTGAACCATTCCTTCTCAGCGTTAAGCTCTTTCTCATCGTCGCTACCATATTTCCTCCATTTATTTTCTAGTGGAGCAATGTAATTAGAATCTTTGATAGCTCCGAAAACTGGCTTTGCAACAGGAGCTGATGCTTGCTTCTGAAACTTGATTAGCTTCTTCACTGTTGTCTCATCGAGATGAACTAGATAAAGCACATCATTCGGATCCCGTGCTATATTCTTGAACTTCTCATCAATTAACATTTGCACAAATCTCGGATATAAACATAACCTCGAATTCTCCATGTTCTACGACATGTGCGTGAAAACAAACTTCGAAAAGTTGAACGGCTTTTTCAGAATAAGCGCCGTTGCCATGCAAGCTAAATAATCTTAGACATCGTCTAAACCCGCCTTGCGATGGCTAAAAGTGTGAATTATAGCGTGCATCAGGAGCTTGTAGGGATTAGGCACTTCCCCTTTCTTCAATGTCGGCTTATTCACGCTTCCTTTATAGCCCATTCTAAAGAAACAACCATGAACCATCTTTTCATCGAGATAAATTGGATCGTCTTTGTTGTCGGTGAATTGCAAGACTCTGCGTATGTCATCTTCAGTCACAGAAATCTTCTTAACCTCACCTCCAACTTGCACTGATAAATTAATTGTTTTCTGATCATCACTAAGCTCCGCATTTGTCCAGAAATGGAAAGTATGAGTTCTGTATGACACTGTGCATTCCGTGATAGCCCGGTGAATAGGACTTTCTTCCAAAAACTTTAGAATACTTTCATACTCTTTCAAAGATGGACATATCGATTTGTCGAGCGTAATACAGGTGTTGTGTGTCTTAGAAAACTCTACTGAGATTACTCTTGCTGGTTCTTGCGCCTGAAAAACGACACAAAATACTTAGCACGCTTTACGAGGAAAATCACAAAATTTTTACCAACATATTCATCAAGTTCGGGCGAACTTGATGTGTTATAACATTCTGATTCTGTTCAAGTTCGCCCGAACATGCCTTAACAACATGTTCCCTATACACATATAAGTTCGGGCGAACTTATACTCTACACAATTCAGATTTCCAAAACCCAGGTTCGGGCGAACTTCCACATATTGTTCAAAATCAATTTTAAGAAGTTCGGTCGAACATGTTTTTTATACCGGATTTAAAAGACCTTTTGATGCAAGTCCGGTCGAACTTGATAACAAGTTCGGCCGAACTTGTCATCTTCTCCAAACCAAATATGTTCATCATGATTTTAACTATTTCAATCCAATTAAAAACATGTATACGGTCGATTTATGATTTAGAACATGATATTAAGTTCAATTTGATCAATAAGCCTTAGATCTAACTGATATTGAGTTTTCAGATCTTGTTTTGTTCGATTAAGATCCAAACATGGATCAATGTTCAAATAACTACCTCAGACATTGTCAATGGTGTGCCAATCACCAAGAACAATCGAAAAATGGGCAGAGTAACGGCGTATTTTTGTCATAATCACAAGATCGCTCAAAGACCTCTCAAGTTCGCTCTGATGTAATTGGGTTGCAAGTAATGAGTTCGGCCGAACTTGTACCGTGGCAAGTTCGGGCGAACTTGCAAAGCCAAAGACAAAGCCCATCTAAGTTCGAGCGAACTTAGCTTTTAAACAACTCAGCAGCCATCTGCAAGTTCGGTCGAGCTTGCCGTTTTGATACACATGATTCTGTTTAGCAAGTTCGGCCGAACTTGCCAAACCCTAAAGCCAAATTTTTCAAACTTTTCATTTTTAACCCCTGAACTTTTCAACTTTTTACCAGTTATGAAAATCCACTCAGTTGACCAAGTCCAAGCTAATGACCTTAGCTAACCGATTTGTCTGCCGAGTCCAAGTTAATGACCCCGGTTTGACCCGTTACGAACAAACTGTTGATATTTTCAAAATCAAAGTTTCAAATTAATGAACTTTTTAACGTTTTGACTTTTCTGATTTTACAGATTAGCTCCCAGCCCGTTGTCAAAGAGATTCCTACCAGTTCTAGCATCTTACCAGACTTCGAAGATTCGTTCTCCAACATTGGTTTGTTGAAAACAATGAAGAAATAAAATCTTTTTGTATTTTTGTAAGTTTATGCTAAAATATATTGAAAATCTTTTTGGTTTTAATCTGTAAAGCTGATAAACTATGTACAGGACAATATAAACTATGTACATACATATTTAAAGACATATTTTTGTGAATTCGTGTCTAAGGATCATATCAGTTGATTGAGACATATCACCAGTACCCTTGACCTTTAAATGACTTTAAGCTTTAAACTCGTTTACCTAGATTGTCGATATTTTTGTCCACTTAGACTTTACCACATTTCTCAACTGTTTCAAGATATGTTAAGGTAAGATTTATGAAACTTGACTTATCTATGGTTCCCACTTCTTGAATATACTCCCGTATCAAGATTCCCTAGATTTCGTCTTACAGGTGAATATAGCATAATTGATATCTGTATCTAGGTTATGCGAGACCTTGAGAGCTCAGGTTAGTACTACCATACAGACAAAGAGATGAAGGCTCGTCTTTAAGGTGTGTTCCATTTAAGAAATCTTTTTAGCACTGCAAATGATTATATCTTTCGATACTTTTCAAGTTTTGCATGCAGTTTGGTGTTTATAGCGAAAGCATAGAAGTTCTAGGCCATTGCTTCCGCAAAATCAGAAGAACTTGTATAATACCCCAGATATCAACTATCTATAAAGACCTCGTATCTCAGAACCAGGCAATCTCTCAAACGAAATTTTGGAGTACTAAGTCCATATATCCCAGATGTGTTAATCCACACGATTAAGCAGTTGCTAAATTTACACTACGTGAAAAAAGGGCTACGGCCACACTTTTAGCAAAACCGCCCTGCCACACATTTGAAAAAATATATGGCTAAAGGTCATTCATAACATTTTCTAACACATTTTGCCACACATTTTATTATTAATGTGACCATTATATACCAGTTCAGAACCTTTAGCCACACTTTTAGAAAATAATGTGATATTTATTAGCCACAACTTGAAATGTGTGGCTAGACGTGATCTATGGCCACATATTTTGTTATATGTGACGAAAAACACATGTCTTTGACACTTTTAACCACACTTTAAGGAAAAACTGTGACATATATAAGCCACTCTAGCAAAGTGTAGCCAAATGTTATCTACGACCACAATGTTTGTTTTCATGTGACCAATAACATATGAATTCAAAACCCTTAGCCACACTTTAAGAAAAAAATGTGACATTTATTATCCACACTAAAAAAGTGTGTCGAAATGTGATCTACAACTACAATATTGGTTTCATGTGACTAAAAACAAATGTATTCGAAACTTTTAGTCACAAGTTAAGATAAACAGCCACACTAGAAATTTGTGGCCAAATGTGATCTATGACTACATTGTTTGTTTAATGATATCGCTAAATCTACTACATTGGTCACATATATTATATTGTGTGATCAAAGGTTAAACAATAGCAACACTTAAAATTACAAAATTTCTTGTGACTTTACATAAACATTCATCACACCATCGTCACTTTGTTTATATCGTGTGACGAAATGTTATAGAATTCATGGAAAAAATGTGTGGCCAAATGTTAAACTTACCATATATTTAAAAATCCCCACAAAATATTTTATACTAAAACTTAAACTTCTTCCCAAAATATTCCATCCTAAAACTTCTCCCCATTATTTCATTATAAGCTTAAACTCTCCCAAAATATTTCATCCAAAACTTCCCTCTCAAATATATTCTTATTAAAAATTATTTATATATATTAAAAAATAAAGAAAAATCTTACAACTATTTGGGTACATTATAAATAAAATTATAACGTTGTTTGAATTATTTTATAAGGTTTTTGTTTATAATATTTGTTTCATAGCAAATAAAATAACTACAATACCTATGATTCTTACAAATTCAATTGTAAATACCTATGATATATATACTATGATGTAAATAATGTCACAATTTTTTGTTACAAAGGAAAATATCATGTTAGATATGATGTAAATAATAATATCACAAATTTTTAGGTAAAAAGGAAAATGTTGTGTTATATCATGTACTTTAGGAAGTTATAAGATAATGAAATCAAATAAGATGACGCTATAATAATAAAAATAAAATTATCTTTTTCATTAATAATAATAATAATAATAATAATATTTAATAATAATAGTAGTAGTGAGAATAAGGATTAAAATCAATATTTAATTTTGAAATAAAATATAAGTAAAAATTGTAAGACTAAAGGAGAGGATGTCACGTGACATTAAATAAAAGCATTTATTATAAGTTAGGTTACATTAGATTAGATTTGATAGATAAGATTGTTTAAATTATAAAATGTATCAATGTTAAAGTTTGTATAATTTAATTGTGTATAAGTTTGTCTTAAACTATACGTAATTCTAGGAATCTTTATAAGTTTGTCCTAATGGACCATATATGTCTTAATGGACCCCATTGTGTCATAGTAGATCCCAAAGACAATAGTAGATCATATATATCTCAGTGGAGCATATTAGACCCTTAATGTATCACAATTGACATGATAGATCATGTATGTCTTAATGGGCCATATTGTACCTTATTGGATTACAATGGACAATAGTAGATCGTATATAGACTATATTGGGTCTTAATGGATCACAATAAATAATAGTAGATAGTATATGTCTTAATGGACCATATGGAGCCTTAATGGATCACAATGGCAAGTGGTAAATCATACACGTCTTAATGGACGTGATGGGCCTTAATAGATCACAATGGATAATCATATATGTCTTAATGGACCTTATTGGGCCTTAATCAATGACAATAGTCAATGGTAGATCACACATGTCTTAATGAACCATATTGAGTTGTAGGGGATCACAATAGACAATAGTGGATCACATATGTCTTAGTCATCCATATTGGGCCTTAATAGATCACAATAGATAATAATATATCATATATATATATTAATGGCCCATATGGGGCCTTCACATTGGACAGTAGTAGATCGTAGCTATCTTAATGGATGATATTGGGCCTTAATGAATCTCAATGGACAATAGTAGATCACATATGTTTCAATGGGCCATAATGGGCCTTAATGGACGACAATGAACGATGTAGATAAAATATGTTTTAAGTGGCCATATTAGGCCTTAATGGACGATAATGGACACTAGTGGATCATATATGTCTCACCGGACCATATTAGGCTTTATAGATCGCATTGGGTAATATTATATTTATATGTTTTAATGGACCATATTAGGCTTTAAGAACCGTTTTTCGTATGGTTTTTCCAATTAAAAGTAAAAATATATACATGGTTAGGAAATGCTTTTGATGATCATGTTAAATGAGTTTTTTTTCCGACAAAAATATTTATGAATGTAATTAGCAATAAGATAATAATTACATTGAGATAGAAGGTAAACGGGCAACAAGCTGCGCCGCTACCCCTTTCTGAATAGCAAAACTAAGTCTTTTAAAAACTATATCCATAGATCTCGGGGTCATAACATTACTGTGCATGACCCTTTGAAAAATTCATGTGACTATATGATAGAAACTGCCACACTTATAGTGAATTCACTTGACCGTTGATACCGTTTAGTCACACTTAATGTACCATTTGCTTGATTACAACAACATTTTTGCCACCGTTTTTTTAGATTGATGTGGCTAATACCAACTTTTAAGTGACTACATAATATAAACTGACACACTTACAGTTAATTGTTGTGACTATATATTAGAAATAACCATAACTACAATATATTTATGTGGCCATTGATACCATTTAGCCATACTTAAAGGACAATTTGTTTGATTATAACAACCTTTTGCCACACTTTTTCAAAATTAACGTGGCTAAAACAAACATTTTAGTGACTATATAATAGAAATGGTCACACTTACATTATATTCTTGTAGCTATATAATAGAAACAATCATAGTTACAATATATATTCATATGGCCATTGATACCATTTAGCCAAATTTAATGGACCATTTACAGATTACAACAACCTTTTGCCACACTTTTTTAAAATTCATGTGACTAAAACAAACATTTTAGTGACCATACAATATAAACGGCCACACTTACAGTAAATTCATGTGACTATATAATACAAAATGGCCACCCTTACAGTATATTCATATGACCGTTAATACCATTAAGCCACACTTAATTGACCATTTGCTTAATTACAACCTTTTAGCCACAAATTTATATAATTAATGTGGCTAAAACAAACTTATAAGTAACTATACAATAAAATTGACCATACTTATAGTAAATTAATGTGGCCTTTTCCACCCCTTTAGCCACACTTATTGGATGAAATGATTGGTTTTCAGCAACACCTTTTAGCCACACTTTAAGTTGCTACGGCCACACATAAGTGAATGTGGCCGTATGATACCTATGATGACTCGACCTTTGGTCACACTTGAGTTGGAAAAAAAAAGTGTGGCGAAAGGCGTGTGGTCACACTTTTTTATGTGGACGTAAGCCATTATTGACGTAGTGTTAGTTTATATCTCGAAAACAGTTTACTGAACGTGTTAAGCCTATCGACATATCCACTGTAAGACTCATCTATTACTTTTAAACTTTACATTTCTTTAGCATACTGTGATAGTCCACTGATGTACTATGATTTCCTTTTTGTGACACCGAATTCTTTTTGTCTTTTTTTCAATGTTTTTGTACATTTTTGAATTTTTAAATTTTTCATATGTTTTTGTGTTTTCCCAAATATTTCTCCCCCTAAAATCAAAAACATATTTTTGGATTTTAGATTTTTTAAGAAATACTAAACTAGAAAGATATTTACAAACCATACAAACCATGTGGATTACGTGAACTCGTCGTCTGATCCGTATTCAACCTCAGCTTCCGCACCTGTAAGAAAATTTTTAATACCGTTAAGCCGCATTAGATATTTAAATCTTGTTAATGGAAATGCTTTGGTATAAAAATCAGCCCTTTGTTCGTCGGTGTGGATTTTTTTCTATTCGAACCAATTTCTTTTCATAACAGTCACGAATGAAATGGTATCGAATTTCAATGTGTTTTGTACGTGAGTGATGAACCGGATTTTTAGTTATATCGATGGCTGCTTTGTTATCTACAAATAAAGGCGTGTCAAGAAACTACAGACCATAATCCCTCATCTGTTGCTGAATCCAGAGGATTTGAGAGCAACAGCTGGAAGCAGAAATGTATTCCGCTTCACAGGTTGAGAGAGAGACTTGTTGATGCACTATTGTGTTCGTCACTTGTCGAATAGGCTAGATTGAGCGTGTGTTGAATATTGTATAGGTTAGAATCGAACACACGACCGAAATACGGAGATTACAGTGTAAAAGGGAACAAGTTCACCCGAACTTGACCTGTATTGA
This sequence comes from Scalesia atractyloides, assembly GCA_947069175.1. Taxonomy (NCBI): domain Eukaryota; kingdom Viridiplantae; phylum Streptophyta; class Magnoliopsida; order Asterales; family Asteraceae; genus Scalesia; species Scalesia atractyloides. Next base: position 31,917,091 of record CAMTDV010000005.1, read on the forward strand.
TCAAGTTTGTAACATCCGTAAAAAACCGGAGTAACCAAACCCGATTCGTTTATTAACCGAACAACCAGTTAAAAATTTCGTTGTGTATCTATGTTTATTTTAATTTTAAACGATGCAAAGATTTATAAACAAATTAGAATTTAAAAACTATAATTAATAAAAATTGAAAATAAAATAAATAAAAAAGAAAACCGGCTGCCGGGATTCGAACCCTGGTCAGCCGGGTGAGTCTAACGACTTAACTCGCGCACATATAACCACTTCGCCACTTGATGTTTTTGTAAGTTCTAGGAATCAATTAAAACATAACTTCACTCAGGAATCAACCTGTTTACGCTAACTGAAACCGTAATCGGCTTCCAAACGTCCAAGATGTTTGAGTGATCGCGGAATTCTGATTATAACTGATAAACCGACACTTTCGATCAATTCAGTCTTGAATTAACTTGAATTCTGGTGATGTTCGGTTTTTATAACCGAAGATATTCATTTCCTGAATTACTCGAACAATAGCTTCCTCTCTCGACTCAAAATCATCCGCAGAACCTTCAATTTCACTTTCGCTCTATTTTCAGTTCGTCGGAAAAGCTTTTTGAACTCGCCGGACTTTCGCCGGAAAACCGTGTCTTCCATTAAAACAGTAAGTTTCTCAATTCTTCTATCTTCTATCAGTTGTTAAGCTTTTGCTAACTCAAACCCTTCAATCAGAATCAGTTCCAGGCGACGATATCGGATAATCATCACTCGCCGGAAAATTTCTGAGAATTTCTAGAACTCGCTGTGAAACGGTATAAACTTTTAAACATTCTGATAACTCTTGTTCAGTACTTCAATTCCACATCTAGCTAATCAAAATTGTTAATTGGTCCGCTCAGACAAAATCCATAAAAACAGAGCCGACGACTTCGCCGGAATTCTGAGAAAGATCATTTCTCCGGTATGTTTACTTCCAAAATCTTCCCTGCCATTTCATTTTAATCATTTGAATGTTTGTCAATCGAATTAAACAAGAAACATTAGGGTAATCGTTGTCTGTGATATTGTAACGAAGAAGACGAAGTTAGTTTGTATACAAGTTTAATATAATTTGGATTATAACTCGGGTTAGACACACAGTCCAGCGGTGGACTGTGTGCACACATTAATCACATGCCGCGAGTTGGATCCTTGACACAATTGTATGCTCTGTAATAAAGATGTTTTCCTTTTTAACTGAACCGGATTAATTCAAGGAAGATGTTAAGTATAATAAAAATCGGTATATTAACCAGGTTAGATACACAGTCCAGCGGTGGACTGTGTGCAACACTAACCCACAGGTCCCGGGTTCGAGACCTGTTACACACGCCGGTTCGATGATTAAAATCCTTTTTGAAAATAAAAGAATTTTGAATAAACTAAAACAGTATATAAATATAATTAAAAACAGAATTATTTCGGGTTAGGCACGTAGCTCAGTTGGTAGAGCTGCGTGCACGCGTACGGGAGGTCTCGGGTTCAAGCCTTACTTGGCGCACACATGCACACTAGCGAACCGGTCAAACAGTCAACAGTCACGGTCAACGGTCAATGGTCAACGCAAAAGTCAACATTTTTTTTTATTTTTATTTATTTATTTAATTTAAAAATCAATTAAAAATACTTAAAATAATGTTTTTAAAGATAGAAAATAGCCTTAAACTCACAAAAATATATCTAAAAATCCTATTAAAATTATTAATAAAATCCACTCATTTACCATACCTTTCGTTATTATTTAGGTTAGTTAATTCTCGTCGATCAATCCTCTAAACTCGTGCGCATTTCATCATCTTCAACCGAACGCACCCAATGTGAGTGAATCTTTACAAATTCCCCGTTTTAATCACGTTTTTGGGGTGTATCATGTGTCTTATTATTTATCACATTTAAACTATTGTGCATCTATCATATCCATGATCAAATGTGTATTCAACATGTATCAACTGTTTGTGTGGTTATTGTTTAGATTAAATTTATCATTTTCAGTACATACATTATCATAGGTCGCCACTCCCCATTACATTATGAGCGTTGAGCTGTTCCCCATTACATTATGAGCGTGAACCAGGCGTTGCCAACATACGATCGGCTCCGTTTGATTGAGCCTTGATCGCACAGACATTTATCATAGGCCGCCGCTCCCCATTAGATTATGAGCGTTGAGCTGTTCCCCATTACAGTATGAGCGTGAACCAGGCGTTGCCAACATACGATCGGCTCCGTTTGATTGAGCCTTGATCGCACAGACATTTATCATAGGCCGTCCGTTCCCCATTACATTATGAGCGTGAACGTGACGTTGCCAACATATACAGTTTCATTCATGTTATATATTTATGCAAGTTGGTTTGTTATTGTATGTTATTGAATGTTTGTTGTTATTGTTATTGTATGTTAGTTGTTATTGTTATTGTATGTTATTGAATGTTTGTTGTTATTGTTATTGTATGTTATTGTTTGTTGTTGTTATTGTTATTGTATGATTATATTACGTTTGCTCACATATGATTATTGCACAATTTTTCCATATTAAATACAACAAGAAATAAATAATAAATGTTTTTCTAACAAGGTTCACTCGCCAACTTTTGTTGACCCAAAAACCATTTTTACACATGATACAGGTGAACAGGATGAAGCAAGGAAAACATAGGAAATTGCCTTAGAAGAAAAATAATGAAGTTTAGAAAGATGTATAGAACATGTTGTATTTGTTTGATTTGATTGTATGAATCCTTTTAAATTGTAACAATAAATATGAAACATTATAATAAATGTCATGAGCTTTGATGAAACCCAATCATGCCCCGATCACCTTTTCCGCTGCGGGTCGGGGTGTGACAGATTGGTATCAGAGCTTTTGACTATAGGGATATAGGATAGGTTATTAGACCCTTAGAGCCTTTACTATAGTTGATTAGATTTTAATTGTTTATGTGGTTATATGCAAACTCATGATGTTTATTTCTTTCATATTTATTACATACACAAATGCATGCAAACACTTCCGATACTACATTTTGTGATACATAGTGAATTATACTTACAGTCAAATATACATAATTACATACACATTCATCATACATATTTCAATGTTCACATATTCAAATCATCTTCATACTTCCGTTATTCAAGATTTTGTCGCATTTTTCATTTTTCAAATCTCATCAAAGTGAGTTCTGCGACGGGCATGTAGTAACTGTAAGGGTACAAGTACCGGTAGTCGGAACGTCCTGTCTAGGTTGACATTCGTATAAATCCAATATAACGGACCAGTTTGCCTACCTGGGGACTAACGATGAGAGTACGAAGGACCTATTAGGCCAAAGCATGCCACACCAAACGTCGTTCGAACTAACCCCACTTTGAGGTGTCATCGTGTCCACACCTGGATACATTCCGAATATCATACGTTACATACATATTTCTCGATTTTCTCCGGGTTTTAGTGTACGTAACCAGGCTAACACATGCAAACCATATGAAAAACCCGGTAATCATGGGGGCCCACATGATTACGAAGGTGAAGTATGGCGGCATGCAAGGCCCAATTACGAGCAAAGCCCAAGACATCCTATGGATATAGTAGATTTATTATTCTATATTTACTTTATGAATGTTCATTCCTAAATAGACACATGATCCCTAAAACATCCAACTTGTTCACTCCTCTTTACCGTTTGATCGAGCACTACATTCGGGGTCTTCCTTCAAAAATTCAAGACTCTGTAATAAGTACCACACCTGCAACCTTGGAAGCAGCAATGGAGTTAGCTACAGAGCTCACCGAGAACCGCATACGAAATAAGGACTTCAAGGAGGAGAAGAAGAAGGATAAAGCATCGACTGAAACCTTAAACTCCACCCAACCCGAATCCCCTTCTCAACCCATTTCTAAGAGAAAACGAGATGGGCAACTTTTCGCTGTCACCCAACGCAATCAACCAGCCTCACAAGCCATACCCCTCCAAGCTATCCCAATCACTCAAGTAGCACCCAACTCAACTTACCCAAATAAGAACCCTTACCTTGGACCTCACCCTCAATGTAACACCTGTTTTTATCACCATCCATCTACCTTACCTTGTCGACTATGTGCGAATTGTGGACGCTATGGTCATTTGAGCAAGGCTTGCCGCACCCCTCAAAACCAAACCTCACCCCCTACTCAAAACATGATCCAGCCATATCAACAACCCCAATACCCCATGTTTCCTTATGTTCGAGCTTGTTTTAATTGTGAGGACCCTACCCACTTTAGAAACACGTGCCCCCGATTGATTAACATCATACACGCCCAAGCTCAAGCAAACACAGTTAACCAAGCAAATCAAGGAAACCTAATCACTAGGCCGCCAGCCAGAGGAAGAGTTTTCAACATCAACGCCAATTCTGTAGAAGATAATGACGGCCCAAACGAATCACCGAACTAGTCTCCTTCATAAAAAAAAATTCAACTCCAACCGCTTAGTTTTATGTTTTTCTTTATGTTATCTCAATTTTCACGGGTCTCAATTATAAATTGGAAATTTATCCAAAGAATCTTAATGCGAATTACTATTTCAGTTTTGTTTTACACTCATTGATTTAACATTCATATCATCATACCTCACGACGTATCTCAGTCTCGTCATTTAAAGAAGTTGAGCTGTGTCTCACTTCCACATGGACTAACCTCTCCATCATAACAAACGAGAGAGGTACTGTCATCATTCAAACATGTATACTATCAGAATTAAGACTCAAGCTTTGGTTTGTTGTGTTTGTTATGTTTTAGAGTCACATAGGACTAATCATAACTTACTGATAAAACCAATGAAAATTTGACAAGAATATGGTGGATACGCCGCTGGTACTTCCTATATATAAGTATTCTTGCCAAAAGATCAGAGGCATTGTCAGGCGGTTATGAGAAGCTCCATGTAGGATTTTAGTAATGTCTTAGTTGAAGGTTGTTTTATACTCACTGATTTAGCATTCATATCATCATACATCTCAACGTATTTCAATCTCACCATTCAAAGAAGTTGGGCTGTGCCTCACTTCTACATAGACTAACCTCTCCATCAAAATAAACGAGAGAGGTACTGTCATCATTCAAACATGTATACTATCAGAATAAAGACTCAAGCTTTGATTGTTGTGTTTATTTATGTTCTAGAGTCACATCATAGAACCAATCATAACTTACTGATAAAACCAATGAAAATTTGACAAGAATATGGTGGATACGCCGTTGGTACTTCCTATATATAAGTATTCTTGCCAAAGGATCAGAGGCATTGTCAGGCGGTTATGAGAAGTTCCATGTAGGTTTTAGTAGTAAAAGTTTTGTTTTAGAATAAAACCTTATCTTTCCAAACATATCAAAACTCTTGCACATGAAATCATTCTTAGTGAATCAACTCTGTTTATCCATATTTTTATCGTAGGCATCAAAAAGCGATTCCTGTAGCAGGGTACTCAACCCTTACAAGGAACGTTACCGCCTCAAACAAAATTTAAACTCTTACTCCCTTCTAAGTATGTAATGGTCAATTAAAACACCATCCTTTTGAGTCAAACATGCCACTACTTAAATTTCGGAACGAAATTTCTAAAAGTAGGGGATACTGTAACATCCGTAAAAAACCGGAGTAACCAAACCCGCTTCGTTTATTAACCGAACAACCAGTTAAAAATTTCGTTGCGTATCTATGTTTATTTTAATTTTAAACGATGCAAAAATTTATAAACAAATTAGAATTAAAAAACAATAATTAATAAAAAGTGAAAATAAAATAAATAAAAAAGAAAACCGGCTGCCGGGATTCGAACCCGGGTCAGCCGGGTGAGTCTAACGACTTAACTCGCGCACATATAACCACTCCGCCACTTGATGTTTCTGTAAGTTCTAGGAATCAATTAAAACATAACTTCACTCAGGAATCAACCTGTTTACGCTAACTGAAACCGTAATCGGCTTCCAAACGTCCAAGATGTTTGAGTGATCGCGGAATTCTGATTATAACTGATAAACCGACACTTTCGATCAATTCAGTCTTGAATTAACTTGAATTCTGGTGATGTTAGGTTTTTATAACCGAAGATATTCATTTCCTGAATTACTCCAACAATAGCTTCCTCTCTCGACTCAAAATCATCCGCAGAACCTTCAATTTCACTTTCGCTCTATTTTCAGTTCGTCGGAAAAGCTTTTTGAACTCACCGGACTTTCGCCGGAAAACCGTGTCTTCCATTAAAACATTAAGTTTCTCAATTCTTCTATCTTCTATCAGTTGTTAAGCTTTTGCTAACTCAAACCCTTCAATCAGAATCAGTTCCAGGCGACGATATCGGATAATCATCACTCGCCGGAAAATTTCTGAGAATTTCTAGAACTCGCTGTGAAACGGTATAAACTTTTAAACATTCTGATAACTCTTGTTCAGTACTTCAATTCCACATCTAGCTAATCAAAATTGTTAATTGGTCCGCTCAGACAAAATCCATAAAAACAGAGCCGACGACTTCGCCGGAATTCTGAGAAAGATCATTTCTCCGGTATGTTTACTTCCAAAATCTTCCCTGCCATTTCATTTTAATCATTTGAATGTTTGTCAATCGAATTAAACAAGAAACAGTAGGGTAATCGTTGTCTGTGATATTGTAACGAAGAAGACGAAGTTAGTTTGTATACAAGTTTAATATAATTTGGATTATAACTCGGGTTAGACACACAGTCCAGTGGTGGACTGTGTGCACACATTAATCACACGCCGCGAGTTCGATCCTTTACACAATTGTATGCTCTGTAATAAAGATGTTTTCCTTTTTAACTGAACCGGATTAATTCAAGGAAGATGATAAAAATCGGTATATTAACCAGATTAGACACACAGTCCAGCGGTGGACTGTGTGCAACACTAACCCACAGGTCCCGGGTTCGAGACCTATTACACATGCCGGTTCGATGATTAAGATCCTTTTTGAAAATAAAAGAATTTTGAATAAACTAAAACAGTATATAAATATAATTAAAAACAGAATTATTTCGGGTTAGACACGTAGCTCAGTTGGTAGAGCTGCGTGCACGCGTACGGGAGGTCTCGGATTCGAGCCTTACCCGGCGCACACATGCACACTAGCGAACCGGTCAAACAGTCAGCAGTCACGGTCAACGGTCAATGGTCAACGCAAAAGTCAACATTTTTTAATTTTTATTTATTTATTTAATTTAAAAATCAATTAAAAATACTTAAAATAATGTTTTTAAAGATAGAAAATAGCCTTAAACTCACAAAAATATATCTAAAAATCCTATTAAAATTATTAATAAAATCCACTCATTTACCATACCTTTCGTTATTATTTAGGTTAGTTAATTCTCGTCGATCAATCCTCTAAACTCGTGCGCATTTCATCATCTTCAACCGAACGCACCCAATGTGAGTGAATCTCTACAAATTCCCCGTTTTAATCACGTTTTTGGGGTGTATCATGTGTCTTATTATTTATCACATTTAAACTATTGTGCATCTATCATATCCATGATCAAATGTGTATTCAACATGTATCAACTGTTTGTGTGGTTATTGTTTAGATTAAATTTATCATTTTCAGTACATACATTATCATAGGCCGCCGCTCCCCATTACATTATGAGCGTTGAGCTGTTCCCCATTACATTATGAGCGTGAACCAGGCGTTGCCAACATACGATCGGCTCCGTTTGATTGAGCCTTGATCGCACAGACATTTATCATAGGCCGCCGCTCCCCATTACATTATGAGCGTTGAGCTGTTCCCCATTACATTATGAGCGTGAACCAGGCGTTGCCAACATACGATCGGCTCCGTTTGATTGAGCCTTGATCGCACAGACATTTATCATAGGCCGTCCGTTCCCCATTACATTATGAGCGTGAACGTGACGTTGCCAACATATACAGTTTCATTCATGTTATATATTTATGGAAGTTGGTTTGTTGTTGTATGTTATTGAATGTTTGTTGTTATTGTTATTGTATGTTATTGAATGTTTGTTGTTATTGTTATTGTATGTTATTGTTTGTTGTTGTTATTGTTATTGTATGATTATATTACGTTTGCTCACATATGATTATTGCACAATTTTTCCATATTAAATACAAAAAGAAATAAATAATAAATGTTTTTCTAACAAGGTTCACTCGCCAATTTTTGTGACCCAAAAACCATTTTTACACATGATACAGGTGAACAGGATGAAGCAAGAAAAACATAGGAAATTGCCTTAGAAGAAAAATAATGAAGTTTAGAAAGATGTATAGAACATGTTGTATTTGTTTGATTTGATTGTATGAATCCTTTTAAATTGTAACAATAAGTATGAAACATTATAATAAATGTCATGAGCTTTGATGAAAACCCAATCATGCCCCGATCACCTTTTCCGCTGCGGGTCGGGGTGTGACAAAGTTTGCCCGAACTTGATGTGCCTTTAGTCAAGTTCGCTTGAACTTGACTAATGCAGGCCAAGTTCGCTCGAGAATGCTCTTAGGAAGTCAAGTTCTACCGAACTTGACTAGATCAAGTTCACCCAAACTTCCATACACTCCAGCGAACTTGTCTCCCTATATATAGGTGTGTTGTTCATTTGTCATTTAAGTTTTTGGCATCCCTACGGGGAGGTGCTGCCGGATTCTTTCCAGGAACTCCGGCAGCTGGACTTATAAAGATGTATACTCTTTCGGTATGAATGAAGACTTCCGCTGCATTCTGCTTCTACTCCTTTCTGTAATAACATTCTACCGAATTGGTTTACGTTTATCCACTAACTTCCGTCTAGAACTGCCTGATCACGGAACTTCAATTGGTATCAGAGCTACGGTTATCACCTACGCTCATGAATTTGGACATTTATGGACATTAGGAGGGGTTTTGGACGTAAATCATGAAATAAACCTACAACCGAGGGACAAATCCAAAATTGAACGGATAGGATTGTTAGAAAACCATTTTCAACCAGATCGATGGTGGATTCATATCGAAATTCGAAGAAATAAGGATTCTGGATGAAATGTGAAAAATGGGCTGATTTGGGGGATTAAGTTCGCACGAACTTGACTTATATTGGTCAAGTTCGACCGAACTTGTACCATTTTTGATCAAGTTCGCCCGAACTTGATCAAGTTCGCCCGAACTTGTGAGTTGGAAGACCAAGTTCGCCCGAACTTGGTGATGGGTGACCAAGTTCGCCCGAACTTGGTCCAAGGCATGGAAAAATTTTGTTGATCGTATTGATCTGATGAGTGTCGACAAAAAAATTGGCGATAGAAATTTTTTCGAGTTTTCCAAGACCGAACTGGGATGTTCAGGGACACCGTCTAGAGCTTCAGAGTACAGATTTGGTGATACGGTCAAAGAATTTTGAAGATAACGGGAGAGTCATTGATACCGATGTAGAACGTTGATCATTTGGATGTCGTGAATAGTAATGGGCCTAAATGTTAAATCCGCATTTGTTAAAAACTGAAAGTTCTGGATTTCAGGGGGAATTTCAGTGAAAATTTTCAGTATGGTCAAAATTTGCAAAAATGAGGGGAATAAAAAATTTTCAATATTTGATGATTCCGGCATTTTTGAAATTGTGACTACTGCAACAGTATCCGAGTGGTTACCGGTTGCAGATTATCGGGAAATGCAGAGGATTGAGATTCATTGGGTATTTCAAATTGATGTCTATTTTGAAAGTGGGTGGTTACATAACTGAGTCTTGGAGGAGTTGTTTATCAGATTCTGAAGTCATGGTTGTGGATTGACACCTGAGTCGCGCGTATGGTTTGGAAGCACACACGACTGCCTATCTTTAACTCTGCTTTGCACATGAACTATTGACTGGACTAACCGCCAGGAGATAGGGATGCTCTGTAGTTTCAGTTGCCCCAGGTTGTTCGCGGTACCATGATTAAAGAAGATGATTTATGGGATCGGATTTTTGGATAAAGCTGTGTATACCAGTTGCTGACAATAAAGGCTACATATTTGGGATTCTGTGATCAGAGGAAGTTCAGATTTTTCAGATTGTGATACAGGTTGATGCTTAAGGGATGTAGGATTTAGGTCCTGATCTCTAATGTGGGGTTGCTGCATACACGACTGCTTATCATTAACTCTTCAAAGCAAATGAACTATTTTGATTGGGGAAGCCGGAAATAGGGATGTTTTGTAGTTTGAAGGCGCCAGGTTCAGCGGAGATAGCTATACATCTGTCATTGTGACTGAAGAAGAAGAAGAATGTGATTCTGATTATGGACGTGTGATTCTCAAATTTGATGCATTACCAGATTATCTGTTTCCGATGAAGATTTGCTGATTGAGCAGATTACCGATTTGCTAATCAAATCTTTCTTAAGGGTGCTTAACTGCGATTACAGAAATCGGGATTTCGGATTTTCGAGGGTATTCGTTGATTTGAAGTTTTCCGATGCGGTGATTCGAAGTTTCTATCAATTGCCGGTTGAGTTTTTGATACTTTAGGAGTGTGCGGAATAAACTCTCAATGTTCAACGCTTATTCAAAAACTGAACTCGGATGCGGTTATTGTCGAAATGGAGAAGCTGCTGCATTGATTAGCTTTGAGTTGATGGTTATTCGAGAAAATTTGTCAGTCAAGTAAATCAGAGGAGTCGGAAACAACGCAACCAAAGATCTGAACTGGAGATTTCAGCGGTATTGAAAGTTGTTAATGCAAATCCGGATCATCAATTAAGGGGGAATCTGTTGACGCGTCTCGACGACATCGGCAGACACCTTGATTGAAGTTGCAGAGAATATTCAAACACGGCTCAAAGTTTTGAAGTTCAACATTAAGCTTCGACAGTAACGAACAAGGGGGAATCTGTTGATGCACTATTGTGTTCGTCACTTGTCGAATAGGCTAGATTGAGCGTGTGTTGAATATTGTATAGGTTAGAATCGAACACACGACCGAAATACGGAGATTACAGTGTAAAAGGGAACAAGTTCGCCCGAACTTGACCTGTATTGGTCAAGTTCGCCCGAACTTGATGTGCCTTTAGTCAAGTTTGCTCGAACTTGACTAATGCAGGTCGCTCGAGAATGCTCTTAGGAAGTCAAGTTCGGCCGAAGTTGACTAGGTCAAGTTCACCCGAACTTCCATACACTCCAGCGAACTTGTCTCCCTATATATAGGTGTATTGTTCATTTGTCATTTAAGTTTTTGGCATCCCTACGGGGAGGTGCTGCCGGATTCTCTCCAGGAACTCCGGCAGCTGGACTTATAAAGATGTATACTCTTTCGGTATGAATGAAGACTTCCGTTGCATTCTGCTTCTACTCCTTTCTTTAATAACATTCTACCGAATCGGTTTACGTTTATCCACTAACTTCCGACTAGAACCGCCTGATCACGGACCTTCAAGACCGTGGTCTGTTTCTTACACTGCCACGTTACCAAACGTGTGCCAAAGAACTGGCATCCTGCAGTTGTAGATTTCGAGTTCAGTTTGTCCACTCCGAAGTCTGAGTCAGCGTATCTAGTGAGATCAAAATTTTCGTTCTTGGGGTACCACAGGCCGGTGTTTGGGCAACCTTTCAAGTAATGGAAGATTCGCTTGACTATCTGCAAATGTGACATTCGAGGACTTGACTGATATCTCGCACATAAGCATGTAGGATACATGATGTCCGGGCGCGATGTCGTTAGATACATCAATGAACCTATCATCGATCGATACAATGTTTCATCAACTTTCGTTCCTGTCTCGTCTACGCAAATTGTAACATCCGTCAAAAACGGATTTACCAAACCCACTCCGTTTATTAACCGAACAATCAGTTAAAAATTTCGTTGCATATTTAATGCCCAAATTAATTTTAAACGATACATAATTAATAAGTATATTGGAATATATAATTTGTTTTTGAAAAACTGTTAAAAATTGTGGTTTAAAAATAAAAGGTTGCTGCCGGGTTTCGAACCCGGGTCAGCCAGAATTCAAGCAAAGACTTAACTTCCAACCATCCAACCACTACGCCACTTGTGTTTCTTGTTTATTGTTAGAGACAATTAATACATAAAATAAATTTCGAATTCAAATACCGACGCGTCCAATTGCAGTCGTCGGAAATTCCGACTATCTCGCCAAGATTGGACGGTTTCTTCAGTTTTAACGTAAACTTTAACTACTACATCGGTTATAACCGACGTCTGAACCCGCGACGCAAGTCATAACCGCCGGAAAATCTTTAACCGACGAATCAAGACGGAAATCGGACTAAATACGTCGATGTTCTGCCCTATAAATACCCCCTCAAACCTCTGCTAGCTTTTTCGCTCACAATCACACCTTTACCCGACGTAATTCCACTCGCCGGAAAACCGAACCTTTCACCTCTGTGCCTTACTGAACCCCCAGAGCTCATACCGAAGCCACCCACATTCATCTCAAGCTCGTTGAAGACTCTTTGCCGCAAGACATACGTCGCCGGAATAACCTGCTGACATCGGAGTTCCGCCGGAGAAACAGAGGAGTCCAGTTCGGTATACTTTACACTTAATCTTTCATTCTTTTTATTTATCTCACCTGTAATTAACCGCAACACACTAAAAGAACATGATTTAATCGACGAAGCAGTCGGACTTTAGTTCTGGTTAAGTCCAACGAAGAAGACGAAGTTTCAGTTGTCTATATGTATAATTAAAATCAAGATATAACTCGGGTTAGACACACAGTCCAGCGGTTGACTGTGTGCACATAAAACACGCTTACGTCCCGAGTTCGATACTTGTCCCACGCATGCTTGCCTTAATAAAAATGTTTTTTTTTTACTGAACCGGATTCATTTCACATAGATGTTAAGTTTAATAAAAACCGGAATAATAACCAAGATAGACACACAGTCCAGTGGTGGACTGTGTGAACGTTTAATCGCAAGTCACGAGTTCGAGTCCGGACTACCGCACCGGTCCGGACAATTATCAAACTTTTTATATAAGACAGAAAGGAAATTATTTAGTTTGTATATAAGTATAATAAAAATTAGATTATTTAACAAGTTAGACACACAGTCCAGCGGTGGACTGTGTGTTAACCCAAACCACAGGTCCCGGGTTCGAGACCTGTGGAGAACACCGGTTTGATGCATTAAAATCGTTTTTAAAAATAAATGATTTTCTGTTTAAATCAATTAGTATATAAATATAATTAAAAACAGAAATATTTCGGGTTAGACACGTAGCTCAGTTGGTAGAGCTGCGTGCACGCGAACGGGAGGTCTCGGGTTCGAGCCTCACCCGGCGCACACAAATTACACAGTCTGACCGGTCAACAAGTCAACAAGTCAACGGTCAAACAAGTCAAAGTCAACGGTCAAAAAGTCAATATTTTTTTATTATTTTTATTTATTTATTTTATTTAAAAATCAATTAAAAATACTTAAAAATAACATTTTTAAGGTTAGAAAATAGCCTTAAACTCACAAAAATACACCCAACAATTCTACTAAAATGGATTAATAAAATCCGTTTACTTACCGAACCATATGCCATTATCTAGGTTAGTTTCACTCGTGGTTAAATCAAACTTCGTGCGCATTCAACATCATCAACCGAACGCACCCAATGTGAGTGAATCTTACAACTCCCCTTTTTAATTACACGTTTTGGGGTGTGTCATGTGTCACTAAAATTAACTCGTTTATTTAAACTTGTGCCATACCATATTGTGATCTAAACTTAGATTGTATATATTGCTTGTAGTTATGTATTTCATTTTGTCAATTTATATGCAATTCATTCATTAGTCCCATCAGTTCCTCGTGGGAGACGAGTTGAGCAACACGTGCCTCAAAACAAATCCATTATTGTTCGTGTGTGTATTATTTAGTTTATATTGTTTGTAGTTATGTATTTCATATTGTCAAGTATATGCAAATCATTTCATTAGGCCCATCAGTTCCTCGTGAGAGACGAGTTGAGCAACGCGTGCCTCAAAACGATCCATTATTGTTCATGTGTGCATTATTTAATATTAATTGATTGGTGAATAAGTTTACATCTATTTTTACTCATGTGTGGTTGTGCACTTTATTTTATAATCAATTAAATAAACTTGTTCAAATGTTTTTCATAGGATTCACTCGCCAACTTTTTGTTGATCCAAAAACCATTTTTACACATGATACATGTGAAGAGGATGAAGCAAGGAAAACCTAGGAAATGCCTTAGAAGAAAACAATGAAGCTTAGATTGATGTTTAGGACATGATGTAATTATGGTTGTATATTTTCACATTAAAATGTATTAATGAATATGAAATGTTATAATAAATGTCATGAGCTTTGATGATAACCCAATCATGCCTCGATCACCTTTTCCGCTGCGGGTCGGGGTGTGACAGATTGGTATCAGAGCCATGACTATAGGGATATAGGATAGGTTATTAGACCCTTAGAGCCTATACTATAGTTGCCTAAATTTTAATTGTTTAGGTGGTTACATACAAACTTATGATATTTATTTGTTTCATATTTGTTTATACTTACAGTCAAACATATATACTTACATACACATTCATCATACATATTTCAATGTTCATATATTCAAATCATGTTCTCAAGGATTTTGTCGCAATTTTAAAATCTCATCAAAGTAAGTTCTGCGACGGGCATGTAGAAACTGGAAGGGTACAAGTACTGGTAGTCGGAACGTCCTGTCTAGGTTGGCATTCGTATAAATCCAATATAACGGACCAGTTTGCCTACCTGGGGACTAACGATGAGAGTACGAAGGACCTATTAGGCCAAAGCATGCCACACCAAACGTCGTTCGAACTAACCCCACTTTGAGGTGTCACCGTGTCTACACCTGGACACATTCCGAATATCATACGTTATATACATATTTCTCGATTTTCTCCGAGTTTTAGTGTACGTAACCAGGCTAACACATGCGAACCATATGAAAAACCCGGTATTCATGGGGGCCCACATGATTACGAAGGTGAAGTATGGCGGCATGCAAGGCCCAATGACGAGCAAAGCCCAAGACATCCTATGGATGTAGTAGATTTATTTTTCTATATTTATTTTATGAATGTTCATTCCTAAATACGACCCATGATCCCAAAAACATCCAACTCATACTTATGATGCGTATTCCTTGTAGATGTCTTCTAACCTCGCCCGTAGGAAGATGAGAGCAGGAAAAGCCCGCGAGCGCATGGCTGCCCTAATCGCTCAACAAATGGCTGCCGTAATACCCAACATTGTAATTCAAGTCCAACAAGCCCTTACCGCTAATCCTGTCAACCAAGAAGATCAACACGTTATCAACCCTCCCCCAAATACCACTAAATGCACCTACAAGCATTTCAAATCATGCGACCCTCCAAAATACGAAGGGACTGAAGGTGTGACCGCTCTCCTCCGTTGGTTTGAAGAAATGGAGAGCACTTTTCTAAATTGCGATTGTCCCGACGATCGCAAAGTGCGATATGCTACTGGTCGTTTATATGGAATAGCACTTACCTGGTGGAATACAGAGAAGGCCAAACGAGGCGTTGACGATGCTCTGACTTTGACTTGGGAAGAGTTGAAGGAAATCATGACAAGACGGTTTTGCCCAAGGAGCGAAATCAAGAAATTAGAAGATGAGTTCTATTCGTTGAAGCAAAAGGAAGGCGACCACACCACATACAACAAAAGATTCCTCGAGTTAAATCAAATGGTTCCCAACTTGTTCACTCCCCTCTACCGTTTGATCGAGCACTACATTCGAGGTCTTCCGTCAAAGATTCAAGACTCTGTATTAAGTACCACGCCTGCAACTTTGGAAGCAGCAATGGAGTTAGCTACAGATCTCACCGAAAACCGAATCCGGAACAAAGACTTCAAGGAGGAGAAGAAGAAGGATAAAGCATCAACTGAAACTTCAAACTCCACCCAAACCGAATCCCCTTCTCAACCCATTTCTAAGAGAAAAAGAGACGGGCAACTTTTCGCTACTATCCAACGTAATCAACCAATTTCACACGCCATACCCATCCAAGCTATTCCAATCACTCAAGTAGCACCCAACTCAACTTACCCAAATAAGAAACCATATCTTGGACCTCACCCTCGATGTAACACCTGTTTTTATCACCATCCATCTACCTTACCTTGTCGACTATGTGCAAATGGTGGACGCTATGGTCATTTGAGCAAGGTTTGCCGCACCCCTCAAAACCAAACCAAACCCCCTACTCAAAATATGATCCAAACATATCAACAACCTCAATACCCCATGTTACCTTATGTTCGAGCTTGTTTCAATTGTGGCGACCCTACCCACTATAGAAACACGTGCCCTCGATTGGTTAACATCATAAACGCTCAAGCTCAATCAAACCCAGTTAACCAAGTAAATCAAGAAAACCCAATCACTAGGCCACCAGCAAGAGGAAGAGTTTTCAACATCAACGCCAATCCTGACGAAGATAATGACGGCCCAAACGAAACTACCCAACTAGTCCTCTTCACCGAAAATCAAGATTCAACTCCAATCGTTTAGTTTTATATTTTTCTTTATGTTTTAGAATCATATAGAACCAATCATAACTTAAGGATAAAGCCAATGAGAACTTGACAAGAATATGGTGGATACGCCGCTAGTACTTCCTATATATAAGTATTCTTGTCAAAGGATCGGAGGCATTATCTGGCGGTTATGAGAGGTTCCATGTATAAACTGTTTGAGTGATTATTGTTTATTATTTTCAGTACATGCAATACGATCGGCCTGTTTGATTGAGCCTTGATCGCACAGACATTTTTCATTTTCAGTACATGCAATACGATCGGCTCCGTTTGATTGAGCCTTGATCGCACAGACATTTATCATTTTCCGTACATGCAATACGATCTTGTGGTTGTTGTGTTTGTTGTAGAGTCACATAGAACTAATCATAACTTGCGGATAAAGTCAATGAAAATTTGACAAGAATATGGTGGATACGCCGCTGGTACTTCCTATATATAAGTATTCTTGTCAAAGGATCGGAGGCATTATCAGGCGGTTATGAGAGGTTCCATGTATAAACTATTTGTGTGATTATTGTTTAGATTAAATTTATTATTTTCAGTACTTGCAATACGATCGGCTCCGTTTGATTGAGCCTTGATCGCACAGACATTTTTCATTTTCAGTACATGCAATACGATCTTTTGGTTGTTGTGTTTGTTGTAGACTCACATAGAACTAAGCATAACTTGCGGATAAAGTCAATGAAAATTTGACGAGAATATGGTGGATACGCCGCTGGTACTTCCTATATATAAGTATTCTTGTTAGAGGATCGGAGGCATTATCAGGCGGTTATGAGAGGTTCCATGTAGGATTTAGTACGTTTTGGTTGAAGTTTGTTCATCATACATTTCAGTGTATTCAATTTCATCATTTATAGAAGTTGAGCTATGTCTCACTTCCACAATGACTAATCTCCCCATCATAACAAACGAGAGAGGTACTGTCATCATTCAAACATGTATACTATCAGAATTTAGACTCAAGCTGTGGTTGTTGTGTTGTTTATGTTTTAGAGTCACATAGGACTAATCATAATTCACTGATAAAACCAATGAAAATTTGATGAGAATATGGTGGATACGCCGCTGGTACTTCCTATATATAAGTATTCTTGTCAAAGGATCAGAGGCATTGTCAGGCGGTTATGAGAAGTTCTATGCAGGATTTAGTAATTTCTTGGTAACTAATCATAACTTGCGGATAAAACCAACGAAAATTTGACAAGAATATGGTGGATACGCCGCTGGTACTTCCTATATATAAGTATTCTTGCCAAAGGATCAGAAGCATTATCAGGCGGTTATGAGAAGTTCCATGTAGGATTTAGTATTGTCTTGGTTGAAATTTGTGTTACATTTATATCATCTCGCCATTTAAAGAAATTGGATTGTGTTCTATTTCTACATAAACTAACCTCTCCATCATAACAAACGAGAGAGGAACTGTCACCATTCAAACATGTATGCTATCAGAATTTGGACTCAGATATTGGTTGTTGTGTTTATTTATGTTCTAGAGTTACATCATAGAACCAATCATAACTTACTGATAAAACCAATGAAAATTTGACAAGAATATGGTGGATACGCCGCTGGTACTTCCTATATATAAGTATTCTTGTCAAAGGATCAGAGGCATTGTCAGGCGGTTATGAGAAGTTCTATGTAGGATTTAGTAATTTCTTGGTACATTGGTTGTGGCATTTATTTATGTTTAGAGTCACATCATAGAACCAATCATAATTTACTAATAAAACCAATGAAAATTTGACAAGAATATGGTGGATACGCCGCTGGTACTTCCTATATATAAGTATTCTTGTCAAAAGATCAGAGGCATTGTTAGACGGTTATGAGAAGTTCCATGTAGGTTGTAGTATTAGAAATTTTATTTTAGGATATAACCCTATCCTTCCAAACATATCAAAACTCTTACGCATGATATCATATTTAGTGAATCAACTCTACTTATCAATATTTTTACCGTAGGCAACAAAAAGCGATTCCTGTAGCAGGGTACTTAACCCTTACAAGGAACGTTACCGCCTCAAACAAAAATTTAAACTCTTACTCTTTTTCTAAGTATGTAACTGTCAAACTAAACACCATCATTTTTAGTCAAATATATCACTACTTAAATTTCGGGATGAAATTTCTAAAAAGCAGGGGATACTGTAACATCTGTCAAAAACGGATTTACCAAACCCGCTCCGTTTAATTTCGTTGCATATTTAATGTCCAAATTAATTTTAAACGATACATAATTAATAAGTATATTGGAAGATATAATTTGTTTTTGAAAAACTGTTAAAAATTGTGGTTTACAAATAAAAGGTTGCTGCCGGGTTTCGAACCCGGGTCAGCCAGAATTCAAGCAAAGACTTAACTTCCAACCATCCAACCACTGCGCCACTTGTGTTTCTTGTTTATTGTTAGAGACAATTAATACATAAAATAAATCTCGAATTCAAATACCGACGCGCCCAATTGCAGTCGTCGGAAATTCCGACTATCTCGCCAAGATTGGACGGTTTCTTCAGTTTTAACGTAAACTTTAACTACTACATCGGTTATAACCGACGTCTGAACCCGCGACGCAAGTCATAACCGCCGGAAAATCTTTAACCGACGAATCAAGACGGAAATCGGACTAAATACGTCGATGTTCTGCCCTATAAATACCCCCTCAAACCTCTGCTAGCTTTTTCGCTCACAATCACACCTTTACCCGACGTAATTCCACTCGGCGGAAAATTTTTGCAACTCGCCGGAAAACCGAACCTTTCACCTCTGTGCCTTACTGAACCCCCAGAGCTCATACCGAAGCCACCCACATTCATCTCAAGCTCGTTGAAGACTCTCTGCCGCAAGACATACGTCGCCGGAATAACCTGCTGACATCGGAGTTCTGCCGGAGAAACAGAGGAGTCCAGTTTGGTATACTTTACACTTAATCTTTCATTCTTTTTATTTATCTCACCTGTAATTAACCGCAACACACTAAAAGAACATGATTTAATCGACGAACCAGTCGGACTTTAGTTCTGGTTAAGTCCAACGAAGAAGACGAAGTTTCAGTTGTCTATATGTATAATTAAAATCAAGATATAACTCGGGTTAGACACACAGTCCAGCGGTGGACTGTGTGCACATAAAACACGCTTACGTCCCGAGTTCGATACTTGTCCCACGCATGCTTGCCTTAACAAAAATGTTCTTTTTTTTTACTGAACCGGATTCATTTCACATAGATGTTAAGTTTAATAAAAACCGGAATAATAACCAAGATAGACACACAGTCCAGTGGTGGACTGTGTGAACGTTTAATCGCAAGTCATGAGTTCAAGTCCGGACTACCGCACCGGTCCGGACAATTATCAAACTTTTTATATAAGACAGAAAGGAAATTATTTAGTTTGTATATAAGTATAATAAAAATCAGATTATTTAACAAGTTAGACACACAGTCCAGCGGTGGACTGTGTGTTAACCCAAACCACAGGTCCCGGGTTCGAGACCTGTGGAGAACACCGGTTCGATGCATTAAAATCGTTTTTAAAAATAAATGATTTTCTGTTTAAATCAATTAGTATAGATATAATTAAAAACAGAAATATTTCGGGTTAGACACGTAGCTCAGTTGGTAGAGCTGCGTGCACGCGAACGGGAGGTCTCGGGTTCGAGCCTCACCCGGCGCACACAAATTACACAGTCTGACCGGTCAACAAGTCAACGGTCAAACAAGTCAAAGTCAACGGTCAAAAAGTCAATATTTTTTTATTATTTTTATTTATTTATTTTATTTAAAAATCAATTAAAAATACTTAAAAATAACATTTTTAAGGTTAGAAAATAGCCTTAAACTCACAAAAATACACCCAACAATCCTACTAAAATGGATTAATAAAATCCGTTTACTTACCGAACCATTATGCCATTATCTAGGTTAGTTTCACTCGTGGTTAAATCAAACTTCGTGCGCATTCAACATCATCAACCGAACGCACCCAATGTGAGTGAATCTTACAACTCCCCTTTTTAATTACACGTTTTGGGGTGTGTCATGTGTCACTAAAATTAACTCGTTTATTTAAACTTGTGCCATACCATATTGTGATCTAAATTTAGATTGTATATATTGCTTGTAGTTATGTAATTCATTTTGTCAATTTATATGCAATTCATTCATTAGGCCCATCAGTTACTCGTGGGAGACGAGTTGAGCAACGCGTGCCTCAAAACAAATCCATTATTGTTCGTGTGTGTATTATTTAGTTTATATTGTTTGTAGTTATGTATTTCATATTGTCAAGTATATGCAAATCATTTCATTAGGCCCATTAGTTCCTCGTGAGAGACGAGTTGAGCAACGCGTGCCTCAAAACGATCCATTATTGTTCATGTGTGCATTATTTAATATTAATTGATTGGTGAATAAGTTTACATCTATTTTTACTCATGTGTGGTTGTGCACTTTATTCTATAATCAATTAAATAAACTTGTTCAAATGTTTTTCATAAGATTCACTCGCCAACTTTTTGTTGATCCAAAAACCATTTTTACACATGATACAGGTGAACAGGATGAAGCAAGGAAAACTTAGGAAATGCCTTAGAAGAAAACAATGAAGCTTAGATTGATGTTTAGGACATGATGTAATTATGGTTGTATATTTTCCCATTAAAATGTATTAATGAATATGAAACGTTATAATAAATGTCATGAGCTTTGATGATAACCCAATCATGCCTCGATCACCTTTTCCGCTGCGGGTCGGGGTGTGACACAAATCCCATGGTTTAGTGCCAGCGATGTCGAAAGCGGCTTCGAAGAATCCATTTCAAACTATTTGAGAATGTCGTGCGCATACTTAGTTTGATGAATTAATATCCCGTCTGGAAGCTGATCCACTTGAAGACCTAAGAAAAACTTCATTTCGCCCATCGAAGACATCTCGAATTTCTTCTTCATGATATTTTCAAACTCTTTGCACAGACTGTCATCCGTAGAACCGAAAATGATGTCGTCCACATAGATTTGTACTATAATCAGATGCGATCCAACTTCTCTGGTAAAGAAAGTGCTGTCCACTGTGCCTCTCGTGAAGCCATTTCCGACGAGATGTTGCGATAACGTCTCGTACCAAGCTCTCGGGGCTTGGTGTAAACCGTACAAGGCTTTATCCAGGAGATATGCTTTATTCTTGTTCAGTAGATCGACAAACCCCGGTGGTTGATCGACATACACTTGTTCACGAAGTTTACCGTAGAGAAATGCAAATTTTACATCCAACTGGGACACCTTAAATCCTTTCCAAGCTGCGAACGCTAGGAAAATGCGAATAGATTCTAATCGCGCAACTGGTGCGTATACCTCCGTGTAATCTATACCTTCCTACTGGTGGAATCCCTTAACAACCAGCCGAGCTTTGTTTCTGACTATAACCCCCAGATCGTCTCTTTTACACTTGAAGACCCACTTTGTATCAATAGCTTTCTGCTTCGGTGGCAAGTCTACAAGCTTCCAAACACCCAACTTCTCGAACTGTAAAAGTTCTTCCTGCATAGCAATTACCCAGTTTTCATCGGCTAGAGCTTCCACTAACGGTATTTGGCTCTATCTAAGAGATAAAACATGAATAGAAGCAGTAGTTCTGAGTTGGTGCAACTCGGGTGTAGAAACAACCAAGTGCTTTGTTGATTTGATTTCGTGTACACACACCAGTTTGTAGTTCTCCTATGATATTCGTTGAAGGATGGTATGAACATGATCGCGGCATTTCTTCTGTTGGAACATCAACTGAGCTTTGCTGATTTGAAACAATCAGATCACTGTTCACATCAACATTATGAGTACGTGTTGAAGCTTCGTTCTGATTTCTCGGACTAGCAGATTGATTCAACAAGTTAGATATCTGCTCAACTTCTTCGTCCGATGAAGTTTCATTATCAACATCAAATGTCGGTGCTTCATCTGAGTCAGAATTCTGATTATGAGGCGTACTGGGCACTGTTGTGATTTCTGGTTCATTAGAAGCATTCACTGGAGGTGTAGCAGGTGTTACTTCTGCTTCAGAAGTATTTTCAACTTGAACACCACTGCTATTGCTTGGACCTGCTCCGGAAGATGAAGAATCCAACGTGGCTTGATTAACCACAATTGTTCTAATAATTTGTTCTTGATTCACTGACTGGTGAAGATAATATAATGTTGCAACTTCTTCGTCAGACGGTTCTTCTGGCAAGTCGAATACTTCCAAAGGTCTTGGTAGCTAAACAGCCACGCGTCACCTCTCCTTTGAATAGGATCCGTATAGTTGAAACAAGCCACGTGCTGTGCTTCAATAACCTTTCTCAACGAAGGAATATATACTCGTCTCAGCGGACTCGCATATCCGGCAAAGAAACCTTCAAGAGATTTAGCTCCGAATTTGCCATCTTGGTCTATTACGGTACTTGGCGCACCGAATGGTTCTAAGAACTTCAAATTTGGCTTCCGCCGGTTTATCATCTCAAAACATGTTTTCTTTTTTGGTTTACAGTGAGAACTCTGTTTAGCGTGTAGCAAACCGCAACAACCGCTTCACTCCAGAAGCTGGCTGGAAGTTTAGAATCTGCGAGCATCGTTCTCGCAGTTTTAATCAAAGTTCTGTTTTTCCGTTCAGCTACTCCGTTTTGCTGTGGAGTATAGGGAGCACTAAATTCATGCAGAATCCCTTTTACGTTGAAGAATTCCGTCATTTTGTTATTTTTAAACTTTGTGCCGTTGTCACTTCTAATGCGTCTGACCGGCAGATGATAAAGATTCTCAAGTTTCTTGAACAGCATCACCAAGTTCTCGAACGTTTCGTCTTTTGATTCCTGAAAGAATAACCACGAATATCTCGAATAGTCATCTGTTATGACCAAGAAATATAAGTCTCCTGAGATACTTCGAACATTGACAGGACCGAATAAATCCATGTGGAGACGTTCTAATGGCAACTTGATTGAGTTCAGAATTTTCTTTGGATGAGATTTCTTGATTTGTTTTCCCTTTTTACACTCTAAGCAGTGATCAGACATATGAAAACTCAGAATATTTATGCCTTCTACAAGATCATTATGAACCAAGAAATTCATTTTTCGCAAATGAATATGCCCCATCTTACGATGCCAAAGAATAGAATCTTTTTCAGTAGCCTTTGTCACAAAACATTGCGCTGATTTTGATGAAGTGGTAGCGACGCCCATATCAAGAACATATAGATCATTCTTTCGAGGTGCTCGCATCAGAATCCACTCATCTAGTATTTTGAATCCCGGCTTCAAGATAATACACTCTTTGTCATTGAAATGTACCGTGAACTTCTTGTCACAAATCTGCGATATGCTCAGAAGATTATTTTCCAACTCTGCAATATAATTCACGCGATCAAATGAAATGACGCCATTGGAGAGTTTTCCCTCGGAGACTATTCTTCCATCCTGGTTACCCACAAATCCAACATATCCACCATTGATAGCTTTTATGTCGAATAGCAATGCTTTCATTCCCGTCATATGCCTGGACGCTCCACTATCCAAAATCCACTTAGAAAGTACGGATCTCTAGAGCCCCTGCACATTTCAACAATCTATTTAAAAAGCGAGACCCAAGCCTTTTTGGTCTTGGTTTGAATTGGATAACCATCGTCAAAATCAAATTCACACTCATTAGCATAATTGAATCCACTCTCATCTGCATAATCAAATTTACATTCATCATCTGGATTTTCTATGATGTTTATGTTTGAAAACTTTACCGTCTTTTTATATTTTGAATTGTTACCACTTGTAGTTTCGACAGATTTAGATGTGGTTTCAATTATGATTTCAGATTTTGATTCTTTCACGCTATCACTAGTCTTAACAGACTCAGACTTAGTAATCTCATATGTTGTTGACTTTTTCTTTGCAATCCAGGCTTGAGACTTGATGTTAGCCTTTTTGATGTAAAACTTGTTTTCATTAGATTTTGAAGTTTCACCTTTTTCGAAAGTAGAATTTTCAAACTTCTGTTCTGTTTTATGTTTTACTTCAGCTTTTGATTCATTTCGTTTCAAAATCTTTACAGGTTTTACAAACTCCGGATGCTTCGGTTTCACAACATTTGAACTTTCTTTCCTTCGAAGATATGCCGGATTTGGTTTCGAACAATGTCGTGCAATATGACCAATTTCACTGCACTTGAAACAAGTCCAAGAATTACACCACATGTTTTGGCACCACTTTCAATTTTGGCTTTATCTCGAAGTTCTTTTTGTTTCTTGAACTCATCGTTTGATTGTTTCCCGATCAAACTTTCCTCATGAACCGTGTTTGTCCCATATACAAAATTCATGTTTTTATTCTTGTATTCATGAAATGGTGACGTTTTCTTTTTAGGTTCATCTGATTCTTCTAATCCCAACCCAGCTCTCCGGTTTTCAGGATGATCCCCACCATTCCTTCGGTAGTTGTTTCTTTTAGGTTTGGAATAGAATTTCTTTTCATTGATCTCCAGATCATCTGATGTGACTTCCACGAGTTTAAAGAATTTGTCTAACAATTCTTCCTTCACGTTCCGAATCGGAAAACTATCATCAAAGTACAATCTATCAGAATCCTTAATCTTGTACATAAAAATATTAGGATCATAACTTAGATTGTCATCTGATGACTTATCGTCATCTTTAGACTGTGAATCAGAACTCTTTGAGCTCGAGTCAGCGCTTTTGAAGCTGCCATCATCAGAATCGTTCAGAACATTTTCAACAACCTTTTTAACCACAACATTGTCATCATTTGTTTTAGTATAGATTACATCAATATTCTCTGGCAACTCATTTTTCTTTTCAGAAAGTAACTCGATGTTGAGTGCCTTATCCATCCCATCAGCAGATTTACGACAATACTTCTCGATAAGGGTGGAGGAACATTGTTGTATTCTTTACCAAATTTCTTTTAGGTTTCTCTTCCGATGGAATTGTCGGAAGGATGTGATCAATGACATATGCATTACAGGTGTAACTTCTCAAAAGTTGTTGAACACGCTCTGTTTCAATTGTCATGTCCTGGAGTTGTTGCTTAGTTTCAGCAATGGTGTTAATATAGATATTAATCGCTTTTTGCTTATCCATTACTGTCCCTTTCAACATCCTTATTGTATCATGTTGTTTGATATTATTTCTATCAAGCCTTCCATAATCATTTTTTCATTTTATCATACATTTCCTTCATTGTGCAATAATCGTATTTCAAAAGTTCATCATGCACATTGTTTTTTCCGAGATGATTTTTTATTTTTCGACACATTCGATACAAGGTTCGGTACATTTTGTACAAGGTTTCTCAACCTCTACAACTTGTACTTTGACACCTTCATTTACCTCTGGACCTACCTTGGTTAGATTTGCCATCAAGGCTTTGTCGGCAATGTCCTTGAGGTTTTCGGCATTCACTTCCTGAGTAACATTAATGACCACTTTATCAGTTGATTTCTTCTCGGGAACTTGCTCCTGAGAACTTCCATCAAAGTGACCTGCAAAACTTTCACAAGAGTTAGGAGATAAAATTCCTTGCTTCTGCATGTGGATATACTCCTCTTCTTCACGTTGTTGTTGCAGATATTGTTCCAGCAGAATATTCTCCAAAGCCGCTGCTTATTCTGCAGAAGTATCTTCAACAATTTCAGCCATTAATACAACTCAGGTCTTCTTACCGATGTATGAGTTCCAGTCGAAACCATCATCTTCATTAGATGCAACCATAGCTTTCTCAGTGTTGCTGCTATTCGGTTTCTCTTGAATTTCAACCTGAGTCTTCTTCGGGAAAGGCTTGTACTGAAGTGACTTCTTGTAATACTCGTTGCCTCCTCTGAATGGACTTTGATTTCCCGTTACTTCAGGATTTTTGCATTGTCTCTTGAAGTGACCCTTTTGGCGACATCGGAAGCATGTGACCTTTGATTTGTCGAAGCCCAATTTGTTGCTAGAATTTCCCATATCTCGGCCTGTTAACGCAAGAAACTTGGTAACCCTTCGGATAA
Source organism: Scalesia atractyloides (assembly GCA_947069175.1). NCBI lineage: Eukaryota > Viridiplantae > Streptophyta > Magnoliopsida > Asterales > Asteraceae > Scalesia > Scalesia atractyloides. The sequence continues at coordinate 31,943,711 of CAMTDV010000005.1, forward strand.
TCGAAGCTAAACTCCACTTAATATCCATTAACTCGAGTTCTTCTTCATCCACTTGGTCATAATCTTCTGCCGTCATTTCAGGATTTCCAATTTTTCCGGCTACAAGACTTTCGTATGACTCTAGAACAGTGGCAAGAAGCGACATATGTTGTTTAGCGACTTGTTCCGAAACAACATTGTTCAAATTCACTGCGATGTTGCACTTGCATACATTCGAATTAGAATTTGTTTGTTGATTCTGATTTTCTTGACTTTAATCAGATGAATTTGAACCAGTGCTTGAAAACGAACTTTGTGGACTCTGATCATAATGAGGCTGTGATTGACTCTGGTTCTGTGGAGAAGCATTCATGTTCGCACTAAACGCTGTCCTAATTTTCGAACTTGAAATGTTGTCTTGCATTCCACTTTTGTAGTACAACCCAACGTCTTGAACTACATTAGCGTTCTTTGACTTTGCAATCTTCAAGAGTTCCATTTCATGGCCTTCGAGTTTATCGATAAATGTTGACAGCTTGAAGAATTCCCATTTATCGCTTTCCACTCTCCATCTGGTAGAGCATCTGCAAGCTTGTCGATGTACTCTTGTTCCGTCTTCTCGAGACCGTGTCTTCGCATTTGGACTTTAAGATGACAGAAGCGTTCAATCATCTGTTTCATGGTCTCACCCTTCAGCATGTTGAAGATATCGAACTCTTTCATAATAAGCGCTTTCTTGCTCTTGATCATCTCCGCGCTTCCTTAATACTTCTTTTGAAGCGAGAGCCAGAGATCTCTTGCAGATGTATACTCCGGTAGCAAGACGAGAATATCTTATTTGACGGATTGTTGGATAAGACTGATCATCTTTTTCTCAGCAATGTATTCCTCTTTTTGTACCGTCGAGTAATTGTACTTTTCAAGAATTTGCTGATGTTCATCTACCGGAACAGTGTAACCTCTTTCAATCGACACCCAGCCTACAAAGTGCATGGCTTGAACCCAATATGTAAATTTCTCTCTCCATGCTTCATACTCGTCCATGCTCATTAGCTTAGGCGGTTTAACAGTCGTGCCTATTTCGTAGTCAAGATTGACTTGATGGATCACGTTGGCATTTGACGAACTAGCTATGGACATAAAAGCTCTTTGAATATCATCCATCGTGAATAACGAGACTGGTACGCTAAAAATACTCAAAAAATTTTGAAAATGTTAGAAATACTACAAGTTCGGTCGAACTTGTAGTTTGAAATGAAGAATTCTTGAGTTTATCACAAGTTCGGTCGAACTTGTGATATTTGTTTTGAAAAATTTACTTCACTTCAGTCGAACTTGTGAAATGTTTTGAAAAACAAACCAACTATAACTTCGAGCGAACTTGTATAAGAGAATTGTTGAGAATTTAGCAAGTTCGGGCGAACTTAGCTAAAAACCTTGAAATTTTATCAAGTTCGGTCGAATTTGATAGAATACCAAATAATATTTAACAACTTCGAGCGAAGTTAGCTGATTTTCCAACAAAAACTCCTCAAGTTCGAGCGAACTTGCTAAAAAATCTCTTGAAAAGTGACTTTTTAGACCAAGTTTGGTCAAACTTGGTTAAACAAGTTCGATGGAAATGTTTTGAAAATCATGGCTTTTTCAAAATTTGACATCAATTCGATTGAATTTGGTCTCCAATCTTTCAAGGATTTATCTATGTTGTATTTTACATGATATATTCAAATTTGAAAAGATTTTGATCGTGAATTCTTCATTTTTGATGAAAAAGTTAAGAAAAATAGAAGAATGGAGATGAAACAGAAGTGTTCTTGTCTTGATACTATTAAATCAGGCTGTTCTAGCTCTGATACCACTTGTAGGACCGATCCTCGATGCTAAGGAACCTAAATTTGATATCTAACATCCATAATAGTGGAAATATTACGTTGTGTTTACCAATAGACAAGAATTAATCAGTTTAACATCAGTTTTATTGATCAAACTTCGAGAGTACAAACTGACAGAGCTTCGCTTCCAAAATGCCAAAGTTACAAATGAGAGAGGCTAGCTAGGTATTTATAGACATGCAAGTTCGTTCATGAAGGATGTAAGGCAAGTTTGGCCGAACTTGTCTCACCATGACAAGTATGAGCGAACTTGACCTCCTACTACATAAATACATCATTCACCTAGCCTATTCAGCTCTATACTATACAGACTCGATATAAGACTAAGACATAGACATTATGCACCAACAAAAATGTGCATTATACGACGGAACTATTTTCGGGTATCAAAACACTTTGTTTTGATACCAAATCAGTTTCATAAACTTAGTTAGACATGTTAAACATGTCTAACTCGTCACTTTTAGTTTAGTACTTGTTTAGGGTCGTAAGTCGAGCGGTCTTGACCACCGCTTTGACTTTCGAATCCGACCCGTTTGGTCGATATTAGGATCCAACCAAACACATATTTGTGACCATAATTATATAGGGAATAACCCTCTGAGGTTATACCTTATGGTCACGTCGTTTGGTTAGTATTATGATAGGTCGTTATCATGCCCTTTATAAATGACCAAAATGCCCTTTTCGCACATAAATTCATTTTAAGCATATGTGGCTGAAGTTTTGACATATAAACTGATATTACAACATATTAAACATGTTTGGGCATTTAAGACTTATCATAGGACATGTTTAACCATCCTATGACGCATTTACATAAATGACACGTTAAAGTAGAGTAAACTACCTTAACGGGTCATTACGGGTCAAAAGCACTTAGGATCACTTCCAAATCAGAATGTTTAGTTTATTAATCATACCATATGAGCTCCAACACTCATTTGGTTTATAAGACATCATTCTATCCCAATCTTCCGATTAAGGTCCTTACACTAACATAATTATCCGATCTTAGGAACCATTTGATTCCTCGTACTCTTGATCTTTATTATTCTTCTTGAACAAGAATACCTTTGCAACCCCAAGTGAATAAATAGACCCCTCTTTTATGTTTTTTCAAATATTTTGGGGCGAAACACGTGTGCCTACTCGATACTTTCATGTTTTCACGCTTTCATGACATATACTTGCTATGTTAATCTAGTACATATATAGTACATGATTTCAATTATGTTTTGCTATGTATGTTGACTGGGCATGCTAGCACATCGATTTTATGGACATTTCCACTTCGTATGTTGACTTAGCATACTTAGTACATGGTTTAAAGACATTTTTCATGACATTGCTTACATTGACTATGACATTTGGTTTGTTTAACGGGACATAGTACATTCATTAACATTGATCACGCCGCCCGATAGTATGTAATGGTACCATTGGACTTGAAAAATCCCGTTCCCCGCTTCCTAGGTTTGTTTGGGTAGGGAATGACAGAATCCGAATACATTTTTGATAAACCTTTGAGTTGATAAAGGTGGTTTATCCGACAGTCTCAAGGCTTGAATGTATGCGATAAACATAACTACATAAATGTTCATATCAAATAAAGCATTGATTTTGCAAAACATGACTTTTGATTTAAAAGTATGGTTTATTCAAGACATTGTTTTGTACATGACATTTTGTTATGCATGACATTTGCTATACAAGTTATTGTTTATACCTAACATTGTGACACATTATAATGTTTACATATTACATTTGACATTTGTTAGACAAGACATTTTTGGTGGTTATTTGATAAGTGATTTAAATAACGAGATGTGTGTAATTTGATAAAAGCGTGGTGGATACGCCGCTGGTACCTCCTATATATAAGTGCTTTCATGATATTACATATCGTAGCGTTATTTGAACCACTTCGACAAAGACAAAGACATGACACATTTGGTACAAATAACATATATTTTTCACAAGACATTGTTTTACAAATGGCATATTTTATATAATTCATTTTCATCCGGTTAATTATTTAACCATACATCCTTCTTCTAAATCATTTGATTTTCATATGATTTTATAAAAGAAAACATTTTATAATGTTCATGACTACTTTTCGTTAAACTATTATTTAAACTTCAAGTCATGAATCCTCATCAACAAACCTATGTATCTCACAGGCATTTTTATGCTGATGTACCTATTTTCACATGTTTTTCAGGAGCTAATGTTTGAGGTTGATTATACCACACATAGGACGCACTTTGGGCTTTAATGACTTAAAATCTACAAGACAATTAGAATTTCGTTTATTTTCTTTTATTCCAAGACATTGTAATCAATTTCATTCCATAATACAAAACTTTAAATTACCATGGTTGTTGAAACAATACTTCTGTTACGACACTCCCCGATGTTTCCAGCGCGGTTTGTTGTTTACGCGGTCGGGGTGTGACAGAATGATTGGTATCAGAGCCAATGGTTATAGGGAATTAGGTTATTAGTAATGCTTTGACCTAGACTTTAACTTTTCTAGTACCCTAACACAAGTTATCTTGTATTTAGAATTTAAAACGCTACCATCACCTATCCTTAGGTGAATAACAAAACAAAATGGAAGGCATAAAGTAAAAAATAAATCATCGATCTCTTTTAGCTCCAAAGTTTTCAAAATCTCGTCAAAGTTTGGATTTTAATAATGTGAACACATGCAATCTGGAAGGCTGGGTGCCTGTACCCTGAGTTTTCTGTCTAAGGCTAGAGTGTTCGTACAAGTCCACTTAATCGGACCAGTCACTCTTACCTAGGAACTCTGAGGTGAGTGTCCACCTATAGGCTAAAGCATATCTTTGCGATACATTATAAAAAATCTATTTACTTTGATTAGTCACTTTGTGTCGTTTGTTTGTTGCAAGTAAACGAACAAATGACCACCATCCTTTCATTTCGTTGATTTTTATGACATCTCATTTCCCGAACATTCACCTCACTCGTTTTCTCTCATGTTTTCCTCTTTTAGAATGCCTCCTCGACAAAACGTACCACCACCTAACACCGAACTGGCAACTATCATAGCACAACAGATGGTTGCTATGCTACCAAATCTAATTACTCAAATCAACCAAGCCAACAACAATAATAATGCTCCTTGCAACTTCAAACAGTTTAACTCGGCTAAACCACTCAAGTTTAGTGGTTCTGAAGGAGCAACTGGGCTCCTACAGTGGTTTGAGAGTCTTGAGAATACTTTTCGCCATGTTCAGCTTCCTGATAATCGTAAGGTTGAGTTTGCTTCGAGCGTGTTCCAAAAGAGGGCGCTCACGTGCTGGAACGGAGTGGTGAGGGATAGGGGTGCAGATGTTGCTATGGGTCTGACTTGGGAGGAACTTAGTGCTCTAATGATGAAAGAGTTATGCCCCCGTCATGAAAAGAGGGCACTTGAGAATGAGTTCCATGACCTAAAGCAAGACTGTGGTGAGCATCGTGCGTATACCAATCGGTATGAGGAGTTGAGCTTGTTGTGTCCTGAGATGGTGATGCCTTTGGATAAGGCGATTGAAAAATACATAGATGGTCTGCCAGATCCTGTCCAGGACATCGTCACTGGCAGTAACCCTACATCTGTCTGTCAAGCCATTGAGCTAGCAGCAACCCTTACTGAATCACAAGTAAAAAAGGGTAAGCTTCATCGAAATGGTGACAAGAAACCGTCTGTTAAGTCTGAGAAGCAAAAGGGTAACAAAGCTGAAACCTCCAAGAATTCAAGAAAGCGTAAGGCTTCCAAGGACTTCGCTCTCACTACACAACCTAACCAAGCTGCTTCTAATCAGCCTGCTCAACCACAGGCCAAGAAACAGTATGTTGGCAATGCACCTTTGTGCAACAAGTGTAACAGTCACCATCAACCACATTTACAGTGCCGCATTTGCACTAACTGTGGGAAATCTGGTCATCTTGCCAACACTTGTCATTTTGCTCCTACCCAGAATCCAGTAGCCCAAAACCCTGCTCAGTAGCCTGCACGACCTCACTATCCACCTGGGTCTTGCTACAATTGTAGGGATCTCACCCACTACAGAAATAACTGCCCGAAGTTGGCAAATGCAAACCCGGCTCGTAGACGAGAATTTAACATCAATGCTAACGAGGCTCGGGCTGAAAATGAAGTGGTCAATGGTACGTTCTTTGTTAACAACCATCCTGCTTCAATTCTTTTCGATTCGGGTGCCGATAAGAGTTTTGTATCCTAGCTTTTGAACCTTTGCTTTCCATGCCTAGAACCAAACTAGGAAAGACATTGACAGTTGAAATAGCTAGTGGTGAACCCCTTGTTCTTGATTCTGTCATCCGTGATTGCCAATTGAACCTTAACAACCACCTTTTTGCCATTGACCTCACTCCAATGCAACTCGGGAGCTTTGATATCATAGTAGGGATGGACTGGTTATCTAAACACGATGCTGAGGTGATTTGCTTTGATAAGATCGTTCGTATACCCCTTTCGTCTGGTGAAACCTTAGATGTTCGTGGAGAAAAACCCGTCAGTAGCCTTAAACTCATGACATGCACCCAAGCCCATAAATACCTACGAAATAATTATGTTTCTTTCTTGGCGCATATCGTAGATGAGAAAGGCAAGGGAAAATCTATTAATGACATTCCTGTTGTTAGGGATTATCCTGAGGTGTTTCCTGACGAACTACCAGGTTTACCCCCAGCACGTCAAGTCGAGTTTCGTGTAGATCTTGTACCTGGTGCCAACCCTATAGCCAAACCCCCATAACGTCTTGCACCGTCTGAGATGCAAGAGTTAGCTAAATAGCTTCAGGAGTTGTCTGACAAAGGATTCATTCGTCCAAGCTTTTCACCTTGGGGCGCTCCAGTCCTATTTGTGAAAAGGAAAGATGGATCCTTCCGTATGTGTATCGATTACCGTGAGCTCAACAAACTCACAATCAAAAATCAATATCCCCTACCCCGTATTGATGATCTCTTTGACCAGCTACAAGGTGCTACATGCTTCTCAAAGATTGATCTTCGTTCTGGGTATCATCAGCTTCGTGTTCTCAAAGAAGATATTCCCAAAACTGCTTTCCGCACTCGACACGGTCATTACGAGTTCACTGTTATGTCTTTTGGTCTGAAAAATGCTCCTGCTGTTTTCATGGACTTGATGAATAAAGTTTGTAAGCCTTATTTGGATAAGTTCATCATTGTTTTCATTGATGATATTTTGATTTATTCGAAGTCTCGAGCCGACCACGAGCAACACTTTTGTTTAACGATGGAATTCCTAAAGAAAGAACAACTCTATGCCAAGTTCTCCAAGTGTGAATTTTGGCTTAAGGAAGTTCAATTCTTAGGACATATTGTCAACGAACAAGGTATTCATGTAGATCCGCTAAAATCAGTGCGATTAAGGAATGGGATACACCTACTACTCCTACTGAAGTTCGTTCATTTCTTGGTCTCGCGGGTTATTAACGTTGATTTATCGCAAATTTCTCAAAGATTGCGGTTCCCCTCACTGCTTTGACTCAAAAGAATAAACCTTTTGAGTGGGGATCCAAACAAGAAGAAGCTTTTCAGACCTTGAAACAGAAGCTTTGTAATGCTCCTATTTTATCCTTACCTGAAGGTAACGACGACTTTGTCATATATTGTGATGCATCAAACTTAGGACTTGGCTGCGTTCTCATGCAAAGGAACAAAGTTATAGCCAATGCATCAAGACAGTTAAAGATTCACGAAAAGAACTACACCACTCATGATCTTGAGTTGGGTGCTGTTGTTTTCGCACTGAAAATTTGGAGACATTATCTATACGGTACAAAATGTGTGGTTTTCACCGACCACAAAAGTCTCCCGCACATTTTCAATCAAAAAGAACTAAACATGAGACAGCGACGATGGGTCAAACTTCTGAACGACTACGACTGTGAGATTCGCTACCATCCTGGTAAGGCGAATGTCGTAGCCGATGCTCTTAGTCGAAAAGAACGAGTCAAGCTACATTGTGTTCATGTTCGATCTGATATTCAAAACCGTATCTCCCAAGCTTAACGAAATTTTTGTACACAAGGCATGACTGGTGATGAATTACCACATCATCTTGAGCTTCAACTTGAAACGAAAGACAATGGGTTGTTATATTATCTCAGCTGTTTGTGGGTTCCAAGTCAAGATAATCTTCGCACCATGATAACGGATGAAGCTCATATGTCTCGTTATTCAATTCATCTAGGTGCAGACAAAATGTATAAGGATCTTCGTACCCAGTATTGGTGGCCCGGTATGAAGAACGACATTGCCTTGTACGTATCTAAATGTCTTACTTGTCTCAAAGTTAAGGCATAACATTAATGCCCTTCTGGTTTGCTTGAACAACCAGAAATTACGGTTTAGGAATGGGAAAGCATTGCAATGGATCTCATTACCAAATTACCGCGTGCATCTAAGAGGTCATGATGCCACTTGGGTAATCGTTGATCGTCTAACCAAGTCAGCACACTTTATAGCAATCCATGAGGATTTCCCTGCTGGCAAACTTGCTAAGATCTATGTGGATGAAATTGTATCTCGTCATGGTGTCCCTTTGGACATCATTTCTGATCGTGATGCTCGATTCTCATCTCATTTTTGGAGGACCATGCAATCTGCCATGGGAACCAAACTTAACCTGAGTGTGAGTCTCAAATCAACTACGGATCACAGTGGTTTGATTGTAAACACACAAACACCAATGGAATAGGTGTTTGTATGTGTAAAGATAAGAAAAATCAAGGTAGAAGATGAAGATTCTTGTTTTGGTAGAAACTACAAGTGTTGTATGTTGAATCCCAATTAGTAAAACGATTTAAGCACCTGGATATACGGATTAAGCACAAGAACAAACACCAAAATCACAACACAAGAAATCACCAAAAGTTGCTAGTCAAAGAACCTTGGAGCTAGGGTTTTCATTAAGCACATATATATAATTCAGGACAACTGGCGTAATTAGTAATTACGCCAGCCTATTAATTACGCCCATAGTACAAAAATATTCATCTATTACATTTTCAGTCCCTGAACTATCTAAAACACTGTAAACTAACATAAGACTATCCAAAATCTAGTTTAGTCAAGTATCAACGATCTCAAAAGTTCCAACAATATCCCCCCTAGATCGTTGTGTACTTGGCTGTTCTTTATTTGCTAGCTTCTGGTTCTGGATTTGTTGCATCTTGTTCAGAGGACTGTTCTGGCGGTGCTTCAGTTGTTGGTGGTTGATTAAAAATAGCTTCACTTGTTGGTGGTTGGTCCTCCATAGTGACTTCATATGTGGATGAAGTCGGAGGTGGTGGGACAATGACATGAGGATCAGATAGTGGTGGAAGGTCTTCCGTCATTTCGATATTTCTTTCTCTGGAACGCTCAACTGCTCTTTGAATCAGCATTCCTTCCTCCAAGAATACATTCCCTGCCCCAACGTGAATTTTGTTGCCGTAGATAACGTTCAAGTCAGACAGACAGAACATGAACACTTCCATGGGATCCAGTATTCTAATGTCTTCGTTTGAGTTGGAACGAATCACGGCCTCACCTGTTTGACCATCATAAAACCATTTCTTGAAGTCTTTGAGCATGACGGGTTGTTCTGGAGGAAGTTGAACCCTGGTAACCACATCTGCTGGATTTATCACCCAAGTAACTCTGCCTTTTCCGGTGAGAGGGTCTTTGGTGGTTTTTGATATTCTACGTGGGCGTTGAGGCATGAAAACGGTGAATCCACGAGCGCACTCTCTCAATATTGATCTTTCGAAATCTCCACCGATGCTGCTGTGGGTGGGATTGATCATGTCGTGCTTGCTCAATTCTCTAATATCCCATGTGGGTAAGCTTTGCATGGCATTTCTGTTGCGGAAATACTGGATCACCCCTCCTCGATGCTTGACAATAAACCACCCTGTGAGATTATCATACTTCCAGCTGATGATTCGATCTGTCACCGCAGTTTTCTCTACCGTGATAACTTGGTAAAAGTCTGGTAACTTAGCTCTTTCTTTCTTGAACCATTCTGGATGTTGAGGTGCAAACTCATCTCCTCCATCAGACTCATACACAACTTCATCCTCCAGCCCCCACTCTAAAAACTTTTCAGGCATCTCAAGCCTGTCAACCTCTTCTTCATCACTATCTTCTTGGGAGTTACTTCCACTGCAGAATCAAGACGCTTCTTTCTCTTTTCAGCAAGCTCAGTCTTCCGTGTTTTCTCTCTTTCTCTGAAGCTATCAAAATCGAAAATTTCATCACTTGAGTATTTCGGTTTACGATTGGCCGATTTGTATAAATCTTGAACTAGCTCGTGCAGCTTTTCCAATCCCTCTTGTTGAAATCTGATGAAGTCGGTTTGCTTTGAAACATACAAACTCAGTTCCTTGTTCTTTTTATGTTGCTCCTTTGAGTTTTTCACAAAGCAGATTTGTGTCGTTCACTTGATTCTTTAGCAAGCATATTTCTTTGGCGGGAAACTTTCCAATGTCTTTATATAGACGATCGAAAAGGTCCTGAAAAGGGCGTGGTCTAGATGGAACTCGCGGTGGAGTAGCAGAAGTTGGGTTGCTTGGTTTTGGTGGCACATCTTTTGAAGAACCTTCATCAGCTTTTCGTTTCTTTTGCACGGGGGACTTGCTTGGTCCGGTCTCAGCTGGATCACTTATTAAGCTCTCAACAAAGCGATCCAATTTTTCTTGCTCCTCAGTTACCCCCACCGGAGTTTCAGATTCAGTTATTTCTCTTCTCTTTAGTCGTCGTTCACGCTTTTCAGCTTCCCTTACAGCATGAATAGCTTGCATTCGTTCTATCTCTTCTTGAGACATTAGCATCCATCAAACGTTCACCCCCCAAGTGTCTTTCTTACTTTTCTTTTTGGAAGGTTCTTCTTCAGCTTTCTTCTTTCCTTTGTTTTTCCTTTTCCGGACCTGTGAAGCTTCTTCTTCAATTTCAACTTCTTCATCGGCAGCTTTTCTTTCTTGACGTTCTCTCGCCATTCTTACTTCCTCTCTGTATTTGTTGTAGGCGGCCTGCACCACAGGACGTCTTTCGACTCTATACATATGATTGTGAAGCATCACCCATTGCTCTGTCTTTAGTTTCGTAAATTGCCTTCCTTTTGGCAATGAAAACATGTATGGTACCCGTCATGTGGCAGGTCTTTGTGATTATCATTTATCAGCAGTTGTACGAAACGAGTATACATTGCCCATGGACCTTTGTTGACGTTATCAACCATGCAGCAAAAGATCAGACTTGAGATATTGAATGGTTGGTTTGTACATAGATTGAGCATTGCTGCTGACCATTCAAGATTTAAACCATCATATACTCCTTTTCGATGAGCAATACTTACTGCAAAGATGTGTAGGATGTATCTCCAGTCTCTAGTTGACCCATTCCTCTTTATCTCGTTCTTTCCTCTGAAGTGTCCCTGATAGCCCATTCCTCGAAAACCATCGAGAATGTCGTATTTGCTCAACCTTAGAGGATCTCCTGAGGAGCCACCCAGACACAGAACATTTCGACTTCTTTCTTCAATTACAATGATTTTCTTGTTTCGAACTGTTGAGGTAATTCGTCTGACTTGATTAACATATGAGACTTTTGCATTTTTCCCGAATTAACTATGTGGATAGTGTAGATGTCAGGATTTGCTTGAACTGCATAGCTGATCTTGCTTCGGGTTAACCAATCCATCACATCTTCAAAATCTTTTATGGTATCATCAAGTGCCACGGGCTGGTTATGTTTCATGGTTGAATCCCAGAACACTTCTTTCACCATTCTGTAACCATGAAGATTAGCCAAGTGAGATCAGAGAGATATAGATATAAGTTAAGTGTTAGAAATATTTACACAAAGCAAAACAAATAAAAACGCTGCTATCTACGCCGGGACATACAATAATTTCGCTGATCATTTACGCTGGAAGATAATAGCGTAGTTAATTCTTTGTTTGTTGGGTTCTTGATCAGCGTAGAAGCTTATCTACGCTGTACTACCGACGTAATTAATCAATTTCGCCGGTTGCTTGAACTCGCCTTCAAGACTTAACTTCGCTAGACTCCGATCTTCGGACAAAAACGCTGACATCATATTAATTACGCTATATTCAAGTTAATTTCGCTATATTCAAACATTCTTCATAAACCCTTAAAAAACCCAACAACCAAATCCCTTCAAAACTCACATCGATTCCTTGTTTAGACAAAACCAAAATTCTTGTGAATGATGACACAATTTAAAACGTAGCAAGCACAAAACCATACCGAAATGTATGTCGAATCTTTGAGAAAGGAGAATTTGTTTTGTTGATTCAATATGAATATAGGTTACTTGGTTTTTGAAATGATGTTATATATGGAGACGGTTAAAATGAAAATGAAAAAGTTTATATACAAAAAATATCTACCAGCGTATTTATTATTTACGCTGGTAAGATAACTACGTGGCGTCTAAAATACTTTCTATGTATTCTTCTAGATTAAGAAACACAAACCAAATACGCTCGAAAATCTTAGACTTTCTCGAAAATTGTGCCCCTTTTTAGTAAGGATGAGGTTAAACAGTGAAAATTTTGCCAATTTGGACCCCGAGAACAAGGGGAAGCTTTGTTTGACACTCCGTGACATTCCTGCACAAGATCATACTGTTAACGCTTTGTCAGTCAGATGTTTTAGAATTTTGAATGATCGAGGCACAAGAAAAACTGTCAGTATGTTTGTCCACTTAAATTCATGCATCCTTATTTCAACATGCTTTCGGTTTTCGTTTTATCATGTTGTGGTAATATTTACAAAAATTGCAATGCCCCCCACTCCAGCTAGATGAGTAAATACTATGCCCGTGAGTCCCCCATCAGGACATACCCCCGCGATCAAGGTATGCGCAAATATTCATCATAACTGGTGAGTATGCCGAAGAGACCAGTTGCCGTCCTGACCAGGGTTAGGCAGATACCTCATTGTGGTATGATTACATTGATTTGCTCTTTTGATTTGAGCTTTTACAATTGAAGGGTTTTGGCCTCTTGGACTCTTTTAGATAGGATATCATAATCGTGCCTAGGTCTACATGTTTCTTTATGCAATAGAAGAGCGACTATGATATCCCCGAACGATAAATGACATAAAGACCCGAAATTTCAGACTTTGGCAATCTGTCAACACAAGATTTAAGACCATTAAGCCATATGCCACAACGTGTTACCCGCAGGAAGCACAGTATTGTGGGTATCCAGAATTCTTGTGTGATCTTTTTCTTTTGACGCCTAATCGTAGTTTACTCGAGAGTGTTGCTGAATCTACTGACACGTCATTTCTTGTTACCCCGATCTTCTTTGCGTAGCATCTTGATTTTGCTTTTTCTGTATCAAAAATCAACAAAAGTGTTAGCAGTTTTCTATCATTTCTCAAAACAGGTGTCAAACGGAGATCAGAAGCATTTATTTAATTTTCTGGATATTCTTCCCCCCTTAATATTTTATTTTCGAGTGTCCATTACTTGAAAAATAAATTTTAAAGTGCAGAAAATCGATTTGCTGTGCACAATTTTACGATATTAATTAATTTTTTTAAGATAGAGTATATACAGTTTGTCAATCCAGCAAAGTTCATTTCCACTCAAGGAAATTAACCATTTCCAACCAGGTTACCAACTGGTTGAAACGAGTTTTATCAAAGGCTTTTGTGAAGATGTCGGCTTTCTGTTGCGTGGTATCCACTGGCACCACTTAATGTAACCCTTTTCGTACGCATCTCGAATCGCCTGAATACGAATCTCGATGTGTTTAGTTCTCGAGTGATGGAAAGGATTCTTCACAATTCCTACACACGCCTCGTTGTCGATGAATATAGGAGTCTTCATGAGGTTGATTCCATAATCCAGCAACTGATTTTGTATCCAAAGGACTTGTGAGCAACAACTATAAGCAGCCGTGTATTCAGCTTGAGCAGTAGAGGTGGACACTGTTGTCTGCTACTTGCTTTGCCACGATATCAGACGATTTCCTAGGAATTGGCAACCACCTGAGACAGATTTCCGATCAACCTTGCAACCTGCATGATCACTATCAGAATAAGCAATTAAATCAAAATTACTATCTTTAGGATACCAAAGCCCAAGCTTGGGCGTTCCTTTCAGATAGCAGAATATTCTTTTGATAGCTATCTCATGAGATTCTTTGGGATTCGTCTGAACGCGTGCACAGATGCAGACTGACCACATAATGTCAGGCCTACTTGCTGTTAAGTACATCAAAGAGCCTATCATTGAACGGTAGAAGGACTTATTCACCGGATTTCCTTGAGGATCGAGAGAAATTTCGGTTTGTGGTGTGAACGGAGTACTCGTAGTTTTACAGTCAGACAGGTTGTACTGGGCAAGTATATATCTGATATATTTGGCTTGATGAATTAAAATTTGTTGAAATCGGTATGCCCAAGACACATATTAAATTGATGTGGCTAGTACGTTATGATCCAAGTCGGGCCATACCCAATAACAAGCTAGACAAACACTTACAATATTTATTTATGATATGATCAAACAAATAAATATTAACATTTAGAATATTTAGAAATTGGTTTTCTAAATAATTGCACTTGAGAAACTAATAAATTATATGGATAATTTATTTTGAGAGAATATTTTATATTGTTATTTAATGGGTTAAGTAACATTATATATAATTGTGATATGTTGCATAAGTCTTATAACATGTAATGTTATAATTTTATAAAAAGGTTATAAAATAAACATAAGACTTATTTTATAAAATGAAGTATTTGGGTGACAAAAACAAGGCCATATGACCGAAAATTTTGGTGTTTCCCAAGGTGGTCTTCCACCATTCATTTTGCATGCAATCTTCATCAAATCCAAGACTAGATCTTACAAGATTATATGTAGGATTTTGATGTTTATTTTAAAAGATATACACACATATTCTCTCAACAATATTAAAGTGTAAGGACTCTAAAAAGTCCTCTCGAAAATTCGGCCAAAGGTGGTTGTCAAAAGGGTGTTTCAAGTGAGTTCATAAGTGTAAAAATCCTAGCAATCTTGTGGTGTTTGTTGGAAAGCTTGGGGTATACAAGATTGAGGTCTTCTACTTAGAAGATTACCATTCAAGAAGTTTCATCTTCTTCACCTACTTGTTCTTTGGAAGGTAGTATGCTAAACACCCTATGATTGTATTTTGATAGCATGCATGTTCATATATAGATCCGGGTTTTGGGTTTTTACATACAAAAGAGTTTTGTATCAACATAAGTAACATGTTTTAAATAATTATTCCCCTGTGTTTTTATTTTATATGCATAAAATAACTTTGATAAACATGTTCAAGAACCCAACAGTGGTATCAGAGCCGCTTATATGAATGCATGCTTCAATGGATTAAAAATTTCAGGATTTTGGGTTTGTGGAAACCCTATGGCCGAAAATTTTAATCATGGTTTTCCTTTTGTTTTTCAAGATGTTTATTATACATGAAGTATCTTGAAAAATTATATCGTTTGGATGATTTGTTTGTTTGGACAAAAACACATCTTTTCGGTTTTTCCCTTGGCCGAAAATTGGGTTACAAAAAAGGAAACCATTTTTGCTCTTGAATTTAAATATATATGTGGATATATATTTTTGGTGTTCATAACCTAGCCATGACCTTGTGTTTGAATATGTTGAATGATTGTGTTTGTGATTTATTTAATTATTTCAATGGGTTGTAATAATTAATTATCTTTGTTCTTCCATAGTAAAGTTGTAATTTATTTATTTTCAATTGGTATGTAAATAAATAGATTAGGTGCATTTTATTTTACTAGAAAATGTATTAGGATACTTCATTGTAAAAGAAGATGCACACAAAAATGCATTTCTGATTTTGGCCAATTTTGGGCCTAAAGAACCTCATGGTTCTTAACGGGATTTTAGCCCAATAATCAAAACACATTTTTTGAGGCCCAAAGGAGTTTGGAGCTGAATATAAAGTCCATTTGGAAGCCCAAAGAAAGTGAAGAAATCATAACACAAAAGGAAGACTTGAAGCATTTAGATGCGGGTTCAAGTGGAAGTTCAATGACACATTTTGTGTCAATATTCACTCTTTAGGAAGGACCTTTTGGCACACTTGTTTCGGCTAACAAGTGTTGTCAAAGAATAGTTGGCTATGGTTATGCACCTATTTTGTGTGTTATGCTTGTATGGTTGTTTTATTTATGGTTGTTTAGATGATATCTGGATATGCATGCTTAACAACTTATAATCCATAACAAGCTTAAAATTGGTTCTTTAAAATCATTGAAGTGGTTAATAAAATGGTTTTATAAAAATTAATGATCTTATAATAAAATGGGTTTTATTAATAAAACCATGAAAATTGGTTTTCACTAAGGTACCATGAATTTGAATGCATGCAAATGTATGGTACATAAAGTTTTCTAAAACTAGAATTTTTGAAAACATAAAATCCCTTTTATAAAACAAGTCAAACACCATCCTTTTATAAAACACTCGAATCACTTGGGAATTCTTTGTGGGATAAAGGTCACCTAACCACATTTGAAGGAACTTGTGAATTGGAGGTAGGCTTACAATATTTGTGGGATAAAGGTCACCTAACCACCTGTATGTGTAAACTTACATGTGTGTGTAAGTAGAACGATTTGATTTCGAAACCATGTGCTTAGGGTCACCGAAGCATGGCGTACAAAGGTGTTGATGGGATTATACATGCCAACTAAACATTAAAATGTTTAACCGATCCCATATGGCTAGAAATTGCAAAGGGTTTGTCAAACGTTGATTACCTTGTTAATTTAAATAATGGGATAAATGTCACCTAACCAATATTTAAATGTAACGTTGGATTCTAGATTTTAATTATTGATTGTTATGAGACACAAAAGGGTATTATAATAAAAATTTATAATATCGAAAATACTAAAAAAAATTAAACTTTGTTAAAATTTTGTAGATGGCCGCTAACAATGCAAACACAATTACCCAAACCGTCTGTAACCTATCACTAAGAACCATCCTTGAAAAGGATCGTCTCAACCATAACAACTTCATGGATTGGTATCGAAACTTGAGAATCGTTCTCAAGCAAGAAAAGATATCTTATGTGTTGGACGATCCTATTCCCGATGAACTTAACGTGGAAGATGAGGAGGCCTATAACGATTGGATTAAGTATACCGAGGACTCCATGCAAGCCTCTTGCCTCATGTTGGGAACTATGATTCCCGAGATTCAAAAGGATTTTGAACATCTGGGGCATACGACATGATTACCCAATTGAAAGAAATGTTCCTTCAACAAGCAAGGGTAGAACGCTTCAAAATGGTTCGGGCGCTTCATGCATGTCGTATGGAGGAAACCCAATCTGTCTCATCTCATGTCCTTAAGATGAAGAGCTACATTGATCGCCTCGAAAGGCTTAATTGTCCCGTCTCTAAAGAGTTGGCTATGGATTTGATCCTCAACTCTTTAACAAAGAAGTTTGAGACTTTTGTCATGAATTATAACATGAACGGATGGGACAAGAGCATTGGTGAGCTTCATGCAATGCTCAAAACTATTGAGGCAGGCATGGGTAAAAAGGCTTTACCCGTTCTAATGATCAATGAGGGAGGCAACAAGAAGAGGCCCCACCCCAACTCCAAGGCAAGTTTTGACAAAAGGAAGGGCCACGTCAAAGGGAAGGGAAAAGGAAAGGTTAAAGCGGAACCCACAAAACCGAAGGAAAAGAAGCAAAAGGTTGCTTCGACTAACCCATGCTTTAAGTGTGGAGAGATAGGACATTAAAAAAAAGTTCCAACCTATCTCAAGGAGTTGAATAACAAGAGGGATGCAGGGCAAACCTCAGGTACAATATTTATGATACATATTGACCTTAATGTTATTTCTTCAAACACATGGGTATTGGATACTGGGTGTGGAACTCATATTTGCAATCTATTGCAGGGGTTCAAAAGAAATAAACATTACAAGAAGGGAGACATTAGTCTCTTCATGGGCAATGGAGCAAAGGTTCAAGTTGAAGCCCGAGGAGACTATGTTTTGAAACTTCCAAGTGGTTTGGAAATCACCTTGAAAAATGTTTTGTATGCTCCTAGTTTGACTAGGAACATTATATCAGTTTCCCTCTTGCTACAATATGGTTTTACTTTAAAGTTTGTAAACGATGACATTTATGTTTTGATGAATGACATGTTTTACTTTAAAGCTATGCCTTCAGATGGTATATATGAATTGGTTCATGATAGTACAATTGATAGTTAAATGTACCAAGTAACCACCAAGAGACTCAAATTAGATTTGAGTGATTCCTATCTTTGGCATTGTCGCCTTGGACATATAAACAAAAATCGCATGCAAACACTTCAATAGAATGGTCTTTTGGAAACAAATGGAGATGATTCATTTGATATATGTGAATCTTGTTTACAAAGCAAAATGACTAAGGCACCCTTCAGTGGTACCTTTGAAAGGGCAAAAGACTTATTAGGTATCATACATTCAGATGTATGTGGTCCTTTTAAGCCAATGACTAGGAATGGTGAAAGATACTTCATTAGTTTTACTGACGACTATAGTCGTTATGGTTATGTGTACTTAATAAGACACAAAGATGAAGCGTTTGAAATGTTCAAAGATTTCAAAAGTGAAGTAGAAAATCAACTCAAGAAAACAATCAAAGTCCTTCGTACCGATAGAGGAGGTGAATACCTTAGTGATGCTTTTCAAGATCATCTTAGGAGTTGTGGGATTATCTCACAACTTACTCCACCTGGAACACCACAACATAATGGTGTGTCTGAAAGGAGGAATCGAACTCTATTGGATATGGTTCGATCTATGATGGCTAGAAGCACATTGCCTCTATCATTTTGGGGTTATGCTTTGCTCTCCGCGGCCCGTATACTGAATATGGCCCCAACCAAGAAAGTGGATAAGACACCTTTTGAAATATGGCATGGAAAGGCTCCATCATTATCATTTTTGAAGGTATGGGGTTATGAAGCTTATGTGAAGCAATACACCCCAAACAAATTGGAAGTACGATCCACTAAGTGTATCTTTGTAGGATATCCTAAAGATGATATAGGATATTACTTTTACGATCCAACAGAGCAAAAGGTATTTGTTGCTCGAAAGGGTAAGTTCTTGGAGGCTAAGTTCCTTATGGAAGGAACTAGTAGTAGAACAGTGGAACTTGATGAGGATCAAGAACGACAAGCCGATACACGTTTGGTTGATACTAGCACTCAACAAGAGGTTGTTGAAGAGGATCAAGTGGTTGATCAACGCACACAAAACGTTCGCAGATCTAGTAGAATTAGTAATCCACCCGAAAGATATGGATTTTTCATGGATGGATGCTATGTGGTAGATTCGGATGAACCAACCACATACCATGATGCAATGTCACAATCCGATTGTGACAAATGGCTTGAAGCTATGAACGTAGAGATGCAATCCATGTATGACAACCAAGTATGGGAATTGGTTGTACCACCTCTTAACTCCAAAGTAGTTGGAAGTAAGTGGGTTTTCAAGAAGAAAACTGATATGCATGGTAACATGGATACTTATAAAGCGAGACTTGTAGCAAAAGATTTCACTCGAATTCAAGGGGTTGATTATGATTAGACCTTCTCACCCGTGGCGATGCTAAAGTCAATTAGGATATTATTTGCCGTAGCTGCATATTACGATTATGAGATTTGGCAAATGGATGTCAAAACGGATTTCCTCAATGGATATCTTAATGAAGATGTCTATATTGTTCAGCCTGAAGGTTTTGTCGATCCAAAACATCCTAACAAAGTATGCAAGTTAAAGAAATCAATTTATGGATTGAAACAAGCATCTAGAAGTTGGAATCATCGTTTTGATGAAGAAATTAGGGATTTTGGATTCATCAAGAACGCCGATGAGGCTTGTGTGTATAAGAAGGCTAGTGGGAGCATCATCACTTTCCTAGTAGTGTATGTCGATGACATTCTACTATTTGGAAATGATATTCCAACCATGGAAGGTGTTAAAACCTGGCTTGGAAGTTGTTTTTCCATTAAGGATCTTGGTGAAGCCGCCTATATTTTGGGAATAAAGATTTATAGGATAGATCAAGGCGCTTGATAGGTTTGAACCAAAGTGCATACATTGACAAAGTCTTGAAAAGGTTCAAGATGGAGAACTCTAAGAAAGGTTTGGTATCAATTCAAAAGGGAATGATATTGAATGCATCTCAATGTCCAAGCTCAAAGGATGAGCAAGAGAGAATTAAAGGAGTCCCATATGCGTCTGCTATAGGATCCATCATGTATGCAATGATATGCACAAGACCGGACGTGTCATGTGCCTTAAGCATGACAAGTAGATACCAGCAAAATCCAGGTAACAGTCATTGGTTGGCTGTTAAAAGCATATTGAAATACCTTAGAAGGACTAAGGATATGTTTCTAATATATGGATCTGGTGAAGAAGAACTCGTTGTAAAGGGTTACACAGATGTGAGTTTCCAAACTGACCGAGATGGTTCTCGATCACAATCTGGGTATATCTCCATTTTGAATGGAGCTGCAGTCTCTTGGAAGAGCTCGAAGCAGGATGTTGTAGCATTTTTCACTACAGAATCAGAATACATCGCCGCTTCATTGGCAGCGCAAGAAGCTGCATGGTTGAAGAAATTCATAGCCGACCTAGGGGTAATCCCTACCATTCAGGATCCCCTAGAAATCTTTTGTGATAATGAGGGTGCAATTGCACAAATTAAGGAACCTCGTGCACATCAAAAGACTAGGCACATTGAGCGGAGATTCAACTACATAAGGGATGAAGTTGAAAAAGAAAAGATATGTATTCGCAAAGTTCACACCGATCAAAACATTGCGGATCCACTCACGAAGCTCCTTGAACGGCCAAAGCATGAGGTTCATACTTGTGCCTTAGGACTTCGATATTCTAGTGATTGGAATTGATCTATTTAGTATTTGGATATTGGAACAATTATTATTATTACTCATTTAATGATTATGGCATTTTGAGTTATGTTCCACTTTTAGCATGTTTAAATCCATGAATAAGTTAATTATTCTAAATGTCCGTAGTCGATCATATTTGTGGGAACAAATATGAAGGTAAGACTATTATGAACTCGGATTGGTGGATATTCATTAGGTATGAATATAGAGCAAAGTGTTGCTGCCAAAGTTCATAGATATTTGTAGGATACAAATATTGGATTGACCTGCTCTCAAATATTACTACATGGAATCTTTGAGATTGATCATAAGTAAATTTGAGTAAAGGCGAATATCATTGTATCCTCTGACCTGAGATACATATTGGGTCTTGATATTCACCAAATATTGTACTTTGACTTAGTTCTTTGCTGTCAGTAATATGGCAGTACCTAAGGCTAAGCTCAGGTGTGGTACGAGGTGATTGTGAGAGACGTATGTAGTCAAGATGGGATTTGTTCCTCTTATTCGTTGAGAGTAAGATGTCTAAGGCCTGCTAAAGTTAAATCAACAGAGAATGATCATACTATGTCTCTGGATTTGACATGACATTTGTAACGAAAGGATAATGATCAATTCACCTAAATCATTTTCAAGTAAGGGACTTGAAGGGGATGATGTTATTGAATGGCACTTCGTCATACGTATTAGGGGTAGTAAACCGTTGTTAGGCGGTATTTACTACTTGCATCAATCTTCTATGTATCTTGTGCAAGTGGGAGATTGTTGGAATCGGTATGCCCAAGACACATATTAAATTGATGTGGCTAGTACGTTATGATCCAAGTCGTGTTATACCCATTAACAAGCTAGACAAACACTTATAATATTTATTTATGATATGATCAAAAAAATAAATATTAACACTTAGAATATTTAGAAATTGGTTTTCAAAATAATTGCACTTGAGAAACTAATAAATTATATGGATAATTTAGTTTGAGAGAATATTTTATATTGTTATTTAATGGGTTAAGTAACATTATAAATAATTGTGATATGTTGCATAAGTCTTATAACATGTAATGTTATAATTTTATAAAAAGGTTATAAAATAAATATAAGATTTATTTTATAAAAATGAAATATTTGGGTGACGAAAACAAGGCCATATGGCCGAAAATTTTGGTGTTTCCCACGGTGGTCTTCCACCATTCATTTTGCATGCAATCTTCATCAAATCCAAGACTAGATCTTACAAGATTATATGTAGGATTTTGATGTTTATTTTAAAAGATATACACACATATTCTCTCAACAATTTTAAAGTGCAAGAACTCTAAAAAGTCCTCTCAAAAATTCGACCAAAGGTGGTTGTCAAAAGGATGTTTCAAGTGAGTTCATAAGTGTAAAAATCCTAGCAATCTTGTGGTATTTGTTGGAAAGCTTGGGGTATACAAGCTTGAGGTCTTCTACTTAGAAGATATTCAAGAAGTATCATCTTCTTCACCTACTTGTTCTTTGGAAGGTAGTATTCTAAACACCCCATGATTGTATTTTGATAGCATGCATGTTCATATATGGATCCGGGTTTTTGGTTTTTACATACAAAAGAGTTTTGTATCAACATAAGTAACATGTTTTAAATAATTATTCTGCTGCGTTTTTATTTTATATGGATAAAATAACTTTGATAAACATGTTCAAGAACCCAACAAAATCCCGTCTTTTCTCTGTTTCACTTCCAATCCTAAGAAAAAGGTGAGTTCGCCCATCATACTCATTTCGAACTTTGCGTTCATGACCTTCTCGAACTCCTTGCATAACGCTTCATCGGTTGACCCAAAAATGATATCGTCTACATAAATTTGAACCAACATCACATTGTCTCCTATCCTTTTTTTGAAGAGAGTCATGTCAATTTTGCCTCTAGTGTAGCCACATTCTAGAAGATAGGTTGACAAAGTCTCGTACCATGCTCGAGGAGCTTGGTGAAGACCATAGAGAGCTTTGTCTAGCTTGTGGTATCATTTGGGAAAGTGTGGATCTTCGATGCCAGGAGGCTGACAGACATACACTTTTTCCTTAATATCTCCGTACAGAAATGCACTATTTTCACGTCCATTTGAAATACCTTGAAGTTCTTGTATGATGCATATGCCAAGAATATTCTGATAGCTTCCAAACGTGCAACAGGTGCAAAAACTTCTTCGTAATCAATCCCTTCTTCTTGTCGAAACCCCTGGACGACCAATCTTGCTTTGTTCTTAGTAACCATCCCACGGTCATCCATCTTGTAACGAAATACCACTTTGTTCCAATCGGAAATTTCCCTTCGGGTAGATCAACTAGTTCCCACACTCTAAGTTTGTGGAACTGAGATAATTCCTCCTGCATCGCTTGCACCCAGCTATAATCTTGAATTGCTTCTTCTATGTCGTGTGGCACTGATTGCGATAGGAAGGCAGCATACAATCCTTTGTTAATGACATAAGTTTGCCCACGAGTTCGTACACCATCTTCCACTTGACCAAAAACATTCTCAAGTGGATGATTCCGATTTGTCTTGTATCCTTCATTGATGTGGGTTTCAATTTGCTGTGGTAGATTTGAGAAGTGTTCATCGACGTAAATGATTGGTAGTCCATCTTCCTGAGTTGGTTCATTCACATTCATTTGTGAAGAAGAGGCATCGTTTGCAGATGTATTCTCACCCAAAGTGTCACCATTTGTTTCTTCCACAGGAAGAATAGGATCAGCAGAGAAGGGAGTGAAACGAGAGGTAAAAGGAGTGAAACCAATATCTGATGAATCAAACAGTGGTTCCATAGGAGTGGTTTCTGCAGGTTCGGGAATAGGTTCTGGAATGTCAAAGGTGTTGAATATGATATCTGCATCTTAGAAACCAATCAGCAGAGTTTCTAGTGTTGGTGTAATTTCCTTCTTGAAAATCGACGTAGTAAGACTCAACCACCATTTTGGTTTGTTTGTTGTTGACACGATATGCCTTTTGAGTAGATGAATAACCCATGAAATAGCACACATCACCGACTGCTTCGAACTTGATAAGATTGTCTTCAGTTTTGAGGAGTGTACATGAACAACCAAACAGTCTAAAGAAATCTATCAGAGGCTTACTCTTGAAAAGAAGATCGTATGCTGTTTTTCCACGAGGTTTGACAATGAGAACTCTATTTAAGACATAGCATGCTGTGTTGACTGCCTCTGCCCAGAAGATGATTGGAAGCTTTGAGTCTACCAGCATGGTTCTAGCAGCTTTGATAAGTGTCATGTTTTTGCGTTTAGCTACACCGTTTTGCTGAGGAGTTCTTGCTGCACTATACTGAAGTCGAATCCCTTTTTCTTCACAGACTGAGTTAACCGATTGATTCTTGAATTCTGATCCGTTATCACTCCTAATTAATTTGACTTTCAGTTTGATGACATTCTCGATGATAGGAATAAATGTTTGAATAATAGACCCCGTTTCGCTCTTTGCTTCAAGAAAGTAAACCCATGAAAAGTGAGAGAAGTCATCTGTAATCACCAAGCAATAAGATCTTTTAGCTAAACTTTTAACATAAATAGGACCGAAAAGATCCATGTGCAGCAATTGCAATGGTGCTGTGATAGAATTCACTGCTTTGGATTTGTGTGGCCTTTTGTGTTGCTTGCCTTGGGCGCATGCAATACATTTTACAGAGAAAGGAAATTCTTTTAAAGGTAAACCTCTTACGAGATTTAATTTTGAAAGTTTGTTCATATTTTTAAAGTTTACATGCCCTAGGCGCCTGCGCCAAAGCAGTGATTCTGATTCTAAGGCTTTAGAAATTAAGCAAGTCATTTTCTCATTTGTTTTGGCATTCTTCATATTGAGCACGTAGGTGTTGTTTTGGCGAGGAGCAGTTAGCATGATCATTCCGGCGGGAACTGCGTATTCTGGCTTGAGAAAGAGACATTCCACATCATTGAAAAGAACTGAAATTCCTTTGTCACAGACTTGTGATACACTCATAAGGTTGTAACACAACTCTGGAACATAGTTTACGTTTCCAAAGTAAGAGCCTCTGACACAACATCCCCTATACCGACAATCTTTCCACACTTTTCATCTCCTGCAAATGATACGAAGTCACCGTCGATGAATTGGAAATTCTTTAACAGCTCCTTCAATCCAGTCGTATGCCTTGAGCATCCGCTATCCCCGTGCCAAATGTACTCCATGAGCATTCAGAGCCATTTTTGCAATTTATTCTATAATACAACAACAAACAAAAATATATACAAGTTAGTTAGATATCGGAACCGAAACTTGTTTCAATTTTAGTCTACCATGATTTTGAATATTTAGATCTTCGTTTCTTTTCCAAAAAAAGATGAATTAACTAAACTCTTTACGGATTTTGTAAAACTATCAAATTCCTCTGTGAAGTTTTTGACAAAATTTGTTTTTGGTTCAGGAAAATTCTTGTTTTGGCAATGTTTCGCTGTATGTCCTAAATGACCACAACGAAAACATTTCATGCAATGTTGTTTCTTTTGTTTCGAGGATGAGGCGTTTGAAGATGATGTTTGTGATGAGTTTCTTGAGTTGCGGGGATCTTTGCTTGTTTTGTTGGTGCTTGATTTAATCATTTTCTTCAATTTCTTGTCGATCCGACTCTCATCTTCAATGCATTCATCTTCTGACTCGTATTCTGATGAGTATGATTCTTGATTTAAACTTGAGTCATCTAATCTTTGATCATCACTTGAGTCTACTTCACTGCTACTTTCTTGACTTTAGTCTTGATGATCTTTTGATACACCTACACATGATAGAACAAACTCGGGAATTTCCTTAGTAAGGAACTTTCCGAATCTGTTGTTCTTCAATTCTGGAACAAACATGGGGGATTCACGAGCAACATTTTCATCACAAAAGACATAATTCAAGTTCATGCATTCAACCAGTACATTTTCGTGGCTTTGGGTCAAAGGTTTAGACATAAGCCTATTACAGTCATCCCGAATATTTAGACTAGGTTTAATATAGACATCCATCCTAGTTAAATTATTACATTCATCCCGAATATATTTGTCTTTTGTTTTTCCATAATTCCAGGCAAACCAGTTAACCGTAGTATAACTGTCGCCTGAATATCCTAACCCTATTTTTGTGCCTTCACCATCCTCATCGCACACATCTCCTTTACTCTCAATTTCATCTGCATTACTCATAGAAGCATTAGTATTTTTATCATTCAAGTAATCGACACTTTGAGCAATTAAGTCAGTTTTATCAATTAAATATTTTCAGGATGAGGAGTTGGCATTGGTACATAGTTCTTGCTATGGGGAGGAGGAAATATCTTTCTTTCATTTCCAAGCTTATCTTTGTACCCAATGCCATCTTTCACGTATGTTGGTTGTTGGCTATTCTTTATATCAACCTGTGCCTTTTTGCTAACATTCCATTTATCAATGGTGAGTTGCAATTTAGTGTTTTTGATTTCAGAATTTTCTAAACGTTTAGCTTGATCATTAATAATGAAATCCTTTTTAAAAAGCAACTCCTTTAAAGACTGCATTTCAGTTAGAGTTGAGTTCAACTTTCTCTGATATGCAGCTTCGTTCAGTTTCATTTCTTTATTTACTCGTAAAACTTTTTCTTTTTCTCTAATAAGGTCACGGTTGATTGATTTGTGGTGAGCCACGACGTTCATACACTGCTTTGAACACAGTTTTTCTTTAAACTCATATGGAATGCTATTTACCAGTTCCTTATCCTCCTTCTCTTTTGTCGACTCATTCTTCATTGTAGATGCTGACGCCTCACCATCTTGCTTCTTTTATGCTTTGCCCTCCTCTGGAGTTTCCTTTTTAGCTTCATGATTTGATGGATTTGCAATGCTTTTCAGCCCCTTGTCAACATAATTTTCCTTTGGGATACCGACAACTTTGTTTTGAACATATTTCGTGGAAGCAGCTGCTGATTCTTTCGTTATCTTGGTTGCCGAACCTGAACTGATGCTTTTGATTCTTTTGAGATTTTAGCCATCAGCGCTTTGTTTACTTCTTCGTTTGTCTCAGCTATTTCGTCTGCCCAGTCGTAATCTTCCACAACTAGAGCCTTTGGAGCATTGTCGGTAGCATTTGAGTTTCCTTCAATGGCAATCACCCTTCGAACAGGAGCAATTTTAGCATTATCCATCTTTAACAGAGGAAAATCTCTATTGAAGTGACCAAGGTCCTTGCAATTGTAACAATGTAGCTTTGACTTGTCAAATCTAGCTTTACCAAGAGACAATCTTTTCCCTGTTTTGTCCTGGAACTTTTTCAAGCGAAGAGTGATCATAGCCATTTGCCATTTCAAGTCCATCTCGTCCATGTCATCTGGATCCACCTGGTACATATCTTCAACAGTGAGATAGTCTCGCTTCAATTCCCCGGACATAAGAGCTTCATAACTGCTTATGAAAGTATTGAACAAAGCAACATGTTCAGTTGATATTTTGAGTGCTTGAGCATCCGCGACCACAGAGGATTTAGACTGTGAAGATGTAGCAGATTTTGCGGAAGCATTGTTGTAGGATGCATGAGCACTTTGAGAGCTTGAACCTCGTGAGCTTGTTGGTGCAAGAAAAGCCATGTTCTTGGGCATGATGACAGCAGCCGATTTTTGACTAGATTGATTCATTTCTCTCTTGATGACGTCCATTTCAAATGCCTTCAGAGTGCTAATCAGATCTGAAAGAGTGATGGGGGTTGTACTATGCAAGAAGGTTCTTTTGATCATCATGCATTGCAAGCTCCATTCTTTAGGAAGTGAGTCAAAGAGTTTCTTCATTTATGAATAGTTGGCAACAGGATTTCCCACTTTCTTCATCTTGGTCAACACATTTAGAAAGCGGCTGATATGATCAGATAGGCTTTCTCCTTGGATACTTCCAAACATATCATATTCCTTTTGCACCATATCTCTTTTGTTGTCTATCAATTCTTGATTTCCCTCGTAGTGCTCAATAAGAGCCAACCAAAGTTCATGAGCTGAAGTGTACTCGTCGAACAAGTTGTTGTCTTCCTTGTTCAATGCCATAGTTAGAGTAGCATTAGCACGGCGGTCACGTTGAATCAGAGCTCTATCTTCATCCGTGAAGGTGTAGGATATTCGTTTACGACCCGGATATCATCTTCTATAATCACTGGAATATGTGGTCCAACGGTGACAGATGTCCATTGAGTGTAGTCAGTGTACTCAAAGAACGCCCTGATGCGGGTTTTCCAACTGCTAAAGTCCTCGGATCCTTTCAACTTAGGTGGCCTAGTTGCAGTTCCAGTTTCAAGTTCGGCTTGTGTGACAGTGGTCAATTGACTTAGAGACATTTTGATTAACGTTTTGAATTCAAGAACTTGATAAGGTTGTTAATTAAGCCGGTAACAGGGTTAGATGAGAAAACGCTGATCCTGACTTAAGTTCGCTGGATGAGTCCTGAGCCTGCGTAGATGCTAAATCCGCTGACAAACACAACACAAACAAGAGTTCTGTTAAGTTCACCGATCACCGTAATAAGGTCACTGAGGATCCTTATTACTGACTTTGATGTCGCCTTCGATTAAATTCGTTGATACTGTTTCGCAGAAGATCGACAAATACGCTGGTGAGTCTCCGGCGTATTTGTCAATTATGGGACCTTTAAAGACCAACACGCTGTCTTCAAAGATATACGCCAAATTTAAAGTTATCTATGCTATCTTCAAGTTTAAATACGCCCAACAGGGTTTTAACACGAACAAAAACCTTCTAATCACCTAAAAATGACTCAAAATCCATGTTTCTTTGTACCAAAATGACCCAAATGCTTGTCTAAACTCTGATTAACAACAGCCCAACAATTAATCACACCAAATCAACTCATTTTAAGCCCAAAAATTTTAAAAACCTTGAAACATTGAAAACTTTTGAAAAATCTTCAAAACTTGAAAAATCTCAACAAAACTCAAACAATCAAGAGCACAAACGCTCTGATACCAAATTGTGAGTCCCAAATCAACTACGGATCACAGTGGTCTGATTGTAAACACACAAACACCAATGGATTAGGTGTTTGTATGTGTAAAGATAAGAAAAATCAAGGTAGAAGATGAAGATTCTTGTTTTGGTAGAAACTACAAGTGTTGTATGTTGAATCCCAATTAGTAAAACAATTTAAGCACCTGGATATATGGATTAAGCACAAGAACAAACACCAAAATCACAACACAAGAAATCATCAAAAGTTGCTAGTCCAAGAACCTTGGAGCTAGGGTTTTCATTAAGCACATATATATAGTTCAGGGCTGCTGGCGTAATTAATAATTACGCCAGCCTATTAATTACGCCCATAGTACAAAAGTATTCATCTATTACATTTTTAGTCCATGAACTACCTAAAACACTGTAAACTAACATAAGACTATCCAAAATCTAGTTTAGTCAAGTATCAACGATCTCAAAAGTTCTAACACTAAGCACTGCCTATCATCCTCAAACGGATGGACAGTCCGAAAGAACAATCCAGGCACTGGATGATATGCTTAGAGCTTGTGTGATTGACTTTGGTGGTAGTTGAGATTCACATATACCTTTGATCGATTTCTCCTACAATAACAGTTATCACACCATCATTGACATGGCTCGTTTCGAAGCTCTTTATGGTCAAAAATGTCATTCACCTATCTGTTGGAATGAAATCGGTTAATCTCAATTCACTGGACCTGAACTCATTCAAGACATGACATACAAAGTCAAGATAATCCGTGATAATCTTTTGACAGCTAGAAGCCGTCAAAAGAGTTACGCGGACAAACGACGCAAGCCCTTGGAATTCCAAGTCGGTGATCATGTCATGCTCAAGGTATCCCCTTGGAAAGGCGCGGTAAGATTTGGTAAGAAAGGAAAACTTGCACCTGGATATGTTGGACCATTCAAGATCATTGAGAAAATCGGAAAGGTGGCCTACAAACTTGAGCTACCTCCTGAACTTGGAAATGTTCATCCAACTTTCCACGTGTCCAATCTTAAAAAGTGTTTGGCTGATGAAAACCTCCACATCCCTCTTGATGAAATTCGTTTTGATAACATGATGCACTTTGTTGAGAAACCTATGGAAATATTGGACCGTGAAGTCAAAAAGCTCAAGCGCAGACATATACCGATTGTTAAAGTTCGCTGGGAGTCCAAACGTGGCCCTGAGTTTACTTGGAAATGAGAGGAACAAATGAAGGCGAAATATCAACATCTATTCTCACAAGTTTCCTCTAGTTAAATTCCGGGACGAAATTTAAAAAAGTAGGTGAGACTGTGATATCTGTGTATTTTAATCATCGTGCAATTCCAAAAAAAATTGTAATTTTATAAGTGTTTTATTCCAAGATTTATTTTAATCCTTATGACATTTCATATTTTCAATCCTTGTTCATATTCAACCTTTCAAATCACTTCTAGAAGTGAAATCGCAAACTGTTACGCAAACGTAATCAGTTTAACACAACGTACACTCTGGAACAATGACATAAGCTAAACATACCCTAAATATCCTCTATATAACTTAGAAATAAGTTATGAGGGCTTCGGTATGGCAAAAACATGCTTATTCAACTTCAGGGGTTATTTTGCAAATTCCGTGAAACTATGCCGTTACGCGTATTTCCTAATCCTGAACATGTATGCGCATCCAAAAATTTTTGTTATTATTAAAATCTAGTATTTTAATGATTGGAATGCAAAAATATCATTCGTTACGCGTTTACGGCCATTTACGCGTTCGTTACGATTTTCGTCGTAATTAACCGAAAGCCGCAACCGCGACCGAACTAACCGACACCCGGGACATTTTTGGACACATTTCAAGTTTCCTAAGCTTTATCGTCTTTATAAATCTTAAAAATGAGGTTAACGGGTGTTAAAAGTGCCAAAACGCGACGAAACGAATTCAGGGGCCTGTTCTGCCAACTTTTGAAAGTTGCTGTCAGCTAAGGGGCTTACGGACCGTAAGCCCACACCCCTTACGGTCCTTAAGGACCCCCACAGCTCAGTAGAAACATGGCAGCTTCTTGTTTACTTCCTTGGACACTAATCCTTCAAAATTGCCACACTTCTTCTAGTCTTGACACGTCCATAAACACTTGTAATGATCCTAAATCAGTGCCTAACACTTGGGATGATCTTGTGCATCATCCACAAGTATAACTAGGCCCTCAAACTAACCTCACAACTTGCTCATTTCTCTCTTTCACCTCCCACACTCTTGGAGTTTGTTTCCTGATCAAAAGGAAGCCTCCTACTGAGTTCCTTGAGATCTTGGGTGTTCCTAAACACAAGTAAGATCTCATCCTTAGTCTTTTTCATTGCTTTTAGCTATTTCAAGGTAAAAGTCAAACATTGTTGACTTTTAGCTTTGACCATTAATTGGTCAAAACAAAGTTCAATTGAACTTTGCAACGTGATCGTAATCTCGATGGTTATGATCCTAGCGATCATACCTACTGATTTACCATGTTACTAGTTGAAGTGACGAGTCAAAGTTTCGGTCAATAATGCGCAAAATGTGCATTATACGTCGGAACTATTTTCGGGTATCAAAACA
Organism: Scalesia atractyloides; assembly: GCA_947069175.1. Lineage (NCBI taxonomy): Eukaryota > Viridiplantae > Streptophyta > Magnoliopsida > Asterales > Asteraceae > Scalesia > Scalesia atractyloides. Next base: position 31,975,205 of record CAMTDV010000005.1, read on the forward strand.
CTTTTTTTATACCAAATCAGTTTTATAAACTTAGTTAGACTTGTTAAACATGTCTAACTCGTCACTTTTAGTTTAGTACTTGTTTAGGGTCGTAAGTCGAGCGGTCTTGACCACCGCTTTGACTTTCGAATCCGACCCGTTTGGTAAATATTAGGATCCGAGCAAACACATAATTTTGAACATAATTACATAGGGAATAACCCTCTGAGGTTATACATTATGGTCACGTCGTTTGGTTAGTATTATGATAGGTCGTTATTATGCCTTTATAAATGACCAAAATGCCCTTTTCGCATATAAATTCATTTTAAGCATATGTGGCTAAAGTTTTGACATATAAACTGATATTACAACAATATTAAACATGTTTGGGCATTTAAGACTTATCATAGGACATGTTTAACCATCCGATCATGCGTTTACGCAAATGACATTTTAAAGTAGCGTAAACTACCTTAACGGGTCATTACGGGTCAAAATCACTTAGGATCACTTCCAAATCAGAATGTTTAGTTTATTAAATCACACCATATGAGTTCCAACACTCATTTGATTTATAAGACATCATTCTATCCGAATCTTCCGATTAAGGTCCTGACATTAACATAATTATCCGATCTTAGGAACCATTTGATTCCTCGTACTCTTGAGCTTTATTATTCTTCTTGAACAAGGATACTTTTGCAACCCAAGTGAGTACATAGACCCCTCTTTTATGTTTTTCAAATATTTTAGGGTGAAACACATGTGCCTACTCGATACTTTCATGTTTTCACGCTTTAATGACATATACTTGCTATGTTCATCTAGTATATATAGTACATGATTTCAATTATGTTTTGCTATGTATGTTGATTGAGCATGCTAGCACATCGATTTTATGGACATTTCTACTTTGTATGTTGACTTAGCATACTTTGTACATGGTTTAAAGACATTTTCATGACATTTCTTACATTGATTATGACAATTTGGTTTGTTTAACGGCACATAATACATTCATTAACATTGATCACGTCACCCGGTAGTATGTAATGGTACCATAGGACTTGACAAATCCCGTTCCCCGCTTCCTAGGTTTGTTTGGAAGTAGGGAATGACAGAATCCGAATACATTTTTGATAAACCTTTAAATTGATAAGGGTTTATTCAACAGTCTCAAGGCTTGAATGTATGCCATAAACATAACTACATAAATCTTCATATCAAATAAAGCATTGATTTTGCAAAACATGACTTTTGATTTAAACTATGGTTTATTCAAGACATTTTTTTGTACATGACATTTTGTTATACAAGACATTTGTTATACAAGTTATGGTTTATACCTAACATTGTGACACATTACATTGTTTACATATGACATTTGACATTTGTTAGACAAGACATTTTTGGTGGTTATTTGATAAGTGATTTAAATAACGAGATGTGTCTAATATGATAAAAGCATGGTGGATACGCCGTTGGTACTTCCTATATATAAGTGCTTTCATGATATTACATATCGTAGCGTTATTTGAACCACTTCGACAAAGACAAAGACATGACACATTTGGTACAAATAACATATATTTTTCACAAGACATTGTTTTACAAATGGCATATTTTATACAATTCATTTTCATCTGGTTAATTATTTAACCATACATCCTTCTTTTAAATCATTTGATTTTCATATTGATTTTTATATGATTTTATAAAAGAAAAAAATTTATAAGGTTCATGACTACTTTTCGATAAACTATTATTTAAACTTCAAGTCATGAATCCTCATCAACAAAACCTATGTATCGCACAGGCATTTTTATGCTGACGTACCTATTTTCACATGTGTTTCAGGAGCTAATGTTTGAGGTTGATTATGCCACACGTAGGACGGACTTTGGGCCTTAGTGACTTAAAATCTACAAGACAATTAGAATTTCGTTTATTTTCTTTTATTCCAAGACATTGTAGTGAATTTCATTCCATAATACAAAACTTTAAATTACCATGGTTGTTGAAACAATACTTCTGTTACAACACTCCCTGACGTTTCCGCCTCGGTTTGTTGTTTTACGCGGTCGGGGTATGACACGAATTGCCACAAATGTCACAAAAAATATCATCGGTGTTGGTATTGTAGAGGTATGTCACAAATTCATGTAATCATACTAGTTTTGTAAATAAAATTGGAACAACAAGATTATTTATAAACTAACCGAAATGTTTCAAGATCTTGGTTAAACAATAAGGAAAATGTAAAAGTTTAAATGTTCATGGCTGCATCGTCATTAGTATGAGCCTCACTAGCATTTACGTTAAATGCTTGTCCACGGGCTGGATTTGCATTAACGAGCTTTAGGCAATTGTTTCGGTAGTGAGTAAGATCACCACAGTTGTAACACGATCCAGATAGATAATGAGGTCAAGTAGGAGGTGCTTGAGGAGCAATAGGTTGAGTAGGGTTTGCGACAATTTGGTTCTCGGTATTGGTAGCAAGACGACACCCATTAATCAAATGTCCCAGTCATCCACAATGGGTACATTGGCGACATGGTGATTGATATAGGTGGTGACGGTTGCATTTGTTGCACAGAGGCACGGTACCAGCATATTCTTTCCTAGCATGAGGTTGTGCTAGTTGGTTGGGAGCAACTTTTTTGTTTAGTGCAACTACAATAAAGTTTTGTGAAGCCTTACGCTTCTTTGACTTTCTGGAGGGTTCAGTTTTGGTTTCCTTTGGTTTTTCTTGCATAGTCTTATCAGATGGTTTCTTGTGGCCTTTGCGGAAAAATTTACCCTTCTTGACTTGAGAGTCCGTCAGGGTAGCTGCTAGTTCAATGGCATGTCTAACTGTAGCAGGACTGCTACTAGTGACTATGTCCTGAACAGGGTCAGGAAGGCCATCAATGTACTTTTCGATTGCCTTATCCAAAGGCGTAACCATCTTAGGACATAGCAAACTTAGCTCCTCGTATCGGTCAGTGTAGGCACGATGTTCTCCACTATCTTGTTTAAGATCGTGGAACTCATTCTCAAGTGCCCGCTGTTCATGACATGGGCAGAATTCTTTCATCATGAGAGCTCTAAGATCTTCCCACGTTTGAGCCAATGCTACATCAGCACCTCTATCCCTCATAACTTCGTTCCACCATGTGTGTAACCCTTGTGCGGCTTTCAAAAACTTTTTCTTTGAAAGCTTTTCGATAACTGATACTTAAACGTAACCTGTTTAACATAACGTACGCACCGGGATGAGGACATAAGCTAAACATACCCTAAATATCCTTTATATAACAAAGAAATAAGTTTTGAAAGGTTTGGTTTGTCAAAAACAAGCCTATTCGATCACAGGGACTATATATGACAAACTATGAAAGTCTGCCGATTCTCGTAGCGACGCACACTCCGGAACAATGACATAAGCTTGACATACCCTAAATAACCTTTTCATAATTTAGATATAAGTTTTGATGGCTTTGGTATGGCAAAAACACTCTATTCTAACTCTAGGGACTATTTTGCAAATTCTGCTAAACTATGCCAATTCGCGTACTTCGCGATCCAGAACACGTACGGACATCCAAATATTTTTGCCATCATTAAAATCTTGTATTTTAATTATTGGAATGCAAAAATATCATTCGTCACGCATTTACGGTCATTTGCGCGTCCGTTACAACTTTCGTCGTAATTAACCGAAAACCGCAACCGTACGACCAAACGAAGCAACACCCGTAATATTTTTGGACTTATTTCAAGTTCCCCAAGCTTTATCTCCTTATAGAGCTTAAAAATGAGGTTAACGGGTGTTAAACGTGTCAAAAACACCTTAAAACAAGTGTAGGGACCTGTTTTGCAATTTTTAAAGTTTCTTATTTTTGGGGGGCCTCACGTGGCGCGCCAGCAAAAAGTGGACCTGGCGCGTGGCGCAAGGGTTACCAGTTTTCAGCTGAAACTAGGCAGCTTCTTGTTTCCTTCCTTGGACACCAAGCATTCGATTTTTGTCACTTCTCACCTGCTTTTGACACTTGTTTAAGGCCTCCTAGGATCATGACAACACATTGGACATGTGTAATGATCTTATGGTTCCAAGATCACTATAGATAGGTGATCATTTTGGCCATTATTCTTTGCTCATTCACTTCTTCTTCTCTCTTTCTCTAAGCGGAGACTACCACATTTTTGGAGGTCTCCCATCTGAGTTCTCTAGTCTTTCCTTCATCTTTGGATCACAAGTAAGTGTTCCATTCTAGTCTTGTTTATTTGTTTTTTAGCTATTTCAAGCTAAAAGTCAAACAATGTTTTACTTTAAGCTTTGACCATTAATTTGGTCAAGTCAAAGTCCAATTGGACTTTGCAACGTGATCGTAATCACGTTGGTTATGATCTTTAGCGATCATGCCTACTGATTACCACGTTTACTAGTCGAAGTGACGAGTCAAAGTTTCAATCAAAATGTGCATTATGTGCATTTTGTGACCAAACTATTTTCGAGTATCAAAACACCAAGTTTTGATACCAAAACATTTTTATAACTTAGTTAGACATGTTTTAACATGTCTAACTCGTCACTTTTAGTTTAGTACTTGTTTAGGGTCGTAAGTCGAGCGGTCTTAACTACCGCTTTAACTTTCGAATCCAACCCATTTGGTCACCTTTAGGATCCGACCAAGCCAATTATTATGACCATAGTATTAGAGGTAATAACCCTCTGAGGTTATACCTTAAGGTCATACCGTTTGGTTAGTCAAATGACAAGTCGAATATGTATTCTTATAATGCCGAAAACACCCTTTTTGCACTTAAATAAGTTTTGAACATATAAGAGCATTGTTTTGATATCTAAACTAATTATACAACTTATAAAAAATAATTTTGGCATATTAGACTTGTCATAGGACATATTTAACCACCCGAACCCATAGTTACGTTTATGACCCGTTAAAGTGGTGTAAACCACTTTAGCAAGCCGTAGCGAGTCAAAACACTTTGAAATGCTTCCAATTCAGAATGTTTGATATTATAAACCATTAATATACAAGATCCAACTCTTGTTTGGTTTATTTACCTCATTCTATCCAATCTCTTGTTTTCAAGTTCGACACACTAACATGTAGTTATCCGATACACTAGGAACCACTTCAACAATTGAATTCTTGATCCTTTGAGCTTTGTTATATCATTTAAACAAGATCTATACGCAATCCCAGGCGAGTACTTAGCTTCCCTCTTTTTATGTTTTACAAATGTTTTTGGGGTGATTCATATGTGCAATCAATTTTTCACAATGTATGGCAATTATGTGTTTACTAAGTGCATTTTTGTGTAATATTCCTTTTATGCAAGACATGACAATTGGGGACACGAAACAAATCCTTATAGTATCTTTCTATCTTTATAGATTGATTCTAGTAGGATACTTGAAGTACAGTCTTAAATATCCTATCTTTATAATAAGATTTCTAAGAAGTGCTTTACACGCTGATGACGATGGTTATTGTTTATTTGTAGAGATTGTTGGTGATTTAGATAACGCAACTAGAGTAATATAATAAGAACATGGTGGATACGCCGCTGGTACTTCCTATATATAAGTGTGCTTATTGTATTACCCTTCGTAGCCTTATCTGAATCACCATTAGGATTTAGGATTTTGTGACACAATGAGACAAGACAAGTGACAAGACAATGTGACCAAGACGATGGTAGTCCTTTATTGGATTCTGTGTACTTTAATGAGTATATGACAAGACAATTTGACCAAGAAGATGATTATGTGGTTATTGTGATTAGTTGTGATTTAGATAACGAAACGAGTGTAATACTATATGAACATGGTGGATATGCCGCTGGTACTTCCTATATGTAAGTTTTCTTATTTTATTACTCTTGTAGCGTTATCCAAATCACATTAGGATGTTGTGTTCGATTGTTTCAAAGTACAATATCCAAATCTTTGTAGAACTCTTTCATATTTCTATATGTTAGATTCTTAGAAGGATAACCAAAGTATTATTTCAAATCCTTGAATTGATTTCTAATAATAATCACGCGAGTTATGACAAATGTCAATATTGTTGTTATTAATCCTTGATTGGATTTCTAATAACATACTCACAAATTTTATGACCAAATTCAAGGCGATTACAACGAACAAAGTACGATTTTCAATGGCATAAAAATTACTTAGTATTAATCATGTTGCTATATACAAAACTATTTTGACACAAGTTTCATAAACAAGTTAGTGTATTGCAATACTAAATCTTCTTTCCATTCCTTGGCTTCAAAGAGTCTATTTTCAATAGACAACTCTCGTAGTTATCGAAGTATTGCAATACTAAACTTTTAGACATTTACTTGGCCAACAAAACTATATACTCGCCAACATTATTTGTTAATGTCTCTTTTTCACATATGTTTCAGGTTTCGATTATTCAAGCATGCTGCACATAGGAATGCATCTGGGCTTTAGACCTCTTTAAATCAAAAGACAATTTTATGTATTCTTTGTATTGTAAAACAATGTTAACAATAATGAAACAATTTAGTACCAGTAGTTGTGAGCAATTTGTAACGTGACTCCCCGATATTTCCGTCGTGTCTTGTTGTATTACGCTATTGGGGTGTTACAGATTGGTATAAGAGCACTGGTTATAGGGAATTAGGTTATTAGAATGCCTTTAACTACTCTATAACCTTCCTAGAGGCCCGAACATGAGTAGGCTTAGCATCTCCATCCTAATCCTCATCCTTACTCGTGCCACAATTACTCTATGAGTTACAAATCATCTATCCTTAGATGATTTATCCTAAATCCTTAGGCTTATTGCCTTAAAGTATTCCTTAAAATATTTTTTTCCTCAACAACATTTTTATTAGAATACTTCTCAAAATGTTTTCTCAAATACTCTCAACAAAATGTTTCTCAACCTATATACCTCAAACATCGTATGAGAAGTTTTCTCGAAATGCTTTCTCAAAATTTTTCGCCAAAATGTTTCTTGACTTGTTTATCTCAAACATTTTATCAAAAGATTTCTCAAAATGTTTTACTCTCAAACATTTTCACCGAAATCTTTGGTTTTAATAATGTGAACACATGCAATCTAGAAGGGTGAATGCCTGTACTCCGAGTTTTCTGTCTAAGGCTAGAGTGTTCGTACAAATCCGCATTATCGGACCAGTCACTCTTACCTGGGAACTCTTAGGGTGAGTGTTCACTTATAAGCTAAAGCACGTCTTCTTGAAAACATTATGAAAACCCATCTACCTTGATCAGTCAAACGATTCCTAAACACTACTACTCGTATGACACTACTCTGACATGTTACCTTTGGTAAGATGTTACGATAATATTCAACCCATCCGAAACAAATTTCACTTTTACCTCACGACACTTTATAATACTACTTCATTTTCAAAAAAGTATTTTTCACTTTTCAAATTTTAAAATTATATTTATTTGGATAAGAGTTTTCAAAATTTATACACGAAGTTTCTTTATGTGATGCCCATGACGAAACCAGGTACACCTTAATTGGTCCTAAACTTAAAGCATGACTAAAACTATAATTGTGCGTAAACCTTGTGAAATTTCATGACTTGTGTGTTGTGCGAAACGATATATGATAGATCTCGGAGGAATCTGAGAGCACGTCATCGTTGACATGACACTACTAAGGACCAACGATGCGATGTTGGCGTCCTTAGCCTTGAACAACGTGTTAAACGGAAACTTGACGTTTAACAGCGCATTAAACCTTTGACGTTGATTATTAGATTATCGGTAGCCTTATTTAAGATTCCGAGTTCCAGGAATAAGTTAGTTTTGTTCCATAGACTGTGACATAAGGTTTGAAAATAATCAAAACCTGGGCACACAAAACGAAGTAGCTCCCGGTGGTGGAAACGTATTCGTTCCGTGCATAATATAAGGCAACCAAATATGCAAGGAACGATCGATTAAGCTTAAAAACACTTAAACGAACGTCAAACGAGACTTTTATGATTGAAACATAACTGGGTTCGGATTTTTAGACGGTTATGCATAATTTTTAAAACCGAGTCTTTTGACATTAAGTACGCGCAAAACGGAGTCCTTATGCAAATTGAGAACCACCCCGAACCCAAAACGAACTCATACTTACCCGTAAGATAAACATCATATTTATGCCGCCATCCCCCCCCCCCCCCCATGGTTATAAATATCATTTATTTCTTTTTCTTTTAATTTTAATTACAAAATTCTACAAAAACTCTAAAAAATCTGCTCTAAACTCTTCTTCTCAGCTGAGTTCTTCCATAAACAAGTCCTAATTCAAAGGTATTAGCCTTGATACTTATAATTATATGTCCGTTTCTCCGATTAAACGCGATTTCTAGCCGAAAAAAAAACGCTTTTTAATCCATGAATTTTGGAGCTTTAAAAAAGTTTTAGGGCTGAATATGAACACACGTATACCCCTGGTGTTATATGGCAGCAATGGTTGCTACTCAATTGGGTTTGATACCCTAATCAACTCTTATTCGACAAAAATCGATTAACTATTCGATTAACCGAAAAACAATGGATTAAAGCTTGATTGATCTAAGTTCTAGCATATTTGGGTTGTACTTGGTGTGTAGGTACTGAATATAGCCTTTACAAACTTCTGGGATCAAGATAAACGCTTGGAATCGGAAGAATCGCTAGGTATATGATCTGAAAACTGAATCTGGGATAGGCAGAAAATTGTTTTGCCTATAACTTGGTCCGTGTAACTTTTTTTGAGCTGAAATTTGGTTTGGTGATGTAGGATATTGTCAGGAAGGTCCATGTAAAATTTTAGAATTTTTGGAATTTTCTACGATTTTTGGTGAATTTTAACTCTTTTACCAAAAGAATTTCGGAAAAAATACCAAACGGATTTAATAAATCACCAAATTTTACAGTGACAGTAAGGAATATATGGGTAATGATCTGGAAAAATTCGGAGTCTATTGGTTGAGTTTATTTGGGTTAAAAATCCGTGTTTTTGCGAGTTTTCGGTAACCGGGAACGCACCGAAACGAAATCGGAAAAATCCCAAATTTTCTGAGAAGTTCCTGGATATATATAAGGTGTTCTGGAATTGTTTTGGATTTTTTAAATAATGATGGTATTTAATTGGAATTACATGGTTAAAAATAGTTTTATAAATAATTTATTTAAATAAGTAAATTAACAAAATAAATTCTCAAAATTTTTCCATAATCTGCAGATTTTTATTAATTTATTTAAAAATTTACATATTTTTGTATAAAATATAGATAAACTAGGAATTTACGGAATTAAAAATAGATTATTTTAAAGCAATTTCGGCAGTTTACCGTATAACGAACCTGCCGGAACTGGGAACTGACCCAACCCGAATAATACTATAATTGAAACACCGGGAGTATTCCGGGATATTCCCGGGCAAATTGGGCACCCTGGGTGTGTCCTAAGGCAATTCAGAAGAATCCCCGACTGTGAAATTGGAAACTCAAAATTGGACAACTTAGACCCCCCAAACACTCAAACTCCCTTAATGGAAAGTTAATCATTCTTGAATAACCACGTGTTGGCACTACTGGTATTCCCGTACCATTAACCTAACACGTTAAACTACTAACCTTGGCCGGCACGCGAATCGGTGCACGGAAGCCAAACTGAAAACTAATACTACACTGAAGTCCATCACCATACAAGTGTCCTATAGACTCAATCCGGAGTAAAAACTCCTGACCGGATCCAAGTTATGACTATTACCAACTTAGATACTGATTTGAGTCCATGCTTGCATGTGTGTCATTAAAGTTGATCCAGCTATTCAACGACTCTTATGTTAAGACCACTGTTTGCACTGTGAGTTTCACTACCCCGCTTTTAACTATTTTAATGTTTTACTTGGGGTGGAATGCATGTTACAAACTGTGTTGGTTACGCAAACTTATGAAGGGAATTTTGCTTCCCTATCACATGAACTGGTTACGAACTGTATTGATTACACCAATCTGGGACTCAGTTTTATTCTCCCACTTAGGGGTGTTCAAAACCGGATATCCGAAAATTCGAGTCCATGCTTGCATGTGTGTCATTAAAGTTGATCCAGCTATTCAATGACTCTTGTGTTAAGACCACTGTTTGCACTGTGAGTTTCACTAACCCGCTTTTAACTGTTTTAATGTTTTACTTGGGGTGGAATGCATGTTACAAACTGTGTTGGTTACACAAACTTATGAAGGGAATTTTGCTTCCCTATCACATGAACTGGTTACGAACTGTATTGATTACACCAATCTGGGACTGAGTTTTACTCTCCCACTTAGGGTTTTCAAATCCAGATATCCGAAAATTCAGATATCCGAAATTTTCGGATACTAGACTTCACCATCCGAATCCGTATCTGAAATTTCGGATATCCGAAATTCGGATACGGATTTCGATAGGGAATCGGATAACCGAAAATCCAACTTCTTATTTAATTTTTATTTTTTATTATTTTTTCATATTCGGAACCGGATATTTCAGATATTTTTCAGATATTTCGGATAATTTTCGGATACTTTTAGGATATTTTCGTATACTTTTCGGATATTTCGGATATTTTCGGATACTTCGGATATTCGGATATCCAAAAAAAAAAAAAATTAGATTTTCGGATATCCGAAATATCCGAAAATTTTCAAAATCACTATCCGAATCCGAATCCGAAAAATTCGGTTATCCAAATTTCGGATATTCGATTTTTCGGATATTTCTGATTCGGATATCGGATATTTCGGATCGGAATTTTAGATACGGATAGTTTTGAACACCCCTACTCCCACTTTTACATTGTCATACTGTTTCTGAGATGATTGGCATGTTATGAAACTATGTGAATTGCACCAATATATGATGTGAATTATCTAACACATGAACTACCTCCCCTCTGTAAGACAAGTGATTCGTAAGCCTGTGGACAATGGATAGTACTATCGGTTTGACCAACCCAGTGCCACGACTGACAGTGTGTCGGCACTAGGCTACTGCACTCGTCCTAATTTGGTTGTGTTGTTAGGCATAACCACTAAGGGGCGTCGAACTGCACGTGATGCAGTTGATGGGCCGGGAGTGTCTTTGTGACACGGTCCGGTGGCCTGGAGTGTCTGGGATGACACGGCCCGGGGAGAAACAGTCAAGGTTTCACTTGTATACTCGTGGAATTCCATCTGCGAATATGACTATGACGGTCATTGTGATTATGACCAGTGCAATTAAACTTGTTAACATATATTGTTACACATCAATTAAACCAGTGGAACTCACGCAGCGTTTTGCTGACCTTTTTAAAACTAACATGCATTTCAGGTAAAACTAAACAGGAGTAAGGAACGTGCGTGTGGATGGCTTTAGTAGTGAACGGTAGCAGAATAAGAGCTGTGATAGCTCGTAGTACCGTACTGAACTTATGGTGTGTAATATGATACTAGTAGTATGTTGTAACCAAGGTTCTCTCGGGTTATGATATCATGTTTTTAAACTATGGAGAATTACCACGTGTCTGTCGCACCTTGCATTTGTCTTCCGCTGCGAGTCGGGGTGCGACAGAAGATGGTATCAGAGCCTTCGGTTATAGCGAATAGGTATCTCTAAAGAACCTAGACTATAATCCTAAGTTAGTCTCCACACGCTGAGAACCTTTAGAAACTGATTAGTATGGCTATTACCAGGAAGCCCTAGTGGGGCAAATAAATTATTGTGGTCCGGAACACCATAATTATCTGCTCATACTTGGGGGTTCTGGGAACGTCATTGAGATAGGACGGAAATCCATCTACTAACGTCACAAACCGCAAGTACTTTTTATAAATCTTAAAAATTGAAACTGCGTGCAATTCGTGCTTATGTGTATATTTGTGGAATGTTGAGATGGGTATTTTGGGTCAGTCCAATCAGCGTTGTGTGTGGTTTTCTTTTTTCAGGTAGCATGTCGCATCGTTCGAGTCACCAGTCGACTTCGCATATGGAGAGTGATCCTGAGGAGGATCCGCTGACACCCCTTCTAACATCGAGCTACTCGCCAGATCCTTCTGGTTATTGTTGTGGTCCGTACCCACCCAGACCTCGTACTAGGCGCGAGGGGGAGGCCTCGAGCGCCTACCGTTCACCACCTCACCACCCGACTAGCTCCTCGGAGAATAGTCGTACCCCGGATATTGCCATACCCGTAGGACCTATTCCTAGGAGACCTACTCCCGTCACGGGGCATTGGGAGTGGGAGCTGGTAGCACCCTGCTTACCATCACCTGAGACACCGCCTGACCCTTACACTCCTTCCACTTCGAGTACTTATTCACCCTCCTTATCTAGCCCTCTTGAGATACCCACCTTTGGCCTCCGACAGACGGCTCGTCGGAGGGTACTTACACCCGTACCTGTGTTTACCCACCCGGGTCCCCTATTCGTCCGACACCCATACCTATAGGGACCCAGCAGCATTTACTGCCCATTTCCTGACCCCACTCCGGGACGACCCTTCCCCGTTCCACACATACGAGCGAGGTGGCCCTTCCCAGCCGTTTAGAGAGCCTTCTCCACCCGTCTGGGGTATACCTGTTCCTCCTTAGGAGGTGCCTGCTCCTATCACCGAGAGCAGCTTGATGGGATTTATGTTCGAGCAGATTTCGTTACTACATATGGCACGGGATGAGGATGAGCAACAGAGGAGGTCGATGGGAGACTACTTGATCGTCTTACAGCAGGCAATCATCGCTTTACGACAGGGTATGGGGTATGTCCATCATGAGCAGGATCATTTCCGTGCGTTGGTATACGGATGTATCGGTGCTATTGTAGGTTTTATCGTAGGTTTTGGAGGATTGGCATGGTGGATGTCGCATTCTTAGTATGGTTTTTCTTTCAGTATAGATAGAGATGATGTATCTTTTGTACATCCTACCAAGCAATGGGTTATACCCATGTCGAGGGGATGATGTAGTCATAGTATTTTCACGTTTTCCTTGTTAGTACTTTTGTTGCATCGAGGCTGTACGTCACTGTAGTGACACATTTTGACAGCACATCTAAGCACTGGCCCTTATGGGCTAAGTCTATGTGCAAATTTTGACGATTGTATGACGATGACATTACATATATATATATATGTGTATGTATATGACGATGCTTTTGGCTATAAGTGTCGTGGATTCATGTGTGTGATGAAGTGTGTGTTATGTTTTAACAAAATATGTGATATGTGGTAACTGGATACGTGACATTGATATCTTGACATCTATTGTTTATAATAGAATGGCCCCGAAACGCGCCCCACAGATGACCGAGGCAGATATTGCGCAAATGATAGCGCAACAACTCCAAGCTGTTATTCTTACGATTGTGGCGCAGGTTAGCGCCTGTATTAATGCTAACCCGCAACCAAATCCGCAACCAGGACCTGTAGCTCAGAACGATAACCAGAATAATGGTCGGCCGATTTACAAATATAAGCATTTCATGGAATGCAAAACCGATGGAATTCAATGGGACTGAGGGACCCAATGGGTCTGTGAAATGGGTCGAGAAGTCAGAATCGGTACTTAACATAAGTAATTGTCCTGCTAATTGCGAAATTAAATATACCACTTCTACCTTTATCGACCATGCTTTGAACTGGTGGAACACGATTGTTCAAACTCGCGGACATGACGTGATTAATGCGATAAGTTGGGATGATCTCAAGATACTGATGAGGGAAAGGTTTTGCCCAACTCAAGAAATTCAGAAGCTTGAGCACGAGTTCTGGAACCTTCAGATGCAAGGTGCTGATCATGCAGGTTATACCAACCATTTCAATGAACTGGCGTGTATTTTGCCAGACATGGTCCGACCAGAATCTAAGAGGATCGAAAGGTATATCTGGGGGCTGGCCCTAGAGGTGAGGAGTATCATTAATTCGGTGGAATACTGAACCATGCACAAGGTGGTAACAATGTCAGGTATCGTTACATATGACATTGTCACACCCCCAATTTCCACTTGCGGAGTTTTACCGCGAGGCGTGTGAACAAACCAGAATCTGAAACACTAGTACGTCGAACGACTCTATATGATTTGATAATACGTTTTCAAAAATCATTTGTCGTAGATTTTATATTGTCTTGATTAGTTACCAATATTTAGCGGAAGCATTAGTTTTTAAAGTTGAGCGGAAGCATAAATAAGTAGTGAAGCGGGCGCCAACACAAACGCCAAAACAAATGAAAAACCCCAAAGCAATATCTATAATTGAGACTCGATAAAAGATGTCTTGTTCAATGCATGTGAGTGCACCTAGAGCTCCTAGCATCCTGAGAAACATGTAAAGAAACAAGTGTCAACATTAAAGATGAGTGAGTTCACAGGTTTTCATAAATTCGTTTGTTCGGTTATAGTTTGTTTTCCCCGTTATCCCTAACCCGGGATAACGATTTAGTTCCATTATTCCTATCTCGGAATAATAATGATGGTGGTTCCATTATTCCAAACCCGGAATAATAAGTTGTTGTTTCCATTATTCCAAACCCGGAATAATAAGTTGTTGTTTCCATTATCCCCAACCTGGGATAATATAGTTGTTTCGTAATTAAGTTCAATGTTAACATATATAGGTAGCTAGCCTAAAGTTATGTCATGTAAGTGTTCGCGATCGAAGCTGACTGTTGTGCCTCCGTGTTGCCAGGCCTATCACTGACCATGGCGAAGTTAGGCCAAATTATTCACCCGTTGACCATACCCGGTCGGCTAGCGCGACTAGCTCGGATGGGGCTTGTCGGGCCCAGTAGTACTACTTATAATTCCCCCGCTATTAAACCCAATACTAAGATCCGAGAGATTGACGAGGACTTAAGTGATAAAGCTGCTTAGTGACCATAACATTACATTAACATCAACTTAGTTACCGAATAGTTATGTGACGTTAATTTCGTATAACGTAAAGAGATTGAGTTTGAAGAGTGTATACATGTTTCTCCCCCTGTTGTTTAAAAACCGGATAAAGTTAGGGGCCGTGAACTCACCTTTAGTTGCTCGGTTAGTGTAGCAAAGATGTTGTAAGAGATGGGACCGCTAATTGCGTCCTAACAAACCAATTGATTTCAAGTCAGTGTGTGAACACACCAATACAGATTTTACACTTAATTTACGCACAAAATGATACACACCAACAACATACCTAACATTCAAACATGCATGCAAGTATCCTCATGTGATCATAGTAATCAAACAATTTATCATGAACATAATCCAATCCATGCAACACTTTGGTGCACACAATCACAAGTTATCAGATTTCAGCTTAACACTCATAATTCAGCTGTTTTCTAGGATTTTTATAAAATAGTTCCAACATTCCAAAAATTCCAATATTTTTACAGTAGGTGACATTCATACTGTAGAAATTTTATATAAATTTTCCAAGTCCTAAATCTTTACCAATTAACCATAAATATTAATATACTAGGCTGCAGTCAGATTTATCGCTTTCTGACTGCAGTCCACAGAAGAATTTATTTAAAAATCGCTGATCGTCCAAATAACAAAATTCCAGTTGGAGTTGCCCGGAAATTTCCATACCTAGTTTCTGTACAAAATTCATGACTCAACTCCCTACTGATTATAAAATCCAACTCGATAAACAACTAACAAAATTTCAGGATTTTCACAGCTTTTGTTACTGAACTTATTTGGCCCTTTAAAAATATCAAACGACTTCAGAAAAATATGAATCCAGCGCCATTAGATTCGTTATTCAAATCTCTACATTCTAGACATCAGAAAATCCGTTTTTCGACAACTAATGACCGAGTTACAGCCAGATGAAGTCGGCTGTAACTATTACTCAGCAACCTGTTTCAGCATGTTATTATCATAAACCGTCCATATTATTAACCTAGGCGATCATGAACCGGTTTCCTAGTCATAGATCAATACTAATAACATATCCATGCAAACCCTAGTTCATACCTCTAGTTTTTATAAACAAACACAGCCTATACTTTTCAGATTTCAAACAACATCACATGCAAATATTATTACCAAATCGGCTATCCTAACCTTTCATTCAAACATACTTGGCAAACTTATAAGTTCTGAGAACAATCATACATGTAACTATGATAAATCAGCCGATTCAATCAACACAATCGTTTCATTCAATCATTCAATCCGAAAAACCACAAAATCAACACACATGTAATCGAATATGATCTTGTAACATATGATGAATTCTAACCTTTAATAACTAGGTAAGTAAGCCGAGACTTGGACAAGAATGGATTCGGATGTTCAAGCAAGATCACGACCGAAGGAATGAGATGAACCACTTGCTGTCGCGACCGAGAGATGATGATGGAGTAGGCTGATTTGTGATCGAATAGAGGTGAACAAGGGCTGATCCCGCGACCGAATGGAGGTGAACAAGGGCTGCCGACGGCTGTTTGCTATTAGGGTTTTGTGTTGTGGAGGAATCATGCATGAGAGTTTGTATATATAGGCGCAATAGATCAAGAAAGGGGAATAGGTTGCGGTTTGAATTTGATCTCGCGACCGAGGCTTGGGTTGGTTCGGTTTGGGTTGCACTTGGCCGAGAATGGCTTAAGGTTTAAGGTTTAAATCTCGGTTCACTCCTAGAGCCACAAGGAGTTTACGGTTGGTTCGTGTCGCGGTTCGGTTCGTGTACATATTTATTATATATATATATATTTTGTAACTAAAACAATTCACGTAATCGAACATCACATATTCACCAACTCACAAACGTTCATACACATAGCACGTAATTAGTTTGACAAGTTCACCAAATTATCGTAACTATTTCGAGCGTGCAAATTCAAGTCTCCGAATTAATAACCGTGAAGTAGTGCGTTTAAGTTATCCGAAAAACCGGGATGTCACATTATCCCCATGTTGAAAGAATTTTCGTCCCGAAAATTGAGTAAACGCGGTTTAGAATGTAGCGTACATGTTTAGAGTGCCATGCACAAAGAGTTAGTTCGTTAATGATGGTACGCGAAGTTACAAGAAGTTCCCAAGTGCCATGCACAAGAATTTAGTTAACAATAGTACGCAAAATATGAGAAATTTCCAGGTTGTCACATCATCCTCATGTTGAAAGAATTTTGGTCCCGAAAATTTAGTTACTGGTATCGTTAGTTTGCTGCTCAGTTGCGAAGAGGTGTGGGTATTTGCTTTTCATTTGGTCCTCTCTTTCCCACGTGAACTCCGGTCCACGCTTAGAGTCCCAACGAAACTTAACGATCGGAATTTTGCTGTGCCTTCGAGTCTTGATCTCACGATCCATGATCTCGATAGGCTGTTCCACAAAGTGTAGTTGTTCATCCACTTGGATCTCATCCAATGGAATTACTAGAGTTTCATCTGATAGACACTTCTTCAGATTTGACACGTGAAATACATTGTGAACTCCACTGAGTTCGGCAGGAAGGTCTAATTGATAAGCTACGGGTCCGATACGTTTCAAGATTACAAACGGGCCTATGTACCATGGGTTTAGTTTGCCCCGTTTTCCAAAGCGGATTACACCCTTCCAGGGTGACACCTTTAGTAGGACGCAATCGCCTACTTGAAATTCGAGCGGTTTGCGTCGTTGATCGGCGTAGCTTTTCTGTCGATCTCGTGCCGCCGCCATGCGGTTTCTGATTTGTACAATCTTTTCAGTAGCCTCAAGTATTAACTCAGGGCCTGTGAGTTGACTGTCACCGACTTCTGCCCAGCAGACCGGTGATCTACATTTACGACCGTTTAATGCCTCAAACGGTGCTGCCGAAGTACTCGTATGATAACTGTTGTTATATGAGAATTCTACTAGAGGCAGGTGAATTTCCCAACTATTTCCGAAGTCTATGACGCATGCCCTAAGCATGTCTTCCAAGGTTTGTATGGTCCTTTCACTTTGACCATCAGTCTAAGGGTGATAGGCTGTGCTCATATCTAAGCGTGTTCCCAACGCGTTCTGAAGTGACCGCCAGAAGTTGGACGTGAAGCGAGCATCTCTGTCTGAGATGATGGATGTTGGCACTCCGTGCCGAGAAACTACTTCCTTAATGTAGATGCGAGTCAACTTCTCCATCTTATCTGTTTCTTTAATAGCTAGGAAGTGTGCGGACTTAGTTAAACGATCCACGATTACCCAGATGGTATCGCAACCACCCAAGGTTCGCGGGAGTTTAGTGATGAAATCCATTGAGATCTGATCCCATTTCCACACTGGGATCTCAGGTTGTTGGAGTAGCCCCGATGGCTTTTGATACTCCACCTTGACTTTTGCACAAGTCAAACACTTGCTCACGTAGGTGGCTATATCGGCTTTCATGTTGGGCCACCAATACGCAGCTTTAAGGTCTTGATACATCTTATCCGAACCCGGATGGACAGAGTATCGGGATTTGTGAGCTTCATCCATGACTAGCTCTTTGAGGTTTCCGTAGAGAGGTACCCATATGCGATTCATGAAATACCGGGCTCCATTGGTTTTACTTCCCAATCGCGTTCCATTTTTTCCACCAATTCGGCTTTGATGTTTTCCTCCTTAACTGCTTCTAACTGGGCGTCGCGTATTTGTTCGGGTAGCCCCGAATGAATAGTGAGTTGTAATGCTCGTACACGGCGAGGTTTCAAGTGTTCCTTCCTACTGAGGGCATCAGCTACCACGTTAGCTTTACCCGGGTGGTATCGAATGGCACACTCATAATCGTTCAAGAGCTCGACCCAGCGACGCTGTCGCATGTTCAACTCCTTCTGATCAAAGATGTGTTGGAGGCTCTTGTGGTCTGTAAAGATTGTGCACTTTGTTCCATAGAGGTAGTGTCTCCAAATCTTAAGTGCAAACACTACTGCTCCCAATTCCAGGTCATGCGTCGTGTAGTTTTTCTCGTGAACCTTCAGTTGTCGCGACGCATACGCGATGACCTTATCGCGTTGCATGAGTACGCATCCCAATCCCTGAATGGAAGCATCACAATATACTACAAAGTCATCTGTCCCTTCCGGCAAGGACAGAATGGATGCACTGCAAAGTTTCTGCTTCAGCAATTGAAATGCTGCTTCTTGCTTGTCACCCCAAGCATACTTGATGCCTTTCTGGGTGAGGGTAGTAAGCGGTTGTGCGATCTTTGAAAATCCCTCGATGAAACGTCTGTAGTAACCAGCCAATCCCAAAAATTGGCGGATCTCCGTCGGTGTCTTGGGTGCTTCCCAGTTTTTGATGGCTTCAATCTTGGCAGGGTCCACGTGGATACCCTTTTCATTCACGATATGCCCGAGAAACTGAACTTCCCGAATCCAGAAATCACACTTCGAAAGCTTGGCATATAGCTTTTCCTGTTGGAGTAATCCTAGCAGTAGTCGTAGATGTTCGGCATGTTCTTCTTCACTTTTGGAATAGATGAGTATGTCATCGATGAACACAATGACAAACTTGTCGAGGTATGGTTTACACACGCGGTTCATGAGGTCCATGAACACCGCGGGCGCGTTGGTGAGACCGAAGGGCATGACCAAGAACTCATAATGGCCATACCGAGTACGAAATGCCGTCTTAGCGATATCCTCCTCCCTGACGCGTAGCTGGTGGTAACCGGACCGTAAATCAATCTTGGAGTAGTAGCTTGACCCTTGAAGTTGGTCGAAGAGATCATCGATGCGAGGTAACGGGTATCGGTTCTTGATAGTAACCTTGTTGAGTTCCCTGTAGTCGATGCACATGCGGAAAGTCCCGTCCTTCTTCTTGACAAAAAGGACTGGAGCTCCCCATGGCGAAACGCTTGGTCGGATAAATCCTTTTTCTAATAGCTCCTGAAGTTGGGTAGACAGCTCCTGCAGCTCGGCTGGAGCTAGGCGGTATGGAGCCTTGGCGATAGGAGTTGCATTGTTCGCCAATTCGATTTCAAACTCCAATTGTCGATGGGGTGGAAGACCAGGTAGTTCTTCTGGGAATACATCGGAAAAATCACGGACGACAGGGATGTCTTCTATGCGTTTCTCGTCCTTAGGCTGTTCGGTAATCAGTGCGAGTAAAGCGAAGGAGTTCTTCCTCCGAAGATACTTCTGCGCTTGCATGTAAGAGATGATGTTGGTGACGGCGCTTGCTTTATCGCCTTGTACCGTCAGGATTTCGTCGTTAGAGAGCGAAATACGGATAGATTTTTCGAAGCAGAGAACTTCAGCCCGGACGTCGGATAGCTAGTCCATTCCGACTACCACGTCAAAACTACCCAGGGTAGTTGTCATCAGATCAATGGTAAAAGCGTGACCCGCGAGTTTGAGTTGACAGCCGGATACTATATGGGTCACATCTACAGAATTACCATCGGCTAATTCTATAACATAAGGGGTCTCTAATGGCTTAGGCGTGAGATTTAGGTTCCTCCTAAAAGACTCAGATATAAAGCTCTTATCCGCACCCGTATCAAAAAGCACAGTAGCAAAATGTTCATTAAGGGGAAACTTACCGGTGACCACGTTCGAGTCGTTTCTGGCCTCTCCGCGGCCCAATGTGAAGGCGCAACCTTTGGCACCTCCTGTGCCACCGTTTCCATTGTTGTTGTTGTTATTGTTGTTGTTGTGGTTATTGTGGTTGTGGTTGTTTCCACCATTGTTGTTGTTGTTACGCAGCTGTGGGCAATCTCTTCTAAAGTGGGCAGTGCTACCACACTGAAAGCATCCCCGGTTAATACCCTGCTGCTGACCCTGGGGTTGATTTTGATTTTGTCGGGACATGATTTCCCCACGACAATCCTTTGCCGCATGTCCCACCTTGCCACATCGTTGGCAGCGATTCCCGGCACAAGGGCCGTGATGATGAAGATTACAGCGACTGCACTGCGGCTTTCGACCTACATAGCCGCCTGCATTCTGGTTGTTGTTGTTGTTGACGGGTAGATTTTGGTGACCCCTGTGGCTGTTGTAATGATTGAACCGTTTCTGGCTCCCCTGTTGTGGCTGAGATGACGAAGACTGTCGAGCAGACGAGTCTTCAAACTTTCTTTTGTTATCAGGGGCAACTTCAGTTGTACCCCGTGCTGGCAACTTCATTTGATCCACCGCCTTATCGGTGAGTTTGTGAGCCAGTCGGATTGCTTGATGTTCAGTTGCAGGGTTACTAGCCATTACCATACCCTGAATCTCCGGAACCAGACCCCCGAGATAGAACTCGAGTCTTTTCTCCACAGTGTTGGCCAAATCGGGACACAGAAATACCAAGTCATGATGTTTTGCTGTGTATGCCTCTATCTCAGATCCCACCATCTTGTGGTTCCATAAAGTTTCCTCCAACTGTTGCACTCTGTCTCGTGGACAATACTCCTCTTTGATTAGGGCCTTGAACTCGGCCCAGGCCATTGCATTGGCAGCAATAAGTCCACGCGTTTGGACCTGTGCATTCCACCATGTCAGCGCCCCATCTTCCAGTGTTGAGGCTGCGTACTTGACCTTGTTGGCCTCTAGACAGTTGCACATTTCAAAAACGGATTCAAATTTTTCGATCCAACGGACCAGTCCAATGGGTCCTTCCGCCTCCGAGAATTTGCTTGGTTTCGCGTCGAGGAACATCTTGTAGGGGTTAAAGCCCCCTCCTGCTGACAGAGAACAGGTAGTCAGCAAGGAATTTTTACTAGCCTCACTATTAGATTTTCACACGAAAATTTAATAATGGTTACCTGCCGGTTGGTTCTGAACACCCGCTAAAGCGGCGTTCACGTGCTCTTGAATCATGGCAGCTAGCTCTTCGGGCGTCAAGTTAAGGTTTCCACGTCGTCCAGTTGCCATTTAGATCTTCGAAACACAACACAAACACACCCCGATAAGTCTATATATCCAATATAGTTATCCTACTTCGTACTTTAATAATTATCAAGTTATGTCAACTTAATATATTAAATAGTCAAAAGAAATACTTGATTAACTGAAATTTCAACGTCTTACAAAAGTGCAAATCAAACATATGAATTCACTATAAAGTCTAAAGTTTAAACACAAGTGGGAAAATAAATAGACTGGAGGAAAGTAAATAAAATAAGCGAGACATGTCAGTCGTCTACGTCTCCATCCCCCAAGTCACTGTCGTTGCCGTCATCCTGCGCGGCATTTCCAGCTTCTACAGCTGGGTCCTCCTCCGGATCCTCCTCTGGATCCTCCTCAGGGTCCTCCTCTGGATCCTCTTCTGCATCCTCTTCAGGGTCCTCCTCTGGATCCTCTTCCGGCACTGGAGGGGCCGGTGCTGGTGCAGGTGCTTGATTTTGCTGTAGCTCCTGAATGTTCCAACTATTTTCCAGGACTCTGTCCTCGAGCCAGTCGGCTCTTATCTGCTCAGCACGTAGATCTCTGGCTAAGGTGTTACGAGCTATCTTACTCGTATGATGCTCTTCCTCGAGCGAGTCCGTTTTACCTGTCAGTTGTCGGAACATCCATCCTTGTGCTAGGATGGTTTCCTGCATTCTTTCTAACTGTGCTTGTTGTTTATGTATCATGATTCTAAGTAGCTCAATTCCTACTTCAGGGTTAACCGGTTCAACCGGCACAGCAATGGTTGGGCGTGATGACGACTCCTCCCCCAGAGCGAGCCTTTTCCTCGCAGCTGAGCGTGTCTCCACGCCATAAGATGGTAAGGGTTCCACCATAGGTGCCTTTCCTGGCGCTCTTGGTGGCGTAAGTTTGTCGGATGACGATGAGGATGATGACATTGCCTGTTAGGTCGTGTAGTTAGTTACGAGTTGCTTTCATTCCTTATTATGAAGGCATAATCTATATAACACAGTTGTGGTATATTGCATAACAAGATATAACAGTTCGGTGCCAAACTACGTCTAGTGTCGTGTATTCAGCTATAGTTTAGGTCTACTTCTAATGCAAACCTGGTTCTCTATAGCTAGTGGCTCTGATACCAATCTGTCACACCCTCAATTTCCACTTGCGGAGTTTTACCGCGAGGCGTGTGAACAAACCAGAAGCTAAAACACAAGTACGTCGAACGACTCTATATGATTTGATAATACGTTTTCAAAAATCATTTGTCGTAGATTTTATATTGTCTTGATTAGTTACCAATATTTAGCGGAAGCATTAGTTTTTAAAGTTGAGCGGAAGCATAAATAAGTAGTGAAGCGGGCGCCAACACAAACGCCAAAACAAATGAAAAACCCCAAAGCAATATCTATAATTGAGACTCGATAAAAGATGTCTTGTTCAATGCATGTGAGTGCACCTAGAGCTCCTAGCGTCCTGAGAAACATGTAAAGAAACAAGTGTCAACATTAAAGATGAGTGAGTTCACAGGTTTTCATAAATTCGTTTGTTCGGTTATAGTTTGTTTTCCCCGTTATCCCTAACCCGGGATAACGATTTAGTTCCATTATTCCCATCCCGGAATAATAATGATGGTGGTTCCATTATTCCAAACCCGGAATAATAAGTTGTTGTTTCCATTATTCCAAACCCGGAATAATAAGTTGTTGTTTCCATTATCCCCAACCCGGGATAATATAGTTGTTTCGTAATTAAGTTCAATGTTAACATATATAGGTAGCTAGCCTAAAGTTATGTCACGTAAGTGCTCACGATCGAAGCTGACTGTTGTGCCTCCGTGTTGCCAAGCCTATCACTAACATATATAGGTAGCTAGCCTAAAGTTAATATACTAGGCTGCAGTCAGATTTATCGCTTTCTGACTGCAGTCCACGGAAGAATTTATTTAAAAATCGCTGATCGTCCAAATAACAAAATTCCAGTTGGAGTTTCCCGGAAATTTCCATACCTAGTTTCTGTACAAAATTCATGACTCAACTCCCTACTGATTATAAAATCCAACTCGATAAACAACTAACAAAATTTCAGGATTTTCACAGCTTTAGTTACTGAACTTATTTGGCCCTTTAAAAATATCAAACGACTTCAGAAAAATATGAATCCAGCGCCATTAGATTCGTTATTCAAATCTCTACATTCTAGACATCAGAAAATCCGTTTTTCGACAACTAATGACCGAGTTACAGCCAGATGAAGTCGGCTGTAACTATTACTCAGCAACCTGTTTCAGCATGTTATTATCATAAACCGTCCATATTATTAACCTAGGCGATCATGAACCGGTTTCCTAGTCATAGATCAATACTAATAACATATCCATGCAAACCCTAGTTCATACCTCTAGTTTTTATAAACAAACACAGCCTATACTTTTCAGATTTCAAACATCACATGCAAATATTATTACCAAATCGGCTATCCTAACCTTTCATTCAAACATACTTGGCAAACTTATAAGTTCTGAGAACAATCATACATGTAACTATGATAAATCAGCCGATTCAATCAACACAATCGTTTCATTCAATCATTCAATCCGAAAAACAACAAAATCAACACACATGTAATCGAATATGATCTTGTAACATATGATGAATTCTAACCTTTAATAACTAGGTAAGTAAGCCGAGACTTGGACAAGAATGGATTCGGATGTTCAAGCAAGATCACGACCGAAGGAATGAGATGAACCACTTGCTGTCGCGACCGAGAGATGATGATGGAGTAGGCTGATTTGTGATCGAATAGAGGTGAACAAGGGCTGATCCCGCGACCGAATGGAGGTGAACAAGGGCTGCCGACGGCTGTTTGCTATTAGGGTTTTGTGTTGTGGAGGAATCATGCATGAGAGTTTGTATATATAGGCGCAATAGATCAAGAAAGGGGAATAGGTTGCGGTTTGAATTTGATCTCGCGACCGAGGCTTGGGTTGGTTCGGTTTGGGTTGCACTTGGCCGAGAATGGCTTAAGGTTTAAGGTTTAAATCTCGGTTCACTCCTAGAGCCATAAGGAGTTTACGGTTGGTTCGCGTCGCGGTTCGGTTCGTGTACATATTTATTATATATATATATTTTGTAACTAAAACAATTCACGTAATCGAACATCACATATTCACCAACTCACAAACGTTCATACACATAGCACGTAATTAGTTTGACAAGTTCACCAAATTATCGTAACTATTTCGAGCGTGCAAATTCAAGTCTCCGAATTAATAACCATGAAGTAGTGCGTTTAAGTTATCCGAAAAACCGGGATGTCACAGACATGGTTAGGCGTAAGATTCTGACAATGCCGGGAGAGCCGGCCGGAAACAAGCGGGAAGCCCCGGAGAATAGCCGCGCAAGGGTAGCAGCATCGAAGAGGGGGAGGAATACTAGCCAGAATTACGCCATGACTACCCCCACAGGTAACTCTGATAGCTACAAGGGAAAGGCCCCAAAGTGCAACAAGTGTAATTACCACCACTTTGGTGGGTGCCGAGCAATAATATGCTCGAGGTGTCATAGAAATGGGCATTATGCCCAAAACTGTAGGGGGCTCATGGAACCAAATCCTAAATCAACTCGCTTTCAACCTGCTAGGCCTCAACCTCTTCAGCAGCGACCTCAACAACCAGCACCACAGGTTACCTACCCCATGCATGCTTTGGATGTGGCAACACGGAGCACTTTCGTAATAATTGCCCGAAGTTAGCCCAACAGATGGTAGGAAGGAACACCCAGAACCAAGCATCTATCTCGAATGCAGCTCGAGGCCGTGCCTTTGTCATGGGACCTAGTGACGCACGCCAGGATCCCAACGTGGTTTCAGGTACGTTCCTCATTTCCAATCAATTTGCTTCAGTGTTATTTGATACGGGAGCCGATAGAAGTTATGTGTCGATTGCATTTTTGCCACTCTTGAATATGCATGCTGTTGACCTGAAACAACCCTATACCATTGAACTTGGCAGCGGGAAACCAATTATCAGTCACCAACTTATTGTTAATTACCCTATAACCCTTAACGGTCAACAGTTTACTATTAACCTTTTGCCAGTAGAGTTGGGTAGTTTTGATATTTCATAGGAATGGACTGGTTGTTCAACCATCGTGCGGAGGTGTTATGCGAACAAAAGATTGTGAAGTTTCATTTATCCCCCACGGATAAATTATGGTACAAGGAGAGAAGTTAGGCGCCACGTTGATCCTTATATCTCACCTTAAGGGGTTGAAGTGTATACATCAGGGATGTGAAGTGTTCTTAGCTAGCGTCACATCGGAGGAGCCAGCCAAGAAACATATTGAAGACATTCCAGTGGTATGTGAATACCCTGATGTGTTCCCGGAGGAATTGCCCGGATTGCCGCCCAATCGGCAAGTCGAGTTTCGTATCGATTTAATACCGGGAACCGCACCCGTTGCCAAGGCTCCCTATCGTCTTGCACCGTCCGAGATGCAAGAGCTATCGAAGCAGTTGCAGGAGTTACTCGATCGTGGTTTTATCCGTCCTAGTTATTCCCCCTGGGGAGCCCCAGTTTTGTTTGTAAAGAAAAAGGAAGGTTGCTTCCGAATGTGCATCGGAGTACAGGGAATTGAATAAAGTAACTATCAAGAATCGGTACCCTCTTCTGAGAATCGATGATCTCTTTAATCAGCTACAAGGAGCCCGATACTTTTCTAAGATAGATCTTCGGTCAGGTTACCATCAAGTGAAAGTCCAAGAGGACGATATTCCTAAGACTGCATTTCGAACTCGTTATGGCCACTACGAATTCCTGGTTATGCCCTTTGGGTTAACCAACGCACCCGCGGTGTTCATGGACCTCATGAACAGGGTATGTAAGCCCTACCTTGACAAATTTGTCATCGTCTTCATTGATGATATCTTGATTTACTCCAAGAGCAAGGACGAGCACGGGCATCATTTGCGTGCTATCTTGGAGATACTACGAACCGAACAACTATACACTAAGTTGTCTAAGTGTGACTTTTGATCAGTATGGAATTCATGTAGATCCAAGCAAGATGGAAGCAATCAAGAACTGGCCAGCGCCGAAAACCCCAAAAGAAATACGCCAATTCTTAGGATTGGCAGGATACTACCGCCGCTTTTATCGAAATTTTTTCTAGTATCGCACAATCGTTAACCGCATTGACGCATAAGGATAGAAAGTACGAATGGGGTGAAGACCAAGAAACAACGTTCCAGCTGTTAAAGAAAAAGTTATGTGAGGCCCCAATCTTGACGTTACCCGAAGGCAATGATGACTTTTTCGTATATTGCGACGCATCACGACAAGGACTTGGATGTGTCCTTATGCAATGGAATAAAGTTATCGCATACGCTTCTAGACAACTGAAGGTGCACGAGAAGAATCACACGACTCATGACCTAGAAACTCGGAGCAGTTATATTCGCATTAAAGATTTGGAGACATTATTTATATGGTACCAAGTGTACTATATATACCGACCACAAAAGCCTCCAACACATCTTCGACCAAAAAGACTTGAATATGAGGCAGCGCAGATGGGTGGAATTGTTAAATGATTATGATTGTGAGATAAAGTACCACCCGGGGAAAGTTAATGTAGTAGCAGATGCGCTAAGTAGAAAGGATCGAGTTAAGGCCCTTCGAGTGAGAGCCTTGGGAATGATCGTGCAGACAAGCCTGATAGATCAAATCCGGAATGCACAGATGCAAGCCCTGAAGGAAAGCGAGTTATCCAGTGAAGGATTGCACGGGAACGAGAAAAGTTTTGTGAGGAAAACGGACGAAGTGTTGTACTTTAAGAATCGAGTATGGATTCCTGCAAGTTCGTAGCTGAGATAATTAATAATGGACGAGGCTCATAAATGGAAATATTCAATTCATCCCGGTACGGATAAGATGTACCATGACCTGAAAGAGTTTTATTGGTGGCCGGGGATGAAAAAGGACGTAGCCGAGTACGTGAGCCAATGCTTGACTTGTGCGCGAGTCAAGGCTGAGTATCAGAAACTCTTGGGGATGTTGCAACAACCCGAGATACCTCAGTGGAAGTGGGAAGAAATCACGATGGATTTCGTGACCCATCTTCTGA
This sequence comes from Scalesia atractyloides, assembly GCA_947069175.1. Lineage (NCBI taxonomy): Eukaryota > Viridiplantae > Streptophyta > Magnoliopsida > Asterales > Asteraceae > Scalesia > Scalesia atractyloides. The sequence goes on from CAMTDV010000005.1 coordinate 32,003,102, forward strand.
AAACGCCTCGTGGTCATGATGCGATCTGGGTAATCGTAGATCGATTGACCAAATCTGCGCATTTTATTCCTATCCGCACTACCTATAAAACCGACCAGTTAGCCGAAATTTATACTAATGAGATAGTAGCTAGACATGGTGTCCCAATTGCTATTATTTCCGACCGAGATAACCATTTTACTTCGCGATACTGGCAGAAACTACAAGAGGCTTTGGGGACGCGAATTGATTTAAGCTCTGCTTATCATCCCCAAACCAATGGCCAATCGGAAAGCATGACTCACTCACTAGAGGACTTGCTTCGTGCTTGTGTCCTGGACTTCGGAAGAAGTTGGGACAAGCATCTCCCCCTAGTGGAATTCTCGTATAATAATAGTTACCACAGTAGCATTCAAGCAGCCCCGTATGAGGCCCTTTACGGTCGAAATTGCCGATCACCACTTTGTTGGGCCGAAGTGGGTGACACTCAACTGACGGGATCCGAACTAGTTCAGGAAACGACTGATAAGGTCCATCAGATTCAAAAACGTTTATAAGCCGCCCAGAGTCGGCAAAAGAGTTGGGCTGATGTGCGTAGAAAACCATTATCGTTCAAAGTAGGTGAATGAGTTCTGTTAAAGGTATCGCCGTGGAAAGGCATTATCCGATTTGTAAAATCAGGAAAGCTAGCCTCGTGCTACATTGGGCTATACGAGATCCTAGCCAAGGTAGGTCCGGTAGCGTATCGGTTGAAGTTACCAACCGAACTTAGTGCCATTCACGATGTCTTCCATGTATCAAACCTAAAGAAATGCCTGTCAGGCGAAGCTACCCAGGTACCTTTAGAAGACATAGACGTTGATGATAAACTCCACTTCGTGGAAGAGCCAGTGGAAATAGTTGATGGTAGGGTCAAACAATTAAGACATAACATAATTTCACTGGTTAAAGTCCGGTGGAACTCTAAACAAGGACCTGAATATACCTGAGAACGGAAGGAAGAATTCCGTAGAAAATACCCTCACCTCTTCCCTAGCGTGAGACAGTAAATTTCGGGGACGGAATTTCTTAACCAGGGGAGACTGTGATACCCATGACGAAACGAGGTACACCTTAATTGGTCCTAAACTTAAAGCATGACTAAAACTATAATTTTGCGTAAACCTTGTGAAATTTCATGACTTTTGTGTTGTGCGAAACGATATATGATAGATCCCAGAGGAATTTGAGAGCATGTAATGGTTGACATGACACTACTAAGGACCAACGATGCGAGGTTGGTGTCCTTAGCCTTGAACAACGTGTTAAACGGAAACTTGACGTTTAACAGCGCATTAAACATTTGACGTTTATTATTAGATTATTGGTAGCCTTATTTAAGATTCCGAGTTCCAGGTGCTAATCATTGGGGTTTGATACCCTAATCAACTCTTATTCGACAAAAATCGCTTAATTATTCGATTAACCGAAAAACAATGAATTAAAGCTTGATTGATCTAAGTTCTAGCATATTTTTTGCTGTACTTGGTGTGTAGGTACTGAATATAGCCTTTACACACTTCTGGGATCAAGATAAACGCTTGGAATCGGAATAATCGCTAGGTATATGATCCGAAAACTGAATATAGGATAGGCAGAAAATTGTTTTGCCTATAACTTGGTTCGTGTAACTTTGATTGAGCTGAAATTTGGTGTGGTCATGTAGATATTGTCAGGACGGTCCACATAAATTTAAGAATTTTTTGAATTTTCTACGATTTTTGGTGAATTTTAACTGTTTTACCGAAAGAATTTTGGAAAAAATGTCAAACGGATTCAATAAATCACCACATTTTACAGAGACACTAATGAATATATGGGGAATGATCTGGGAAAATTCTGTGTCTATTGGTTGTGTTTTGATCTGGGTTAAAAATTCACGTTTTCCGAGTTTTCGGTAACCGGGAACGCACCGAAACGAAATCAGAAAAATCCCAAAATTTTCTGAGAGGTTCCTGGACATGTATAAGGTGTTTTGGATTTTTTAACTAATGATGGTATTTAATTGGAATTATGTGGTTAAAAATAGTTTTATAAATAATTTATTTAGATAAGTAAATTAACAAAATAAATTCCCAAACATTTTTCCCATAATCTACAGATTTTAATTTATATAAAATTACAGATTTTTATATAAATTATAGATTAACTGGGAATTTACGGAATTAAAAATAGATTATTTTAGAGCAATTTCGGCAGTTTACGGTATAACGAACCTGCCGGAACTGGGAACTGACCCAACCCGACAAATACTATAATTGGAACACCGGGGGTATTAAGGGAGATTCCCGGGCAAATTGGGCACCCTGGGTGTGTCCTAAGACAATTCGGACGAATCCCGACGGTGAAAATGGAAACTCAAAATTGGACAACTTAGACCCCCCAAACACTCAAACTCCGTTAATGGAAAGTTAATCATTCTTGAATAACCACGTGTTGGCACTACGGGTATTCACGTACCATTACCCGAACACGTTAAACTACTAACCTTGGCCGGCACGCGAATCGGTGCCCGGAAGCCATACTGAAAACTAATACTACCTTGACGTCCATCACCATACCAGTGTCCTATTGACTCAATCCGGAGTAAAAACTCCTGACCAAATCCAAGTTATGATCATTACCAACTTAGATACTGATTTGAGTACATGCTTGCATGTGTGTCATTAAAGTTGATCCAGCTATTCAACGACTCTTGTGTTAAGACCACTGTTTGCACTATGAGTTTCACTACCCTGCTTTTAACTGTTTTAATGTTTTACTTGGGGTGGAATGCATGTTACAAACTGTGTTGGTTACAGAAACTTATGAAGGGAATTTTGCTTCCCTATCACATGAACTGGTTACGAACTGTATTGATTACACCAATCTGGTACTGAGTTTTACTCTCCTACTTAGGGGTGTTCAAAACCAACTTTCTAGAAGTTTTTCTTCATTCTTGTTATTCGTATTTCAATTACAAATTCCAATATGATTACACTATGTGTAATTACAACTACATACCAACTTTGAGGATTTTGTTCTTTATTATTAGGAACTAAATCTCGCAAACAATAACATATTATGATTTTTACATTAGTGCATCCATACAATCCTTGCAAAACAAACACTACAAATACTATGTGCCTATCACTACTTCTTTTGTTCTTCATGTTATTTACATACATGGATTGTTAATCTATTATGTATTGTACATGATTACAAATACACTATTATTTAGTATGTTGACTTAGCATACCTAGCACATGATTTCAAACATTATGAAGGGAATTTTGCTTCCCTATCACATGAACGGGTTACCAACTGTATTGATTACACCAATCTGGTACTGAGTTTTACTCTCCTACTTTGGGGTGTTCAAAACCAACTTTCTAGAAGTTTTTCTTCATTCTTGTTATTCGTATTTCAGTTACAAATTCCAATATGATTACACTATGTGTAATTACAACTACATACCAACTTTGAGGATTTTGTTCTTTATTATTAGGAACTAAATCTCGCAAAGAATAACATATTATGATTTTTACATTAGTGCATCCATACAATCCCTACAAAACAAACACTACAAATACTATGTGCCTATCACTACTTCTTTTGTTCTTCATGTTATTTACATACATGGATTGTTAATCTATTAAGTATTGTAGATGATTACAAATACACTATTATTTAGTATGTTGACTTAGCATACCTAGCACATGATTTCAAACATTTTCACGACATACTTACACTGTTGTGACAATCCATGCTTAGTATATGATGCACGCTATCTGTATGACTAGTGTGAAACATATATTAATACTACTAGGATGAAATACCTGCTACTGATTTTGTTGGATGCAAAACAAGTAGTGTTAACATTTCTAGTTTGAAACACGGTCGATTCAATAGATATTTTGTTATTAAAATGTTTATTTAATTTTAGATGTTACTTCGACCTTTTTATCTGTTTCCCTTTACTTGACAAGAGGAGCTATGTGGACCATGTGACGAAACGCGTAATTAAGGGTGCACACTTAACTACGGGAGTCGACACATGAGAATCATAATAAGCCTTGTTAATATGGTGGCATAAAATCTAGAGTGATTAGATAACCGTAAGGGTATGACGCAATAAGACCACGGTGGATACGCCGCTGGTACTTCCTATATATAAGTGTTCTTATTGTGTTATTCTTCGGAACGTTACCAGAGTCACTTGAGGGCTTTATGTTATCTTGGACCACTATGTGATTGTGTGATTATTGTTATTTGTTTATTGAATGCAATGGACGAGACGAGTACATTCATTAACTCTATTCGAGCCGATCGGGAGTATATTATGGTGTCAAAGGTGACGACCTTGATGCCATAGGTATGTTGACCCGTCTCCTATGCATGAGATGCTCATGGTACATGGGATGGATGTTAGAAACCATGTACGTATGGCTAGGCTTGAATGTACACCCCTTTTGTTGGCTATGGATGTACCATAAGTGCTTAAAGTATAACATATTTCCATACAAAACAATTTTATACACTCGATGATATTTTAAAGATTCATAAATTCTAAAGGTTGAATACCTTAAGATGCTTTGAATATCCTTGATTACGCTTTGAATCCCCCAAACACTCCCAACACCAAATGATATTGCGCATCTTTGAAATCTCGAGCTTTGTTATCTCTTAATTATTCCAAACACACTCTACGGTCTCCTTCGAATAAATTTCGGGACGAAATTTCCTAAAGTAGGGGAGACTGTAACCCTTGTGCCAAACTTTCGGGCTTTCAAAAACTTTTTCTTTGAAGGCTTTCCAATAACTGATACTTAACGTAACCCATTTAATGTAACGTATGCACCGAGACGAGGACATAAGCTAAACATACCCTAAATTTCCTTTATATAACTTTGAAATAAGTTTTGAAAGTTTTGGTATGTAAAAAAAAGCATATTCGATCACAGGGACTATATATGACAAACTACGAAAGTCTGCCGATTCTCGTAGCGATGCACACTCTGGAACAATGAAATAAGCCTAACATACCCTAAATACCCTTTTCATAACTTTGATATAAGTTTTGAGGGCTTCGGTATGGCAAAAACACTCTATTTTAACTCTAGGGACTATTTTGCAAATTCTGCGAAACTATGCCAATTCGTGTATTTTGCTATCCGGAACACGTACGGACATCCAAATATTTTTTCCATCATTAAAATCTTGTATTTTAATGATTGGAATGCAAAAATATCATTCGTCAACATTTACGGTCATTCGCGCGTCCATTACGACTTTCGTTGTAATTAACCAAAAACCACAACCGTACGACCAAACGAAGTGACACCCGTAATATTTCTGGACTTATTTCAAGTTCCCTAAGCTTTATCATCCTTATAGAGCTTAAAAATGAGGTTAACGGGTGTTAAACGCGTCCAAAAACACCTTAAAACAAGTGCAGGGACCTGTTTTGCAATTTTTGAAAGTTTCTCATTTTTGGGGGGCCTCATGTGGCACGCCAGCAAAAAGTGGACCTGGCGCGTGGCACGAGGGTTTCCAGTTTTCAGCTGAAACCTGGCAGCTTCTTGTTTCCTTCCTTGGACACTAAGCATTTCGATTTTTGCCACTTCTCACCTGCTTTTGACACTTGTTTAAGCCATCCTAGGATCATGACAACACATTAGACATGTGTAATGATGTTATAGCTACAAGATCACTATAAATAGGTGATCATTTTGGCCATTTTCTTTTGCTCATTCACTTCTTCTTTTCTCTTTCTCTAAGTGGAGACTACCACATTTTTGGAGGTCTCCCATATGAGTTCTCTAGTCTTTCCTTCATCTTTGGATCAAAAGTAAGTGTTCCATTCTAGTCTTGTTTATTTGTTTTTTAGCTATTTCAAGCTAAAAGTCAAACAGTGTTTGACTTTCATCTTTGACCATTAATTGGTCAAGTCAAAGTCCAATTGGACTTTGCAACGTGATCGTAATCACGATGGTTATGATCCTTAGCAATCATGTCTACTGATTACCACGTTTACTAGTCGAAGTGACGAGTCAAAGTTTCAGTCAAAATGTGCATTATGTGCATTTTGCGACGGAACTATTTTCGAGAATCAAAACACCAAGTTTTGACACCAAAACATTTTTATAACTTAGTTAGACATGTTTTAACATGTCTAACTCGTCACTTTTAGATTAGTACTTGTTTAGGGTCGTAAGTCGAGCGGTCTTGACTACCGCTTTGACTTTCGAATCCGGCCCATTTGGTCACCTTTAGGATCCGACCAAGCCCATATTATGACCATAGTATTATAGGGAATAACCCTCTGAGGTTATACCTTAAGGTCATACCGTTTTGGTTAGTCAAATGACAAGTCGAATATACATTCCTTATAATGCCGAAAATACCTTTTTTTGCACTTAAATTAGTTTTGAACATATAAGAGCATTTTTTTGACATCTAAACTGATTATACATCTTATATATACTAATTTTGGCATATTAGACCCATTTGTCATAGGACATATTTAACCACCCGAACCCATAGTTACGTTTATGACCAGTTAAAGTGGCGTAAACCACTTTAGAAAGCCGTAGCGAGTCAAAACACTTTGAAATGCTTCCAATTATGAATGTTTGATATTATAAACCATAATATACAAGATCCAACTCTTGTTTGGTTTATTTACCTCATTCTATCCAATCTCTCGTTTTCAAGTTCGACACACTAACATGTAGTTATGCTATACACTAGTAACCACTTCGACACTTGAACTCTTGATCCTTTGAGCTTTGTTATATCATTTGAACAAGATCTGTACGCAATCCCAGGCGAGTACTTAGCTCCCTCTCTTTACATTTTAAAATGTTTTTGGGGTGATTCCTTTTATGCAAGACATGACAATTGGGGACATGAAACAAATCCTTATAGTATCTTTCTATCTTTATAGATTGATTCTAGTAGGATACTTGAAGTACAGTCTTAAATCTTCTATCGTTATAGTAAGATTTCTAAGGAGTTCTTTACATGCCAATGGCGATGGTTATTGTTTATGTGTAGAGATTGTTGGTGATTTAGATAACCAAACTAGAGTAATATAATAAGGACATGGTGGATACGCCGCTGGTACTTCCTATATATAAGTGTGCTTATTGTATTACCCTTCGTAGCCTTATCCGAATCACCATTAGGATTTAGGATTTTGGGATACAATGAGACAAGACAAGTGACTAAACTAAATCCTTAAAGTATCTATCTATCTTCATAGTTAGATTCTTGTAGGATGTTTAAAGTACTAACTGGTAGTCCTTTATTAGATTCTGTGTACTTTAATGCGTATGCGACAAGACAATGATACAAGACAAGTGGATAAACTAAATCCTTCAAGTATCTATCTATCTTCATAGTTAGATTCTTGTAGGATGTTTAAAGTACTAATTGGTAGTCCTTTATTGGATTCTGTGTACTTTAATGCGTATATGACAAGAAATGTGACTAAGACGATGATTATGTGGTTATTGTGATTAGTTGTGATTTAGATAACGAAACGAGTGTAATACTATATGAACCTGGTGGATACGCCGCTAGTACTTCCTATATATAAGTTTTCTTATTGTATTACTCTTGTAGCGTTATCCAAATCACATTAGGATGTTGTGTTCGACTGTTTCAAAGTACAATATCCAAATCCTTATACAACTCTTTCATATTTCGATATGTTAGATTCTTATAAGGATAACCAAAGTATTATTTCAAATCATTGAATTGATTTCTAATAATAATCACGCGAGTTATGACAAATGTCAATATTGATGTTATTAATCATTGATTGGATTTATAATAACATACTCACAAGTTTTATGACCGAATTCAAGGCGATTACAATGAACAATGTACGATTTTCAACGGCATAAAAATTATTTAGTGTTAATCATTATACAAAACTATTTTGACACAAGTTTCATAAACAAGTTAATGTATTGCAATACTAAATCTTCTTGCCATTCCTTGGCTTCAAATAGTCCATTTTCAATAGACAACTCTCGTAGTTGTCGAAGTATTGCAATACCAAACTTTTTGCCATTTACTTGGCCAACAAAACTATGTACTCGCCAACATTGTTTGTTGATGTCTCTTTTTCACATATGTTTCAGTTTCGATTATTCAAGCATGCTTCACATAGGAATGCGTCCGGGCTTTAGACCTCTTTAAATCAAAATACAATTTCATGTTTTTTATGTATTGTAAAACAATGTTAACAATAATGAAACAATTTAGTACCAGTAGTCATGAGCAATTTGTAACGTGACTCCCCGATATTTCCGCCGTGTCTTGTTGTATTACGCGATTGGGATGTTACAATTTGAGTGCTCTCTTTTGGAAGACACTCGAAGCAAACTCTACTTTGCGCTTGTTCGGACACTGAATGTCACACCCTGACCGCGTAAAACAACAAATCTCGGCGGAAACGTCGGGGAGTGTCATAACAGAAATATCGTTTCAACAACCATGGCATAATAAGTTGAGTTTTATTGAATAAAATTTGTTTACATTGTCCGGAATTTAAACATAAAACATAACGTAAGTTAACTTGTCTTTAGGTTTTAAGTCACTAAATCCCAAAGTCCGTCCTAAGTGTCGCATGATCAACCTTAAGCATTCGGTCCTGAAACATATGTGAAAATAAAGTACGTCAGCATAAAAATGCTTGTGAGTAACATAGGTTTTGCGTTTAAGATTCGTGGCCTAGAATGTTTAAAGGAATACTTAGTTTAAAAGTGACCATGAATGCTTACAAAATGTTTTCTTTTATAAAAATTATAAGATAAATCAAATGATATAAAAGAAATATGTATGGTTAAATCATTAACCAAAATATATGTCATGTCTTGTGTAAAAATGTCATGTTATAGATAAAAATGTTTTGTCTTGAACTTTATTTGAAATGATTTAGATAACACCACGATATGTAATATGATAAAAGCACTTATATATAGGAAGTACCATCGGCGTATCCACCATGCATGTATCACATTACATTTGTTTCGTTATTTAAATCACCAACCATAAACCAACCATCAAAAAGTCTTGTATAAGCAAGAGAAATGACTTGTATAAACCAATTTCTTGTAAACCAATGTCATGTAAACATAGTCTTGTGTAAACCAGAATGTCAAATGTAAACCAAAGTCTTGAATAGTCATATGTCTTGTATAAAACAATGTTTTTGAATAATCAAACGTTTTGTCTTATAAGTCATGCTTTTATTGTTTAAAACATATATTTAGTTTATTGGAAAACACATTCAAACCTTGTTGACAGTCAAATAGACCCTTATAAAGTTAAAAGTCTATCCATTTCATCGGATTCTGTCATTCCCTAAAATCGCTTCCAAACAAACCCGGGAAGTGGGAACGGGATTGTCAATCTTATAGTACCATAACATACTACCGGTCGGCGTGATCAATGTTAATGAATGTATTACGTCAATCTCAATACGTTATGAACAATGTAAGCAAAAATGTACTTTGAAAACCATGTACTAGTATGCTCAGTCAACATACATAGCAAGAAATGTCTTTGAAAACCATGTACTAGTATGCTCAGTCAACGTATATAGCAAGAAATGTCTTTTAAAACCATGTACTAGTATGCTCAGTCAACATACATAGCAAGAAATGTCTTTGAAATTCAATGTGCTAATATGCTAAGTCAACATATGAAGCAAAATGCAATGGAAATCATGTACTATATGTACTATGTAATCAAAGCATGTATGTAATGTCATGAAATTGCGAAAGTAATTATAGGCACAATATGTTTCACCCCAAAACATTTGAAAAGGTAAAAGAGGGGACTATGTACTCACATAGTCACCATAAAACATGTAAAAATAGGGGTCTATTTACTCACTTGGGATTACTATTGTAACCTTGAATCAAAGATCAAACAAGCTCAAAAGTCAGAGAAATCAAACGTGTCCTAAAATCGGATAATTGTGTTAGAAATAAGACTTGAAATCGGAGGATTTGGATAGAATGAGACCTTATAAACCAAATGAGCATTGGAAATCATATGAATTGGTTTAATAAAGTTAACATTCTGAGTTGGAAAGGTTCCTAAGTGCTTTTGACCCGTTAAGGTAGTTTAAGCTACTTTAACGCGTCATTTGCGTAACTATGTAGTCAGATGGTTAGATATGTGTTATGATAAGTATTTAATGCTTAAACATGTTTGAAAATGTTATTTGATCAGATTACATGTCAAAATTTATGTTACATATGCTTATAGTTGATTTATTTGCAAAATTGGCATTTTGGTCATTATTGAAGATCATAACAACTAATTTTCATAATAGTAACCAAATGATATGACCATAAGATATAACCACAGAGGGTTATTCCCTATTCAACCATGGTTAAAAATATGTATTTGGTTGGGTTCAAAGATCAATCAAACGGGTCGGATTTGAAAGTCAAAACGGTGGTCAAAACCGCTCAACAAACAATCCTTAACAAGCACTAAACTAAAAGTGACGAGTTTGACATGTTAAACATGTCTAACTAAGTTTATAAAACTGATTTTGGTATCAAAACAAAGTGTTTTGACACCCGAAAACAATTCCATCGTATAATGCGCATTTATCGCATTATTGACCGAAACTTTGACTCGCCACAATGACTAGTAAACGTGGTAATCGGTAGGCATGATCACTAAGAACCATAACCATCATGATACGATCATGTTGCAAAGTTCAATTGAACTTTGTTTTGACCAATTCATGGTCATAATTGAAAGTAAAGTAGAAAGTCAAACTATTTGATTTTTAGCTCAAATATGCTAAAATAATTGAACAAGATCAGAATGAAACACTTACATACACTTAGTGCAGCCAAGGATCTCAGAGAATTACCTTCAAAAAGGTTGCAAGTCCAGATTGGCAGGTGAGAACAAAATTGAGTTGTTGCAAAAGTTCAAAAATGATGAAGAACTTGCTATTTATAGATGCATTGGATCAACAAGGCCATGACATGTGTCCATTAGTCATCAATGAATTAGATTAGTGTCCTAACACTTGTAAAATGAAGAAGATATAGTGGCAAGTTTGTTTGCTGAATCAAAAAAAGGATTAACCAGCTGCTGCCAACAAAACTGGTGAGCTGGTGAGCCCTTACGGACCACAAGGGAACTTGCATACAGTCCGTAAGGCTAAGGTCTGGCAGCAAGTTTGCAGAAATTGCAGTTTAGCCCCTGCATTTTGTTTTGTTGTGTTTTGGCACTTTTGACACCCGTTAACCTCATTTTCAAGCTTCAGAAGGATGAAATACCATAGGGAACCTGAAATATGCTCAAAATTTCTTGGGTGTCGGTTCGTTTGGTCGTATGGTTGCGGTTTTCGGTTAATTACAACGAAAATCATAACGAACGCGTGCAAGACCGTAAAATCGTAACGAATGATATTTTTGCATTCCAATCATTAAAATATAAAATTTTAATGATCACAAAATTTTTTTTGTTGTGCATACATGTTTCGGATTAAGGAATACGCGAAACAGCATAGTTTCGCAAAATTTGCAATATAGCCCATGAAGTTACAAAAGCATGTTTTTGCCATACCGAAGCCTTCAAAACTTAATTCCAAGTTATGTAAAGGTTATTTAGGGTATGTTTAGCTTATAAACTTGTTCCAAAGTGTGCGTTGCTACGAGAATCGACAGACTTTCATAGTTTGTCATAAATAGTCCCTGTGATCGAATAAGCTTGTTTTTAACATACCAAACCCTTTAAAACTTATTTCTAAGTTATGTAAAGGATATTTAAGGTATGTTAAGCTTGTGTCATCATTCCGGAGTGTTCGTCGCATTAAACTGATTACGTTTTGCGATTCCACTTCTAGAAAAGGTTTAAAAGATCAAAATTGAACAAATATTGAAAATGCACAAAAGTCATAAGTAAATACACAAATTTGTAAACCACACAAAGTTTTCATTAATCATCAAATTGTTCGAAAGTTGTTACAAGATTGAATTACACAGATGTCACAGTCTCCCCTATTTTAGGAAATTTCGTCATGAAATTTAATTAGAGGAAACTTGTAAGAAAAGATGTGGATACTTCTCCTTCATTTGATCCTCTCGTTCCCAAGTAAATTCTGGGCCACGTTTGGATTCCCATCGAACTTTAACAATCGGTATCCGTCTGCGTTTGAGCTTTTTGACTTCATGGTCAAAAATTTCCACAGGTTTCTCAACAAAATGCATCGTGTTATCAACAATAATTTCATCAAGAGGAATGTGGAGGTTTTCATCAGCCAAACACTTTTTCAGATTGGACACGTGGAAAGTTGGATGAACATTACCAAGTTCAGGAGGTAGCTCAAGTTTGTAGGCAACTTTCCGATTCTCTCAATGATCCTGAATGGTCCAACGTATCGTGGCACAAGTTTTCCTTTCTTCCCGAATCTAATCACACCTTTCCAAGGGGATACCTTAAGGAGTACGCGATCACCGACTTGGAATTCCAAGGGCTTGCGTCGTTTGTCCGCGTAACTCTTTTGACGGCTTCTAGCTGTCAAAAGGTTTTCGCGAATTTTCTTGACTTTGTCCGTTGTATCATGAATGACTTTAGGTCAAGTGAATTGAGATTCACCAATCTAATTCCAACAGACAGGTGAACGGCATTTTTGACAATAAAGAGCTTCGAAAGGTGCCATATCAATGCTGGTGTGATAACTGTTGTAGGAGAAGAATTCAATCAATGGTAGATGCGAGTCCCAACTACCACCAAAGTCGATCACACAGGCTCTAAGCATATCCTCCAATGTTTGGATTGTCCTTTTGGATTGTCCATCCGTTTGAGGATAATAAGCAGTGCTCAAGTTAAGCTTTGTTCCCATGGCGGATTGTGATATTTGTGATGATTCTAGCATGTATCAATGTCAAACAAGTTATCAATGAATGAAATTTTTACGAGTTTTGTGTTTTATTTATGAGTTTTGTATTTTTATCATGGCAATTGCACATATTCAATTCTTGCACGATTCCGAGTTTTCAAACGACTTCTTGAAGTGAAATCGCAAACTATTACGTAAACGTAACCAGTTAAACGCGAAGTACACTCCAGAATAATGATACAAGTTAAACATACCTTAAATATCCTTTACATAACTTAGAAATAAGTTTTGAAGGGTTTGGTATGTCAAAAACAAGCTTATTCGATCACAAGGACTATTTATGACAAACTACGAAAGTCTGCCGATTCTCGTAGCGATGCACGCTCTAGAACAAGGTCTTAAGCTAAACATACCCTAAATACCCTTAACATAGCTTAGAAATAAGTTTTGAGGGCTTCGATATGGCGAAATCACGCTTTTGTAACTTCAGGGACTATTTTGCAAATACTGCGAAACTATGTCTTTTCGCGTATTTTGGTATCCGGAACATTTACGACATCCAAAACTTTTTTTAATCATTAAAATATTGTGTTTTAGTGATTGGAATGCAAAAATACCATTCGTTACGCATTTACGGTCATGCACGCATTCTTTACGCTTTTCGTCGTAATTAACCGAAAACCGCAACCGTACGATCAAACAAACCGACACCTGGAACATTTTTAAACATTTTTCAAGTTCCCTATACTTATTCTACCTTATGGATCTTAAAAATGAGGTTAACAAGTGTTAGAAGTGCCCGAAACACGACAAAACGATGTAGGGGCCTGTTCTGCCAACATTGGAAAGTTGCTGTCCGCACCACTGGCTTACAGACCGTAAGCCTATGGACCATACGGTCCGTAAGGCTGCTCCTGCTCACCAGAAACTTGGCAATAGCTGGTTAACTCGCTTGTTGATCATCAAACGACTTTGCCACCCTTGTTTCTGCATTTGACACATATGGGACACTAATCTAACTTGTGGGTGAGTCATGGGACACTTGTTAAGCACCTACAAGATCAAGAATTCTATAAATACCAAGGTGTTCTTGCATTTTGAAATTTTGCGACCATCTCTTTTGTCCCATTCTGCTTCAATCCGAATTTGGCAACCATCTTGGAGCTTTCTCTAGTGTTCTTGATCAATCTTTTGTGATTGTAAGTGTTCTCTTTCATGCTTGTCTAAATTTTTGTAGTTTAATTGGATTAAAAGTCAAAAAGTTTGACTTTTATTTGACTTCTAGAATTGGTCATGAATTGATCAATTCAAAATCCAATTGAACCTTGCAATATGATGGTAATCAAGATGGTTTTAATTCCTATTGATCACACCTACTGATTTCTATCTTTTCTAGTCATTATGACAAGTCAATATTTTGGTCAAAATGCGAAAAATGCGCATTTCACGCCGAGACCAATTTCGGGTGTCAAAACAGTTTGTTTTGATGCCAAAACTCTTTTATAAACTTATTTAGACATGTCAAAACATGTCTAAATCGTCACTCTCATTCTAGTGCTTGTTTAGAGTCGTAAGTTGAACGGTTTGACCACTACTTTGACTTTCGAATCTGACCTATTTGGTTGACCTTTAGACCAAGGGTATACGTATTTGTGACCATAATTATAATGGGAATAACCCTCTGAGGTTATATCTTATGGTCATGTCCTTCGGTTAGTGTTATGATAATTAGTTATTATGTTCTTCAATAATGACTAAAATGCCCTTTTTGCAAATAAATCAACTTTAAGTATATGGAACATAAAAATTTGACAAGTATTCTGATCAAATAACATTTTCAAACATATTTAGGCATTAAAGACTTATCATAACACATATCTAACCATCCTAATGCGTAGTTACGCAAATGATGCGTTAAAGTGGCTTAAACTACCTTAACGGGTCATAACGGGTCAAAAGCACAAAAAATCTTTCCCACTCGGAATGTTAACTTTATAAACCAGGTCATATGAGCTCCAATGCTCATTTGGTTTATAAGGTCTCATTCTATCCGATCCGAAGATTTAAACTCCCGATATTTACATAATTAACCGATTTTAGGACACGCTTGATTTCTCGGACGTTTGAGCTTGTTTGATCTTCGATTCAAGGTTACAATAGCAATCACAAGTGAGTACATAGTTTCCCTTCTTTTACGATTTACAAATGTTTTGGGGTGATTCATATGTGCTAAATTGTTTTCAAGCTTTCAAAGTACAAATGCTATGGTTTATATAAACAATACAATTTCAATAATGTGAATGAACTTGTTGGGGCATTGTATTCATAACAAGAATGACATTAATTAACAATGGCCAAGCCGACCAGTAGTAACTTACGGCGCCTAGGACTGACAATCCCGTTACTAAATTTCCCGGGGTTTGTGGGGAAGTTTGGGAAGCGACTGAAACTGTATTTATAACATACCCTTTGGTGGTATGTCATACGATTAAGGGACACCGTGGGTGGTCTCGAACAAGTCAACAAAGGTTTGAATGTATTCATGAAACGACCAAAAGTTTTCACAACTAAAATAAGGAACGATGAATGATTGGTTTGTAACAACGAACGATGAACGATTGGTTTATAACAAGAACAATGAAAAATGGAGGATTGGTTTATGGTAAGTGATTTAGATAACGGTACGTGTGTAATGTGATAAAAGCATGGTGGATATGCCACTGGTACTTCCTATATATAAGTGCTTTTATCATATTACATTCGTGGCGTTATTTGCATCGTTAACAAATGCTTTCAAACGATGACACGCAACAATTTCAATTAAAGATATAAACCATTCAAGTTATTTCAAGACGATTTACTACTCGGAATTACGAAACAAATGTTTTGGTCAAGATTTATGGCTACAAGTCTTTTATAAACTAACTAACTTGTT
The DNA here is from genome assembly GCA_947069175.1 of Scalesia atractyloides. Classification (NCBI taxonomy): domain Eukaryota; kingdom Viridiplantae; phylum Streptophyta; class Magnoliopsida; order Asterales; family Asteraceae; genus Scalesia; species Scalesia atractyloides. The sequence goes on from CAMTDV010000005.1 coordinate 32,018,926, forward strand.
TTAGGTTGGTTAGTTATCATTGCAATACCAAATACTTTTCGATAACAAGGTTTTTTTTTTTTCAATTAACGACTTTAGTAGTCTGATAAGGTTTTGCAATACATATTCAAAGCCATAAACTTGACACACTCACAAAACCTATGTACTCGCCGGCACATTTTTGCTGACTCGTTTTCACATATGTTTCAGGGAACAATGCTTGTTGATACTGATGCATGCTCATGTAGGATCGTACGTGGACCTTAGTGCTTATAAAATAAGAAAGACAATTAATACGCTTGTTTGTTTGCTTAAGTTTGTTTGAAAGTTCTATAACAATATAACAATATAATCTATGCTTATTATCCAATAAATGAAGTATGAAATACCATGTGTTGTTGAAACAATCTGTTAACGTGACTCCCCAAGTGTTTCCGCCGCGTGTGTTGTTTTACGCGATTTGGGGTGTTACAGGTTGGTATCAGAGCACTAGTTATAAGGAATTAAGTTATTAGTAATGCTTTGACCTGGACTATAACCTTCCTAGGACCCTAACGCGAGTTTTCTTGTGTTTAGATTTAAAACACAATACAATCACCTATCCTTAGGTGATTACCATAGCAAGTTCACAAATTACAAACTCGTTTTGAAAATCAATCAATTTTCCTTAGATGATTTGTTTTTTGCTTTAAGCCTTCGAAGTTTTAAAAATCTCATCAAGGTTTGGGTTCTAATATTGTGAACACGTGCAATCTGGAAGGGTGGGTGCATGTACCCTGAGTTTCTGTCTAAAGTTAGAGTGTTCATACAAATCCACTATATCGGACCCGTCACTCTTACTTGGGAACTCTTGGGGTGAGTGTCCACTTATAGGCTAATGCATGTCTTCGCCATACATTATAAGACCCATTTACTTTGATTAGTCACCGTGTGTCTTTTGTGTGTTTTGAGAAACAAACAAGTGACCACCATCCTTATGTTTCGTCGATACTTTTGATGCCCCCATTGATATTTTTTTTTCGAATGTCAATCTCACATATCTTCCATCATATTTCTTTTCTAGAATGCCTCCTCGACATGATACAACTCAAAATGCCGAAATGGCAGCCATGACCGCTCAACAAATTGATGTCGTACTCCCGAACCTAGTAACTCAAATGAATCAAGCGAACAACAATAAAACAATAATAACAATGCACCAGCTCCGTGCAACTACAAACAATTCTGTTCAGCTAAACCACTTCAGTTAACTGGGTCAGAGGGAGCTACGGGACTTCTTCAATGGTTTGAGAGTCTCGAAAGCACGTTCCGTTTTGTTCAATGTCCAAATGAGCGAAAGGTCGAGTTTGCATCTAGTGTGTTCAAGAAAAGAGATTTGACATGGTGGAATGGTCTTATGAGAGATAGAGGTGCCGAAGTGGCCTTGGCTCAAACTGGGGAAGAGCTTCGGGCCTTTATGACGAAGGAGTTTTGTCCTCGCCACGAGCAAAGGGCATTGGAGAACGAATTTCATGATCCTAAATAAGACAGTGGTGAGAGTCGTGCTTATACCGACCGGTACGAGGAGCTAAGTTTGTTATGTCCGACGATGGTGACGCCTTTGGATAAGGCAATTGAAAAGTACATCGATGGGTTGCCTGACCCTGTTCAGGACACTGTTACTGGTAGCAACCCTACCACTGTTCGACAAGCTATTGAATTAGCTGCAACCTTAACCGAATCACAAGTCAGGAAAGGTAACCTTCATCGCAAGGGCGATAAGAAATCCTCTGCTAAGTCAACTCAAGAGAAACCAAAGGGAAACAAAGCCGAGCCTTCCAAATGATCGAAGAAGCGTAAGGCTTCTCAAAACTTTGCTGTTACTGCTCAACATGCGCAACCCGCTCCAACTGCTCCCCAAAACCAACCAGCTCAACCTCCGGCAAAGAAACCTTATGCGGGAACTGCACCGCTTTGCAACCGTTGTAATGGTCATCATCAAATTCATATATCGTGTCGACAGTGTACTACATGTGGAAAACTTGGTCACCTAGCAAATATTTGTCGCTTTAACCCAAACCTAGCTGCACAGAACCCAGTTCAACAACAAGCAAATCCTGCTTGACCTCACTTTCCGCCTGGTTCATGTTTTAACTGCGGTGAAATGGGTCACTATAAAGAACAATTGCCCGTTACTAGCCAATGCAAACCCAGCCCGTGGGCGTGCCTTTAACATCAACGCCAATGAAGCTCATGCTGATAACGAAGTCGTTAATGGTATGTTCTTTGTTAACGATCATGCTACTACTGTTCTTTTTTATTCGGGTGCTGATAGAAGTTTTGTGTCACTTGCCTTTGAGCCTTTACTTTCGATGCCTAGAACTAGACTAGGAAAGCCTTTGACAGTGGAAGTCGCTAGTGGTGAACCTCTTGTGCTCAATCATGTTATTCGAAATTGCCAGTTAAACCTCAACAATCGTTTGTTTTCTATTGACCTCACGCCAATCCAACTTGGGAGTTTCGACATCATTATTGGAATGGATTGGTTAACCAAGCATCATGCCGAAGTTATTTGTTTTGACAAGATAGTTCATATACCTCTTCCTTCTGTTAAAACCTTAGAAATTCATGGAGAGAAACCCGCTAGTAACATAAAACTCATGACATGTACACAACCCCAAAAGTACTTACGAAAGAATTATATGGCGTTCTTGGTACATATCGTAGAGGAGAAAGTAAAGAACAAGAATATTCAAGATATTCCTGTTATCCAAGACTATTCTGAGGTCTTTCCCGAAGATCTACCTGGTTTACCCCCGGCACGACAAGTTGAGTTTCGTATCGATCTTGTACCTGGTGCAAACCCAATAGCCGAATCTCCTTACCGTCTTGCACCATCAGAAATGCAACAGTTATCGAAACAACTTCAAGAGTTATCAGACAACGGTTTCATTCGTCTGAGTTATTCTCCGTGGGGTGCTCCTGTTTTATTTGTGAAAAAGAAGGATGGATCCTTCCGTATGTGTATCAACTATCGAGAGCTCAACAAACTCACGATCAAGAATCGATATCCCCTACCTCACATTGATGATCTCTTTGATCAGCTTCAGGGTGCTACACGTTTTTCGAAGATCGATCTACGTTCTGGGTATCATCAGCTTCATCTTCACGAGGAAGATATTCCTAAGACTGCTTTCCGCACTCGAACTTCTAAAGAAATAACAACTTTACACCAAATTCTCCAAGTGTGAATTCTGGCTGAAAGAAGTTCAGTTTTTGGGTCACATAGTCAATGAGCAAGGTATTCATGTGGATCCTTCCAAAATCGCTGCGATTAAGGATTGGAAAACACCCACTACACCAACAGAAGTTCGCTCATTTCTTGGTCTTGCTGGCTATTATCAACGATTCATTGCGAACTTTTCAAAGATCGCGGTTCACCTCACTGCTTTGACTCAAAAGAATAAGCCTTTTGAGTGGGGACCGAAACAAGAGGAAGCCTTTCAAACTCTGAAACAGAAACTCTGTGATGCTCCTATTTTGTCTTTACTCAATGTCAATGATGATTTTGTGGTTTATTGTGACGCGTCGAATCTAGACCTTAGTTGCGTTCTCATGCAACGAGATAAAGTCATAGCATACACGTCGAGACAACTGAAAGCCCACGAGAAGAATTACACAACCCATGATCTTGAGTTGGGAGCTGTTGTCTTTGCTCTCAAAATTTGGAGACATTATTTTTGTGGCATGAAGTGTGTGGTTCTCACGGACCACAAAAGTCTCCAACACTTATTCAATCAAAAGGAGCTGAACATGAGGCAACAACGCTGGGTCGAACTTCTAAATGATTACGACTGCGAAATTCGCTACCATCCTGGTAAGGCGAATGTTGTGGCTGATGTGCTTAGCCGCAAAGAACGTGTTAAGCTTCATTGTGTTCGAATTCGATCCGATATCCAAGCACGTATTCTTGAAGCCCAATGCACTTGTGTAACTCAAGGTTTGTGTGAAAGACGAACTACCTCACCAACTCGAACTGCAACTCGAAACAAAAGACGATGGATTAATTTATTACATGAACCATTTGTGGGTTCCGAATCGACATAATCTCCGTACTCTATTGATGGATGAATCTCATGAGTCTCGTTATTCAATTCATCCTGGTGCTACAAAAATGTACAAGGATCTCCGTACCCAGTATTGGTGGCTGGGGATGAAGAATGACATTGCCTTGTATGTATCTAAATGCATTACTTGTCTCAAAGTCAAGGCCGAGCATCAACATCCATCTGGTTTATTGGAACAACCAGAATATCGGTATGGAAGTGGGAGAACATTGCGATGGATCTCATCACGAAACTACCGCGCACATCTAGAGGTCATGATGCAATTTGGGTGATCATTGATCGTCTAACAAACTCAGCACACTTTATAGCAATCCGTGATGATTTCTCTGCTAACAAACTTGCCAAGATTTATGTTGATGAGATTGTGTCTCGTCATGGTGTTCCTTTGAATATCATATATGACCGAGATGCTTGGTTCTCATCTCATTTCAGGAAGACTATGCAATCTGCTATGGGGACCAAACTCAATCTGAGCACTGCTTGTCATCCTCAAATGGATGGACAATCTGAGAGGACTATTCAAACACTGGAGGATATGCTTAGAGCTTGTGTGATCGATTTTGGTGGTAGTTAGGATTCGCATCTACCGTTGATCGAATTCTCTTACAACAATAGTTATCACGCCAACATCAACATGGTTCCTTTCGTAGCTTTATACGGTCGAAAATGTCGTTCACCTGTCTGTTGAAATGAGATTGGAGAGACACTGCTCACTGGACCTGAACTCATCCACGACACAACCGAGAAAGTCAAGAAAATTCGCGATAACCTTCTGACAGCTAGAAGCCGTCAAAAGAGTTACGCGGACAAGCGACGCAACCCTTGAAATTCCAAGTTGGTGATCACGTCCTACTCAAGGTATCCCCTTTGAAAGGAGTGTTCAGATTTGAGAAGAAAGGAAAACTTGCACCAAGATACGTTGGACCATTTAAGATTGTTGAAAGAATCGGAAAGGTGGCCTACCGACTTGAGCTACCTCCTAAACTCGAGAATATTCACCCAACTTTCCACATGTCCAATTTAAAGAAATTTTTAGTCGATACAAATCTCCATATTCCACTCGATAAGATTCACGTTGATGATACTATGCATTTTGTCGAGAAACCGGTGGAGATTATGGACCATGAAGTCAAGAAACTTAAACGAAGACGAATCCTGATAGTCAAAGATCGCTGGGAATCTAAACGTGGCCCATAATTTACTTGGGAATGAGAGGATCAAATGAAAGCGAAGTACCCACATTTGTTTTCACGAGTTTCCTCTAATTAAATTTCAGGACGAAATTTCTTGAAGTAGGGGAGACTGTGATATCTGTGATGATTCTAGCATGTATCAATGTCAAACAAGTTATCAATGAATGAAATTTTTAAGAATTTTGTGTTTTATTTATGAGTTTTGTATTTTTATCATGATAATTGGACATATTCAATTCTTGCACGATTCCGAGTTTTCAAACGACTTCTGGAAGTGAAATCGCAAACTATTAAGTAAACGTAACCAGTTAAACGCGAAGTACACTCCAGAACAATGACACAAGCTAAATATATCTTAAATATTCTTTACATAACTTAGAAATAAGTTTTGAAGGGTTTGGTATGTCAAAAACAAGCTTGTTCGATCATAGGGACTATTTATAACAAACTACGGAAATCTGCCGATTCTCGTAGCGATGCACGCTCTGGAACAAGGTGTTATGCTGAACATACCATAAATACCCTTAACATAGCTTAGAAATAAGTTTCTAGGGCTTTGATATGGCAAAATCACGCTTTTGTAACTTCAGGGACTATTTTGCAAATTCTGCGTAACTATGTCTTTTCGCGTATTTCGCTATCGGGAACATGTACGGACGTCCAAAAATTTTTGTAATCATTAAAATATTTGTTTTAGTGATTGGAATGCAAAAATACCATTCGTTACGCATTTATAGTCATGCACACGTTCGTTACGCTTTTTGTCGTAATTAACCGAAAACCGCAACCGTACGACCATACAAACCGACACCCAGAAAATGTTTAAACATTTTTCAAGGTCCCTATACTTATTCTACCTTATGGAGCTTAAAAATGAGGTTAACGAGTGTTAGAAGTACCTGAAAGCGACGAAACGATGCAGGGGCTTGTTCTGCCAACGTTGGAAAGTTGCTGTTAGCACCACTGGCTTACGGACCGTAAGCCTATGGACCATACGGTCCATAAGGTTGCTCCAGCTCATCAGAAACTCGGCAGCAGCTGGTTAACTCGCTTGTTGACTCATCAAACGACTTTGCCACCCTTGTTTCTGCATTTGACACATATGGAACACTAATCTAACTTGTGGGTGAGTCATGGGACACTTGTTAAGCACCTACAACATCAAGAATTCTATAAATACCAAGGTGTTCTTGCATTTTGAACTTTTGCAACCATCTCTTTTGTCCCATTCTGCTTCAATCCGAATTTGGCAACCATCTTGGAGCTTTCTCTGGTGTTCTTGATCAATCTTTGGTGTTTGTAAGTGTTCTCTTTCATGCTTGTCTAAATTTTGTAGTTTAATTGGATTAAAAGTAGAAAAGTTTAACTTTTGTTTGACTTCCAGAATTGATCATGAATTGATCAATTCAAAATCCAATTGAACCTTGCAATATGATGGTAATCAAGATGGTTATGATTCCTATTGATCACGCCTACTGATTTCTATCTTTTCTAGTCATTATGACAAGTCAAAATTTCAGTCAAAATGCGAAAATGCGCATTTCACGCCGAGACTAATTTCGGGTGTCAAAACAGTTTGTTTTGATGCCAAAACTCTTTTATAAACTTATTTAGACATGTCAAAACATGTCTAAATCGTCACTCTCATTCTAGCGCTTGTTTAGAGTCATAAGTTGAACGGTTTGACCACTGCTTTGACTTTCGAATCTGACCTATTTGGTTGACCTTTAGAACAAGGGTATACGTATTTGTGACCATAATTATAATGGGAATAACCCTCTGAGGTTATACATTATGGTCATGTCCTTTGGTTAGTGTGATGATAATTAGTTATTATGTTCTTCAATAATGACTAAAATGCCCTTTTTGCAAATAAATCTAATTTAAGTATAAGGAACATAAAAATTTGACAAGTATTCTGATCAAATAACATTTTCAAACATATTTAGGCATTAAAGACTTATCAAAGACTTATCATAACACATATCTAACCATCCGAATGTGTAGTTACGCAAATGACACGTTAAAGTGGCTTAAACTATCTTAACGGGTCATAACGGGTCAAAAGCACAAAATAATCTCTCCCACTCGGAATGTTAACTTTATAAACCAGGTCATATGAGCTCCAATACTCATTTGGTTTATAAGGTCTCATTCTATCCGATCCATAGATTTAAACTCCCGATATTTACACAATTAAACGATTTTAGGACACGCTTGATTTCTCGGACATTTGAGCTTGTTTGATCTTCGATTCAAGGTTACAATAGCAATCACAAGTGAATACATATTTTCCCCTCTTTTACGATTTACAAATGTTTTGGGATGATTCATATGTGCTAAATTGTTTTCAAGCTTTCAAAGTACAAATGCTATGGTTTACATAAACAATACGATTTCAATAATGTGAACGACCAGTAGTAAGTTACGGCGCCTAGGACTGACAATCATGTTACCAAAATTCCCGGGGTTTGTGGGGTAGTTTGGGAAGCGACTGAAACTGTATTTTTAACATACCCTTTGGTGGTATGTTATACGATTATGGGACACCGTGGGTGGTCTCGAACAAGTCAACAAAGCTTTGAATGTATTCACGAAACGACCAAAATTTTTCAAAACTAAAACAAGGAACGATGAATGATTGGTTTGTAACAAGGAACGATGCACGATTGGTTTATAACAAGAACAATGAACAATGGACGATTGTTTATGGTAAGTGATTTAGATAACGGTACGTGTGTAATGTGATAAAAGCATGGTGGGTACACCGCTGGTCTTTTATCATATTACATTCGTGGCGTTATTTGCATCATTTGAACAAATGCTTTCAAACGATAACACGCAACAATTTCAATTAAAGATATAAACCATACAAGTTATTTCAAGACGATTTACTACTCGGAATTACGAAACAAATGTTTTGGTCAAGATTTATGGCTACAAGTCTTTTATATACTATAACTAACTTGTTTTAGGTTGGTTATTTATCATTGCAATACCATATACTTTTCGATAACAAGGTTTTTTTTCAATTAACGACTTTAGTAGTCTGATAAGGTATTGCAATACATATTCAAAGCCAAAAACTTGACACACTCAAAAAACGTATGTACTCGCCGGCATATTTTTGCTGACTCGTTTTCACATATGTTTCAGGGAAGAATGCTTGTTGATACTAATGCATGCTCATGTAGAATCAGACGTGGACCTTAGTGCTTATAAAATAAGAAAGACAATTAATATGCTTGTTTGTTTGCTTAAGTTTGTTTGAAAGTTCTAAAACAGTATGGCAATATAATCTATGTTTATTATCCAATAAACAAAGTATGAAATACCATGTGTTGTTGAAACAATCTGTTAACGTGACTCCCCAAGTGTTTCTGCCGCGTGTGTTGTTTTACGCGATTTGGGGTGTTACACAGATTACATGGTTCTCCAACAATTCGATGAGAATCGTGCATAACGATCAGATATAATATCCAAAGGGACACCATGACGAGTTACTATTTCATCCACATAGATCTTAGCAAGTTTGTCAGTAGAGAAATCCTCACGAATGGCTATAAAATGTGCTAACTTTGTTAGACGATCAACGACTAACCAAATGGCATCGTGACCTCTAGAAGTGCGCGACAATTTGGTAATGAGATCCATAGCAATGATTTCCCATTTCCAAACCGGAATCTCTGGTTGCTCAAGCAAACTAGAAGGACATTGATGTTCTGCCTTTACCTTAAGACAAGTAAGGCATTTAGAGACGTACAAAGCTATGTCTTTCTTCATACCCGGCCACCAATACTGGGTATGAAGATCCTTGTACGTTTTGTCTGCACCTGGATGAATTGAATAATGAGACTTATGAGCTTCATCCATTATCAAGGTGCAGAGATTGTCTAGACTTGGAACCCACAAACGGTTCAGATAATAAGATAACCCATTGTCTTTTGTTTCAAGTTGAAGCTCGAGATGATGTGGTAATTCAATACCCATTTGTCTTGTGCTATACAACTACGTTGAGCTTCAAGAATACGTGTCTGGATATCAGATCGAACTTGTACACAATGCAACTTGACACGTTCTTTACGACTAAGAGCATCGGCTACGACATTCGCCTTACCAGGATGGTAGTGAATTTCGCAGTCATAGTCATTCAGGAGTTCGACCCAACGTCGTTGTCTCATGCTCAGTTCTTTCTGATTGAAGATAAGCTGGAGACTTTTGTGATCCGTGAAAACCACGGATTTTGTATCGTATAGATAATGTCTCCAGATTTTGAGAGCGAAAACAACAGCACCCAACTCAAGATCATGAGTGGTGTAGTTCTTTTCGTGAACTTTCAAATGTCTTGATGCATAAGCTATAACTTTGTCTCTTTGCATGAGAACACAGCGAAGGCCTAAGTTTGATGCGTCACAATATACAACAAAGTCGTCGTTGGCTTCAGGTAGAGATAAAATGGGAGCATTACAAAGTTTCTGTTTCAAAGTCTGAAAAGCTTCTTCTTGTTTGGGTCCCCACTCAAAAGGTTTATTCTTTTGAGTTAGAGCAGTAAGAGGAACCACAATCTTGGAGAAGTTTGCAATGAAACGGCGTTAATAACCCGCAAGACCAAAAAATGAACGAACTTTGGTAGGAGTAGTAGGCGTATCCCAATCCTTAATCGCACTGATTTTGGCGGGATCTACATGTATACCTTTCTCGTTGACAATATGTCCCAAAAATTGAACTTCTTTTAGCCAAAATTCGCACTTGGAGAATTTGGCATTAAGTTGTTCTTTCTTTAGGAGTTCTAGTGTTAAACGAAGATGTTGCTCATGATCGGCTTGAGACTTTGAGTAAATCAAAATGTCATCAATGAAAACAATGATGAACTTGTCCAAATAAGGCTTACAAACCCTATTCATCAAGTCATGAATGCAACAGGAGCATTTGTCAGACCAAAAGGCATAATTGTGAACTCATAATGACCATAACGAGTGCGAAAAGTTGTCTTCGGAATATCTTCCTCGAATACACGAAGCTGATGATTCCCAGAATGTAGATCGATCTTTGAGACGCAAGTAGCATCCTGTAGTTGATGAAAGAGATCATCAATGCGAGGTAGGGGATATCGATTCTTGATTGTGAGTTTGTTAAGCTCAGATAATCGATACACATACAGAAAGACCCATCCTTCTTTTTCACAAATAACACAGGAGCACCCCAAGGTGAAAAGCTCGGTCGAATGAATCCTTTGTCAGATAATTCCTGAAGCTGTTTTGACAATTCTTGCATCTCAGACGGTGCAAGACGATATGGAGATTTAGCAATAGGGTTGGCACCAGGTGCAAGATCTATTCGAAACTCAACTTGTCGAGCTGGGGTTAAACCAGGTAGTTCCTTAGGAAACACCTCAGGATAATCCCGAACAACGGGGATGTCCTGAATTGTTTTGCCTTTGCCTTTCTCCTCTACGATATGTGTCAAGAATGCCACATAATTCTTTCGTATGTATTTTTGGGCTTGAGTACAAGTCATGAGTTTGAGACTACAAACCGGTTTTTCTCCACGAACCTCCAAAATTTCACCAGGCGAAAGGGGTATACGAACAATCTTATCAAAACAGACAACTTCAGCATGATGTTTAGTTAACCAGTCCATTTCCACTATTATATCAAAGCTCCCGAGTTGCATAGGCGTGAGGTCAATGGGAAAAATATGATTATTGAGGTTCAATTGACAACTAGGAATGACAGAATCAAGTTTAAGAGGTTCGCCACTAGCTATCTCGACTGTAAGGGCTTTCCTAGTTTGGTTCTTGGTTTTGAAAGTAAAGGCTCAAATGTTAATGATACAAAACTTCTATCAGCCCTCGAATAAAAAAGTAGAGAAGTGGGATGGTTGTTAACAAAGAACGTACCGTTTACCACTTCGTTGTCTACACGTGCCTCATTTACATTGATGTTAAACGCTCGTCCACGAGCCTGGTTCACATTTGCCAACCTCGGGCAATTGTTTCTGTAGTGGGTAAGATGCCCACAATTGTAGCAAGAACCAAGTGGATAATGAGGTCGTGCAGGATTGGCTGGCTGTTGAACATGGTTTTGTACAACTTGGTTCTGAACAGGGGGACAACGACAAGTGTTGGCCAGATGGCCAGATTGTCCACAATTTGTACATATACGACATGGTAATGGAGGCTGATGGTGAATGTTGCACCTGTTGCACAGAGGTGCAGTGCCGGTATACTGTTTCTTGGCAGGAGATTGAGTAGGTTGGTTAGGAGCGGCTTGATTGGGTTGTGTACTGACAGCAAAGTTCTTAGAAGCCTTACATTTCCTCGACTTCTTTGAACCTTCAGCTTTCTTACCCTTTTGCTTCTCAGACTTGTTGGACGATTTCTTGTCACCCTTACGATGGAGCTTACCCTTTTTGATCTTCGATTCAGTCAGAGTTGCAGATAGCTCAATAGCTTGTCTAACAGTAGTAGGGTTTCTGCCGGTGACAATATCCTGAACAGGGTCAGGAAGACCATCTATGTACTTCTCGATCGCCTTATCCAAAGGCGTCACCATCTCAGGACACAGCAAACTCAAATCCTTATACCTATCCGTATACGCACGGTGTTCACCACTATCTTGCTTCAGGTCATGGAACTCATTCTTAAGCGCCCTCTTTTCATGATGAGAGGGAACTTTTTGGTGCAAAATGTCTATGTCTTAGTCTTATATCGAGTTTGTATAGATTAGAGTTGAATAGGCTAGCGAAATCGAGTATTTATGTATATTGTAGTCAAGTTCGCTGGAGATTCACATGTAATGTCAAGTTCGGCCGAACTTGCTTTAGCAAGTTCGCCCGAACCTCACTCCTCCACCAGCGGACTTGCAAGTCTATAAATAGCTAGCATGCCTCTCTCATTTGTAACTTTTGGCATCTCTGAGGCGAAGCTCTATCAATTTGAATTCTTGACGTTTAATCAATAAAATTGACGTTTAACTGATTAATTCTTGTCTATTGGTAAAATTGTCGTAATATTTCCGCTATTATGGACAATAGATATCAAATCTAGGTTCCTAAGCATCGAGGATTGGTCCTACATGTGGTATCAGAGCTAGAATAGCCTGATTTGATTGATATCAAGACGAGAACACTTCGAATTCTACTCCATTCTTCTATTTTTCTTAACTTTTTCACAAAAATGAAGAATTCACGGGCAAATTCTGTCCAATTTTCAATATGACATGTTAAATACAACATAGATAAACCCCTGAGAGGCTGGAGACTAAAATCAAACGAATTGGTATCAAAATGTTGCAAAAAGCATGTTTTCAAAACCCTTCATCATCGAACTTGTTAGCCAAGTTCGACCGAACTTAAGGTAAAAAGTCACTTTCTGAGTGAATATTTACCAAGTTCGCTCCAAATTGAGGTGTTTGTGATAAAATTTCGCTAAGTTCGCTCGAACTTAAGGCATTTTTGAGAGTATTACTGCCAAGTCCGCTTGAACTTACCAAATATTCATTGAGTTTATCAAGTTCGACCGAACTTGATTAATATCAAGAAAATTTAGCTTAAGTTCGCCCGAACTTACATGATTCTTATAAATTTCATTCAGCAAGTTCGACCGAGGTTACTCAGGGACATTTTTAAATCAAAAGTCACAAGTTCGGCCGAACTTGTGATAATTCTGAGAATTCTTCATTTTAATTACGAGTTTGACTGAACTTGTAATAATTCTAACATTTTCAAAAGTTTTAACGTGTTTTCAGTGTACGTGTTTCGGTATTCGCGATGGATGATATTGAAAGAGCGTATATGTCAGGAGTGGGTACATGCAATGCTAACGTCATAACAGCAAGTAAATTTAGACAACGAGATGGGCACGTCCGTTAAACCACCAAAGTTAATGAGCATGGACGAGTATGAAGGATGGAAGGAGAAATTTACTTATTGGGTTCAAGCCATGCATTTCCAAGGCTAGATATCGATTGAGAGAGGTTACACTGTTCCGTTGGACAAACATCAACAAGTACTAGAGAAGTACAAGTACACCAAAATACAGAAGATGAGTACATTGCTGAGAAAAAGATGATAAGCCTCATTCAACAATCTGTTAAAGAAGATATTCTGGTCTTGTTGCCCGAGTATACTACTGCGAGAGATCTCTGGCTATCACTACAAAAGAAATACCAAGGCAGTGCAAAGATGATCAAAAGTAAGAAAGCTCTCATCATGAAGGAGTTCAATAATTTCAACATGTTGAAGGGTGAGACAATGAAGCAGATGATTGAGCGCTTCTGTCATCTGAAAGTCCAAATGAGAAGACATGTCTCGAGAAGACAGAACCAGAGTACATCGATAAGCTTGCAGATGCGTTACCTGACAGAAAGTCCAAATTAGGAATTCTTTAAGCTGTCAACATTCATCGACAAACTTGAAGGTCATGAAATGGAACTGCTGAAGATTGCAAAGTCGAAGAATGCTAACATTGTCAAAGATGTTGGTCTGTATTACAAGAACGGAATGCAAGACAGTATTTCAAGCCCAAGATACATACATCATTCAATGCAAACATGAATTCTTCTCCACAGAATCAGAACCAATCATATCCACAATATGATCAAAGTCCACAAAGCTCTTCGTTCTCAAGCACTGGTTCAAATTCTTCTTATCAGAGTCAAGCAAATCAGAATCAACAAACGAATTCTGATCTGAATGTGTACAAGTGTAACATTGCTGTGAATCTAAACAATGTTGTTTCTGAGCAAGTTGCAAAACAACATATGTCACTTCTCGCCACAGTTCTGGAATCGTTGAAAGTCTTGTAGCTGGAAAGATTGGCAATCCCGAAATGACCGCCGAAGACTACGATCAGGTGGACGAAGAAGAGCTTGAACTGTTGGACATAAAGTGTTCTCTAGCTTCTATCATTTGAAAGGTCACAAAGTTTCTTGCACTCACTGGCCGAGATATCGGAAATTCAAGCAACAAGCTAGGGTTCGACAAATCGAAGGTCACTTGTTTCAGATGCCGACAGAAAGGGCATTTTAAGAGAGAATGCAAAAATCATGAAGCCACTGGCAATCAAAGTCCATTCGGTGGAGGCAACGAGTATTATAAGAAATCTCTTCAATACAAGCCTTTCCCAAAGAAGACACAAGTTGAGATCCAGGAAAAGCCAAACAGCAGTAACACTGATAAAGCAATGGTTGCTTCAAACGAGGATGATGGCTTCTATTGGAATTCTTATATGGTTAGAAGACCGGAGTTGAATTGATGGCTGAGATTGTTGAAGATATATCTGCTGAAGAAGCAGCAGCTCTAGAGAATATTCTATTGGAATAGTATTTGCAACAACTGGAGGAAGAAGAGTATCTTCACATGAAGAACCAAGGAATATTATCTCCTAACTCGTGTGATAGTTTTTTAGGACACTTTGATGGAAGTTCTCAGGAGCAAGTGACCGAGGAGAAGTCGAATGAAGAAAGTACTGATGTTGTTCAAGAAGTAACTGCCGAAAACCTCAAGGACTTTGCAGATGAAGCTATGATGGCGAATCTAACCAAGGTAGGTCCAGAGGTAAAGGAAGTTGTTAAAGTGCAAGTTGTGGAGGTTGTAAAACCTTGCACAAAATGTACCGAGCCATGTGCTAAATGCGCCGAAATATCACAAATCATCGCTGAACTCAATGTAAATAACAAATATTTCAAATACGATTATCGTACAATGAAGGAAGCGTATGACAAAATGAAAGATGATTATGGCAGTCTCGATAGAAATAATATTGAACAACATGATACCATAAGGATGTTGAAAGGTACAGTAATGGATAAACAAAAACCAATAAACATCTATATTAACACCATTGCTAAAACCAAACAACAACTCCAGGACATGAAAATTGAAACAGAACGTGTTCAACAACTTTTAAGAAGTTATGCAACTAACGCCCACATTCTTCCGACAATTCCATCGGAAGAAAAACCTAAAAATAAAATTGGTAAAGAATATAGCAATGTTCCTCCACCTCTTTGCGAGAAGTATTGTCGCAAAACGGTTGATGGGATGGATAAGGCCCTCAACATTGAGTTGTTATCTGAAAAGAAAAATGAGTTGCCAGAGAACATTGATGTAGTCTATACTAAATTAGATGATGATAGTGCGGTAGTGAAAAAGGTGGTTGAAAATGTTCTGAACGATTCTAATGATGGCAGCTTCAATAACGCCACCTCGAGTTTGAATAGTTTTGACACAAATTCTGAAAATGACGAGACATCATCGGAAGATGATCTATGTGATGATCCTAACGTTGTCATGTACAAGGTTAAGGAATCTAATAGATTATACTTTGATGATAGTTTTCCGATTCGGAATATCAAAGAAGATCAATTGGATAAACTGTTTAAACTGCTTGAAGTCACATCAGATGACCTGGAGAAAAATGAAAAGAAATTCTATTCTAAACCCAAAAGAAATTACGATAACTACCGGAGAAAGAGTGGTGATCATCCAGAAAACCGAAGAGCTGGGTTGGGTCTAGATGAGGAAGAAGAACCGGTTAAGAAAAAGTCACAATTTCACAAGTAAAAGATAAAAACATGAAATTTGTTTATGGGACAAGCACGGTTCATGAGGAGAGTTTGATTGGGAAGCAATCTAATGACGAGTTTAAGAAACAGAAAGAACTTCGAGATAAGGCGAAAGCCACAAGTGATGTAAAATCCACTAGTGGACATTCACATGATAATCGGATTTGCTTCAAGTGCAACGAAGTTGGTCATATTGCACGGAAGTGTCCGAAATCTAAACCGGCTTATCTTCAAAGGAAAGAAAGTTCAGATGTTGAAAAACCAAAGCAACCAGAGATTGGGCAAATAAGAATCTTAAAAAGAAATGTTGACAAAGAAGAAATGAAACAAATTTTTTATAAGAAATTCGAAAATTCAACGTTCAAAAAAGGTGAATCTTCAAAAGCAAACGAAACAAAGTTTTATATCAAAAAGGCTAATATCAAATCACAAGTCTGGGTTGCTAAGAAAAGGTCAACAACATCTGAAATCACTAAGTCTGAGCCTGTTAAGACTAGTGATAGCATAAAAGAATCAAAATCTGAAATCAAGTCGGAAACTGTCAAAATTACAAGTGGTAACAGTTTGAAAGATAAAAAGAAAGTGAAGTTTTCAAACATAAACATCGAAGAAAATCCAGATGATGAATATGAATTTGATTATGCTGCCGAGTGTGAATTTGATTACGGTGATGGTTATCCAATTCAACCCAGACTAAGAAGGCTTGGGTCGCGCTGTTTAACTAATTGTTGAAATGTGCAGGGGCTCCAGAGATCCGTACTTTCCAAGTGGATTCTGGATAGTGGAGCTTCCAGACATATGACAAGAATGAAAGCACTCTTGTTCGACATAAAAGCTATCAATGGCGGATATGCTGGATTTGCTGGAAACCAAGGTGGAAGGATTGTCGCCGAGGGAAAGCTCTCAAACGGAGTTGTTTCATTTGATCAAGTGAACTACATAGCGGAGCTTGAGAACAACCTTCTGAGTATTTCTCAAATTTGTGATAAGAAGTTTGCCATCCGCATAAATAATAAAGAATGCATGATCATCAAACCGGGTTTCAAAATACCAGACGAGTGGATAGTCATGTGTGAACCAAGAGAGAATGATTTGTATGTTCTTGACATGGCAAATGCAACTACTTCTTAAAAAACGGCACAATGTTTTGTTTTGAAAGCTACTGAGAAGGAGTCAATCTTATGGCACAGAAAGATGGGCCACATTCACCTCAGAAAGATGAATCATTTAGTGCATAACGATTTGGTGGAAGGTGTGAATCGGAAAAGTTTTCATATGTCAGATAATTGCCTCGAATGTAAAAAGGGAAAGCAGATCAAGAAATCTCATCCTAGAAAAATTCTTAATTCGAAAAAGTTGCCGCTCGAAAGACTTCATGTGGATCGTTTCGGTCCAGTGAATGTCCGAAGCATCTCTGGAGATCTCTACTGCTTGGTAGTCACAGACAATTATTCACGATACTCATGGGTATTCTTCCAAGAATCAAAAGATGAGACGTTTGAAAATTTGGTGATTCTTTTCAAGAAACTTGAGAACCTGTACCATCTTCCAGTGAGACGCATTAGAAGTGACAATGGTACTGAGTTCAAAAACACCAAAATGAGGGAATTCTACAATGCTAAAGGGATTTTGCACGAGTTTAGTGCACCCTACACTCCACAGCAAAATGGTGTCGCTGAAAGGAAGAACAGAACTTTAATCGAAACTGCAAGAACCATGCTTGCAGACTCAAAGCTTCCAGTCAGCTTCTGGAGTGAAGCAGTTGCAACGGCTTGTTACACACTCAACAGAGTCTTAACAGTAAAACCAACGAAGAAGACATGTTTTGAGATGATCAACCGACGGAAATCGAATTTGAAGTTCATAGAACCATTTGGAGCGCCATGTACTGTAATTGATCAAGATGCAAATTTGGAGCTAAATCACTCGAAGGTTTCTTTGTCGGATATGCAAGTCCATTGCGAAGAGTTTACGTTCCTTCATTAAGAAGAGTCATTGAAGCGCAACATGTTGATTGTTTTAACTATACGGATCCTGTTCAGAGAAAAGGTGATGCATGGTTATTCAACTATCAAGACTTGTGGAAATCATTTGATTTGCCTGAAGAACCATCCGATGAAGAAATTGCAGCGTTATATTATCTTCATCAATCAGGAAATCAAGAGCAAATCGTCAGACCGATTGTGGTTAATCAACCCACGTTGGGATCATCATCTTCTGATGCTAGTTCAAGTAATAACGGTGGTCAAAAAATTCAAACAAATCAAGTGACACCGACTACAGAACTAGTCAATACCACAGTGAATCCTAATCTTTCTAAAACACATATTTCAGACACGGACGAGGCTCCAACATTCGATGCCGATGGAGAATCTTCTTCAGATGAAGAAGCAGAGCAAATTACAAGTTTAATGAATGAATCTGCAAGCCCGAGTAGTGCTCCTGAAGTTGAAGTAGTGGTAGACCAACATTTCACAAATCAAGAGAATACTGTGGTTGTTCCAGGCGAAGTGATGCCAATATCATATTCTTATCATCCATCAAATTCTATAATAGGCGAATTACAAGCTGGTGTGAGAACACCGAGTCAAATAAACAAAGCTTTGAGCTGTTTCTATACTCGTGTTTCTCCAATTTAGGAATATTACTACTATTCATGTTTCATGTCCCAGATGGAGCCAAAAAGTGTTTCTGAAGCTTTAGGCGATGAAAACTGGGTACAAGCAATGCAAGAGGAACTGTTACAGTTCGAGAAGTTAGGAGTTTGGAAGCTTGTAGACCTACCTGAAAATCCGAAAGCGATTGATACGAAATTGGTCTTTAAAGGCAAGCGAGACGATCGAGGAGTTATAGTTCGAAACAAAGCTCGGCTTGTTGTCAAGGGATTTCACCAGTAGGAAGGGATAGACAACACAAAAGTCTACGCACCAGTAGCTCGCTTAGAATCTATTCGAATATTTCTTGCTTTCGCAGCATGGAGGGGATTTAAAGTCTATCAGTTGGATGTCAAATCAGCTTTTCTGTACGGAAAATTACGTGAGAATGTGTACGTCGGACAACCACCGGGGTTTGTCGATCCACTCAATAAAAAGAAAGCATATCTTTTTGATAAAGCACTTTACGGTTTACACCAAGCCCCAAGAGCTTGGTACGAGACGTTATCGCAACATCTCGTGGGAAACGGCTTTGTCAGAGGAACTGTGGATAGTACTCTCTTCACCAGAGAAGTTGGTAGTCATCTAATTATCGTTCAAATCTATGTGGAAGATATCATCTTTGGATCAATGAATGATAGTCTTTACAAGGAGTTTGAGGGCATCATGAAGAAGAAATTCGAAATGTCTTCGATGGGCGAAATGAAGTTCTTCGTTGGATTGCAAGCAGATCAACTTCCTGACGGTATTTTCATTCATCAGACCAAGTATGCGCACGACATCTTGAAGAAGTTTTATATGGAAAGCTCGAAGCCGTTATCTACTCCTCTTGCTCTTAATCACGGGATTTGCATTGACGAAACTGGAACCAAAGTTGATGAGACGCTCTATAGATCAATGATAGGATTGTTGATGTATCTGACGACATCGCGCCCAGATATCATGTATCCTACCTGCCTATGCGCCAGATATCAGTCAAGCCCGAGAATTTCACACATGCAGATCATGAAGCGAATCTTCAGATACTTGAAGGGATGCCCAAGCATCGGCTTTTGGTACCCGAAGAATGATAACTTCGATCTTGCAGGATACGCTGATTCTGATTTTGGTGTAGATAAGTTGAATTCAAAATCGACTACAGCGGGATGCCAGTTCTTCGGAACAAGAATGGTAACCTGGCAGTGTAAGAAACAGACTACGGTCGCTCTCTCTACCTATGAAGCTGAGTATATCTCGGCCTCCAGCTGTTGTTCACAGATTCTGTGGATACAACAGCAGATGAGAGACTATGGTCTGCAATTTCTCGACACTCTGCTGTATCTTGATATAAGGCAGCCATTGATATAACTAAAAATCCGGTTCATCACTCAGCACAAAACACATTGAAATTCGTTATCACTTCATTCGTGACTGCTACGAAAAGAAGTTGGTGCGAATAGAAAAAATCCACACCGACGAACAAAAGGGTGATTTTTATACCAAACCATTTTCTTTATCACGGTTTAAATACTTGTTGAGAATTAATGGTATGAAAAATTTGCTGACAGGTGCGGACGCTGAGGTTGAATACGGATCGAACGACGAGTTCGCGTGATCCACATTGGTTTGTCTATATCTTTCTAGTTTAGAATTTTATTAAAAACTAAAATACAAAAAGATGTTTTTCATTTTAGGGGAAGAAATGTTAGAGAAAATACAAAAAACATTTGAAAATTTTAAAATACAAAAACATATGAAAATTTTCAAAAATGTACAAAAACATTGAAAAAGACAAAAAGAATTCGATGTCACAAAAAGGAAATGATAGTACATCAGTGGACTATCACAGTATGCTAAAGAAATGTAAAGTTTAAAAGTGATAAACAAGTCTTACTGTGGACGTTTCGATAGGCTTAACACGTTCAGTAAACTGTTTTCGAGATATAAACTAAATTTTACAACTGCTTAATCTTGTGGATTAACATATCTTGGATATATGGACTTAGTACTCCGAAATTTCGTTTGAGAGATTGCCTGATTCTGAGATACGAGGTCTTTATAGATATTTGATATCTGGGGTACTATACAAGTTCTTCTGATTTTGCGAAAGCTATAGCCTAGAACTTCTATAATACTTTCGCAATAAACCCTTAAACTGCTAGCAATCTTAAAAGGTATCGAAAGATCTAATCATTTGCAGTGCTGAAAAGATTCCTTAATTGGAACACACCTTAAAGTCGAGCCTTCATCTCTTTGTCTGTACGGTAGTACTAACCTGAGCTCTCAAGGTCTCGCAAAACCCAGATATAGATATCAATTACGCTATATTCACCTGTAAGATGAAATCTAGGGATCTTGATACAGGAGTATATTCAAGAAGTGTGAACTGCAGATAAGTCAAGTTTCATAAATCATATCTTGAAACAATTGAGAAACATGGTAAAGTTTAAGTGGACAAACATATCGACAATCTAGGTAAACGAGTTTAAAGGTTAAAATCATTTAAAGGTCAACGGTACTGGTGGTATGTCTCAATAAACTGATATGATCCTTAGACACGAATTCACAAAAATATGTCTGTAAATATGTTTTTACATAGTTTACATTGTCCTGTACATAGTTTATCAGCTTTACAGATTAAAACCAAAAAGATTTCAGTGTGTTATAGCATAAACTTACAAAATTCGAAAAGATTTTATTTCTACATTGTTTTAAGCAAACCAATGTTGGAGAACGGTTCTTCGAGGTCTGGTAAGGTGCTAGAATTGGTGGGAATCTCATTGACAACTGGCTGGGAACTAATTTGTAAAATCTGAAAAGCCAAAACGATAAAGAAGTTCATTAATTTGAAACTTTTTTTTTTGAAAATATCAACAGTTTGTTCATAACGGGTTAAACCGGGGTCATTAACTTGGACTCGGCAGACAAATTGGTTAACCAAGGTCATTAACTTGGACTTGGTTAACTGAGTGGATTCTCATGACTGGTAAAAGTTAAAAAATTCAGGGTCTAAAATGCAAAATTTGAAAAAAATTGAAGTTGGGGTTGGCAAGTTCGGCCGAACTTGTCAAACTGAACAAAGTTTAACTTTGTAGCAAGTTCGACCGAACTTGCAGTGATGGTTGTTTGAGAAAACATAAGTGTGACATCCCGGTTTTTCAGGCACTTTAAACGCGCTACTTTATTGTTATTCATTCCTACGCTAATTTAATTCGGAGAATTAATTACGCGCTCGCTATAATTGCACTAACTTAAGTATTTCGGGGATACACGATGTTTGGAAATTTTAAAGGGTCATATCCGAATTACGTGCTATGTGTTATTAGACGTGTGTGGATTTATTGTGTCACGCTTCGATTTCGCGATTTAATAGTCTATAAACTTCATGCCGCGAATAGATTGTCGAGTTGTATTATAAGAATAGCCGAACCAAACTGAGCCTTTAAAACGCGTCGACCTAGTGACCACACAAGCCCAACCTGCCACCCACACCCCTTTTGCGGACCCAACCCAACCCGCCACCCACACCCCCTTTGCGGCCCAACCCTTTGCGGCCCAACTCCTTGCAGCCCAAGTGAACCAAACTGCCCCCCTTCCCTTACGTATATGTATGTATGCATGAGTATTGGAGAGCATTCACAAACCCTAAAACCTTTCCCCTTATCTGCGACGGCAGCAACACCCCCCTCTCGGTTGCGCAAAACAGCCCCACACTCCCTCGGATCGATTCAAGTCTTGCCCGGTTCGCTAGCTGTCGTCGTTTCAAGGTTAGGGTTTATTGCGTTATCATTCATGTTACATTTTGTGTTGTTTTAGTCATGAGTATGTCGCTTGTATGAGATTGTTATGAAAAAATGTGGTTGAGTATGATTTGTTCAGATGAATATGCGAATCTTTATGGTTACGATGATATGATAAATAGTAAAATCATAGGCTGCGTTTTCTCTAGAAGGATCATGATACATGCTTAGGGTTTCGATATAATGAATATGGATGCGTGATAATTGATGAATAACCGGCTGCAAATTATTATCACAAGTCGTGGTGATCATTAGGAGGGTTTCGGGTGGAGTTTTAGCGTTAAACAGGAAGCTGATGCGCGAAGACAGCCAACTTCAGTTGGCTGTAAACGAACCGTTATAACTTAAAAAATCGATTTTCTAAAGCCTAAAACATATGTTTCTGAAAAACTCTTCTAATGGCACTTGAATCACATTTTTCTAAAGTAGTTTGCTATTTTAAATTAGTGATTTCGTGCGGTAGCTGAAGCTGCGTTTTTCTGCAGAAAATTTACGTAATGTTTTCTGTCATAACCTGTAAACCGAAAAGAGTTAAGTCACGAAATTTATACAGTAGATACTCCTAGGTGTTCAGAAGAATCTCCAACATGAATTTCGTCAATCGAACAACGAATATTTTTAAATGATTTTTCTCGTGGACTGCAGTCAGAAAGCGATGAATCTGACTTCCGCCTAGTAAATAAGTTCTTATAAATAATTGGTAAGGAACCAAGACTTGAAAATTTTGTACAAAATTTTACAGTCTAATTGACTCCTTCTGTAAAAAGATTGAAATTTTTGGAATGTGAGAACTATTTTATAAAAATTTATGAAAACAGCCCAGTTATGAATGTACAAGCTGAAACATGATAACTTACATTTGTGTGTATCTAAGTGATGTATGTGCTATCCTGTGTTTGTGACAAGTTGTTGGTCATTTTTTTTGTATAGTGACACCTTGCATGCATGATTATGGTTTTGAAATTGTCATTACGTGTTTCGTACTGTGTGCTAGTTACACGTAGGGTTTCATTTCAGTGTGCATTCACACACTAACTTTGAACTGGCTGACATGATAAGACATGATTAGAGGTTCCATCCTTTACTTCTTTTGCACTTATCTAACCTAGCAACTTAAGGTGAGTTCACAGCCCCTATTTTATCCGGGTTTTAATAACAGGGGGAGAAACATGTATACGCTCTACAACTCTATCTTTTACGTTATGAGAAATTAACGTCGTTAACTATTCGGTAACTAAGTTAATGTTAATGTATGTTATGGTCACTAAGTAGCTTTTATCACGAATGTCCTCAACCAACTCTCGAATCGTTAGTATTGAATTAGATAGCGGGGAAATTATAGTAGTACTACTGGGCCCGACAAGCCCCACCCGAGCTAGTCGCGCTAGCCGACCGGGAATGGTCAATGGGTGATCAATTTGGCCTAACTTTCGCCATGGTCAGTGATAGACCTGGCAACCCAGAGGCAACAACAGTCAGGTTCGATCGCGAACTCTTATTGACATAACTCTAGGCTCGCTACCTGTATGTTAACATTGAACTTAATTACTAAACAACATTATTATTCCGGGTTAGGGATAATGGAACTATGACGTTATCCCGGGTTAGGGATAAAGGGGTAAACCAAGCTTTTAAACGGAACTTATGAACTTATAAAACCTGTGAACTCACTCTTCTTAAATGTTGACACTTGTTTCTTTGCATGTTTCTCAGGACGCGAGGAGCACTAGGTGCACTCACTTTGCATTTGATCAAGACATTTTTAACGAGTCTTTATGAACATTTACTTTTGGATTTTGGTTTTGGCGTTTATGTTGGCGCCCGTTATTTTACATTAATGCTACCACTAAACTTTGAAACTTTGATACTTTGAAAATGACTATGCAAGTTTACAATAACTGTTTTTGGAAAACGTTTAAATAAATCATATAGAGTCGTTCGACATTGCTAGTGTCTGAGATCATGGTTTGTTCACACGCCTCGTGGTAAAACTCCGCAAGTGGAGATTGACGGTGTGACAGATTCGTAGCAGAGCCACTAGCTATAGATAACGAGGTTTGCATCTAAAGTAGACCTAAACTATAGCTGTTAAACGACACTAGACTTAGCTGGCACCGAACTGTGATATCTTATTATGTGCTATACTACAACTTTTCTATATGACATATATTATGATATACGCAGCTGGTAACTAACTTCACCAACCCGGCAGACTATGTCATCATCATCATCCGACAGTTCTCGACGATCAAGGGCACCGGGGAAGGAACCTGTGGTCGAACCCTCACCACCTCGAGGTGTGGTGACATGCTCAGCTGCTAGGAAGAGACTTGCTCTAGGAGGGGAGTCGTCCTCCCGTCCAACCACTGTTGTACCGGTCGACCCGGTCAACTCTTTAGAAGTGGGGGAGGATATGCTTAGAGCTGTACTGAGGAAGCAACAGGCACAGCTGGAGAGAATGCAAGAGACTATCGAAGCACAGGGATGGCTGATACGTCAGCTGACTGGTAAGACTAAAGAGCTCGAGGAAGAGCAAGTTGATAGTAAGAGGATTCGAGGTATTTTAGTTAAGGACCTTCGTGCTGAGCAGTTGAGGGCTGACTGGCTCGAAGATAGAGTTCTTGAGTCCACTTGGAGGATTCACGAACTGGAGCAGAACCAAGCACCACCGATTCCAATACCCGCGCCAGCACCGGCCCCTCCAGCGCCGGTAGAAGACGAAGAGGAGGATCCAGAGGAAGACCCGGAGGAGGATCCGGAGGAAGAAGAGCCGGAACAGGACCTGGTTGTTAAAGCTGAAAACACTGAAGAGGAAGACGACAGTGACAGTGACTTGGGGGATGGAGATATAGATGACTAACTCGTCCCCCAATCGTTGTTTTGTTTTGCTTAGTTTGTTTGTTCCCATTTATGTTTGAACTTGAAAATTTTATAATTAAACTGATATGCTTGGTTGGTATTTTGTGAGACATTACAATTTCTTTAATCGAATGTTCCTTTTTATTATTTCATTTGTTGGGTTGACATAATTTGTGTGATTATTGAAGTGTGGAATATGATAACTATATTGGATATATACTTATCGGTATGTGTTTGTGTTGTTTTGCGAAGAACTGAAATGGCAATCGGACGTCGCAGAAATCTCAACACGTCAGCTGAGGAACTGGCCACTTTAATCCAACAACATGTGAATGCTGCTCTGGCAGGTGCTCCTAACGCACCAGCAGGTAACCATTATTAAATTTTCATGGGAAAATCTAATAATTCGGCTAATAGACTTTCGCGCTGACTACCAATCCTCTATTCTCAGGAGGGGGTCTTAACCCCTACAAGATGTTCTTGGATGTGAAACCGTTGGGTCGAAAAGTCCGAATCGGTTTTCGCAATGTGCAATTGCCTCGAAGCTAATAAGGTTAAGTATGCTGCCTCCATGTTGGAAGATGGAGCGTTAACATGGTGGAACGCACAAGTCCAAACGCGTGGGCTTGATGCGGCAAACGCAATGACCTGGACCGCTTTCAAAGCCCTGATCAAGGAGGAATATTCTCCGCGGGACAGAGTTCAACAATTGGAACAAGAGTTGTGGAACCATAAGATGGTCAGGTCAGAAATCGAAGCATACACGGCAAGACATCATGATCTGGTGTTCCTTTGTCCTGACTTGGCTAACACCGTCACTAAACGACTCGACTTTTATTGTGGGGGACTGGTCCCTGAGATCCAGGGCTTGGTATTGTCTAGCAACCCTACGATGGAGCATCAAGCAGTTAGGCTGGCACATAAGCTCACCGATAAGGCGGTGGAGCAGGGGAAGTTACCGCCTAGGGGCGCATCTGAAACTGTCCCTGACAACATGCGAAAAATTGAAGACTCATCTGCTCGGCAGTCTTCATCAAACCAGCCACAACAAGGAAACCCGAAGCGGTCCAACAACTTCAATAACAATCAGGGTCACAACAATCAGTCTGCCAACAACAACAAGAACTCGAGCGGCCATGCGGGTCGGAAGCCGCAATGTAATCGCTGTAATCTCCATCACCACGGCCCTTGCGCCGGAAATTGCTGCCAGCGATGTGGCAAAATGGGACACGCGGCAAAGGATCGGGGAGATTATATCATGACAGAATCAGAACCAGCAACAGGGTCAGCAGCAACGGCAGTAGGGTAATAATCGGGGATGCTACCAGTGCGGTAGCACTGCCCATTTCAAGCGAGACTACCCGCAACTTCGCAACAACAACAACAACAATTGTGGGAATAATAACAACGACAACAACAACAACAATAATGGCAACAGGGGTAATGGTGGGACAGGAGGTGCCAAAGGACGTGCTTTCACGCTTGGCCGTGGGGATGCCAGAAATGACTCGAATGTGGTCACCGGTTAGTTTCCAGTTAACGATCATTTTGCTACTGTACTTTCTGATACGGGTGCGGATAAGAGTTTTGTATCTGAGTCTTTTAGGAAGAACCCAAATCTCACACCTAAGCCTTTAGAGACCCCTTACATCATAGAACTAGCCGATGGTAAATCTGTAGATGTGGCTCATCTAGTAACCGGCTGTCAACTCAAACTCGCGGGTCACACTTTTGCCATTGATCTGATGACAACTACTCTGGGTAGTTTTGACGTGGTGGTCGGAATGGATTGGCTGTCTGATGTCCGAGCTTCACGAGAAAGCTATCCGTATCCCACTCTCTAACGACGAAGTTTTGATGGTCCAAGGTGAAAAGACAGGCGTCGTCACGAACATTATCTCCTACATGCAAGCTCAGAAGTATCTTCGAAAGAAGAAATCTTTTGCTTTGCTCGCACTGGTCACCGAGAAGACTAAGGATGAGAAGTGGATCGAAGATATCCCCATCGTCCGTGACTTTCCAGACGTGTTTCCAAAGGAGTTACCTGGTCTTCCACCGCATCCACAAGTAGATTTTGAAATCGAATTGGCGAACCATGCGACTCCTATCACCAAGGCCCCATACCGCTTAGCTCCAGCAGAGCTGCAAGAGCTGTCTACCCAACTTCAGGAATTGTTGGATAAGGGATTTATCCGACCCAGTACTTCGCCATGGGGAGCTCCAGTCCTTTTTGTCAAGAAGAAGGACGGGACCTTCCGCATGTGCATCGACTACAAGGAGCTCAATAAGGTAACCGTCAAGAACTGGTACCCCTTACCTCGCATCGACGATCTTTTCGACCAGCTTCAAGGGTCAAGCTACTACTCCAAGATCAATCTAAGGTCCGGTTATCACCAGCTACGCGTCAGGGAAGAGGATATATCCAAGACGGCTTTTCGCACTCGGTATGGCCATTACGAGTTCTTGGTCATGTCCTTTGGTCTCACCAATGCACCCGCGGTGTTCATCGACCTCATGAACCACGTGTGTAAGCCTTATCTCGACAAGTTTGTCATCGTTTCATCGATGATATACTCATCTACTCTAAGAGCGAGGAAGAACATGCTGAGCATCTACGGTTATTGCTGGAACTACTTCACAGGAGAAACTATATGCCAAGTTTCAAAGTGTGATTTCTGGATTCGGGAAGCTCAGTTCCTCGGGCATATAGTGAATGAAAAGGGTATACACGTTGATCCCGCCAAGATCGACGCTATCAAGAACTAGGAAGCACCCAGGACACCGACAGAGATCCGCCAATTCTTGGGTTTGGTAGGTTACTATAGACGTTTCATCGAGGGATTTTCCAAGATCGCACAACCGCTTACCATTCTCACTCAGAAGGGCACCAAGTATGCTTGGGGTGACAAGCAGGAAGCAGCGTTTCAATTACTGAAACAGAAGCTTTGAAGTGCGCCCATTTTGTCCTTGCTAGAATGGACGAATGATTTTGTGGTGTACTGTGACGCTTCCATTCAAGGATTGGGATGTGTGCTCATGCAAAGTGATAAGGTCATTGCGTATGCATCCCGACAGTTGAAGGTCCACGAGAAGAACTACACGACACATGACTTGGAACTGGGAGCAGTTGTGTTTGCACTTAAGATATGGAGACACTACCTCTATGGAAGTAAGTGCACAATATACACGGATCATAAGAGCCTCCAACACATTTTTTATCAGAAGGAGTTGAACATGCGACAACGTCGCTAGGTCGAGCTCTTGAATGATTATGAATGTGCCATTCAGTATCACCCGGGTAAAGCTAACGTGGTAGCTGATGCCCTCAGTCGGAAGGAGCACTTGAAACCTCGTCGGGTACGAGTTCTACAGTTCACTATTCATTCTGGTTTACCCGAACAGATTGGCGACACGCAGCTAGAAGAAGTTAAGGAAGAGAACATCAAGGCCGAATCTGTGGGAAAGATGGAACGTGATTGGGAAGTGAAACCCAATGGTACCCGGTAACTCATGAACCGTATATGGGTACCTCTCTATGGAAACCTCAGAGAGCTAGTTATGAACGAAGCTCACAAATCCCGATACTCTGTCCATCATGGTTCGGACAAGATGTATCAAGACCTTAAAACCGCGTATGGTGGCCCAACATGAAAGCGGATATAGCCACCTACGTGAGCAAGTGTTTGACTTGTGCGAAAGTCAAGGTGGAATACCAGAAGCCATCAGGGCTACTTCAACAACCTGAGATCCCAGTGTGGAAATGGGATCAGATCTCGATGGACTTCATCACTAAACTCCAGCGGACTCCTGGTGGTTGCGATACCATCTGGGTGATCGTGGATCGTCTGACTAAGTCTGCACACTTCCTAGCGACCAAAGAAACAGATAAGATGGATAAGTTGACTCGCATCTACATTAAGGAGGTAGTATCTCGGCACGGGGTGCCAACATCCATCATTTCAGACAAGGATGCTCATTTCACGTCCAACTTTTGGCAGTCACTTCAGAAAGCGTTGGGTACACGTTTGGATATGAGTACAGCTTACCACCCTCAGACGGATGGTCAAATTGGAAGGACCATTCAGACCTTAGAGGACATGCTTAGGGAATGCCTGGTAGACTTCGGGAACAGTTGGGAAAACCATTTGCCTTTAGTGGAATTCTCATATAACAACAGTTATCATAAAAGAATTCAGGCAGCACCGTTCGAAGCATTGTACGGTTGCAAATGCAGGTCACCAGTCTGTTGGGAAGAAGTCGATGACAGTCAACTCACAGGCCCTGAGTTGATACTCGAGGCTACTGAAAAGATTGTGCAGATCAGAAACCGCATGGCAGCGACACGGGATCGATAGAAAAGATACGCGACGCAAACCGCTCGAATTTCAAGTAGGTGACCGAGTCCTACAAGTGTCACCCTAGAAGGGTATAATTCGTTTTGGAAAACGAGGAAAACTAAATCCACGATACGTAGGCCCATTTGTGAATTCGAAGCGTATTGGGCTCGTAGCTTATCAGTTAGACCTTCCTACCGAACTTAGTGGAGTTCACAACGTTTTTCAGTGTCCAATCTGAAGAAGTGTCTATCAGATGAAACCCTGGTCATTCCATTGGATGAGATCCAAGTGGATGAACAACTGCATTTTGTGGAACAGCCTATCGAGATCATGGACCGTGAGGTCAAGACTCGAAGGCATAGCAAGATACCGATTGTCAAGGTTCGATGGAACTCTAAGTGTGGACTGGAGTTCACCTGGGAAAGAGATGACCAAATGAAAAGCAAATATCCACACCTTTTCGCAGCTGAACAACAATCTAATGTTACCGCCAACTAAATTTCGAGACGAAATTCTTTCAACATGGGGATGATGTGACAGCCTGGGATTTTCTTGGCCATTCTAAAAAACTGAACTTTCGTGCGTTGTATTCCTAACCACGTTTACTCAATTTTCGGGACGAAAATTCTTTCAACATGGGGATAATGTGACATCCCGATTTTTCAGGTACTTTAAACGCGCTACTTTATTGTTATTCATTCCTACGCTAATTTAATTCGGAGAATTAATTACGTGCTCGCTATAATTGCACTAACTTAAGTATTTCGGGAATACACGATGTTTGGAAATTTTAACGGGTCATATCTGAATTACGTGCTACGTGTTATTAGACGTGTGTGGATTTATTGTGTCACGCTTCGATTTCGCGATTTAATAGTTTATAAACTTCATGTGGCGAACAGATTGTCGAGTTGTATTATATGTAGTTATTTAACGAGTTAAGAATAGCCGAACCGAACCGAGCTTGTAAAACGCGTCGACCTAGTGACCACGCAAGCCCAACCCGCCACCCACACCCCTTTTTCGGACCCAACCCAATCCGCCACCCACACCCACTTTGCGGCCCAACCCTTTGCGGCCCAACTCCTTGCAGCCCAAATGAACCAAACCCCCCCTTCTCTTACGTATACGTATGTATGCATGAGTATTGGAGAGCATTCACAAACCCTAAAACCTTTCCCCTTGTGTGCAACGACAGCAACAGCCCCCCCCCCCTCTCGGTCGCGCAAAACAGCCCCACACTCCCTCGGATCGATTCAAGTCTTGCCCGGTTCGCTAGCTTTTGTCGTTTCAAGGTTAGGGTTTATTGCGTTATGATTCATGTTACGTTTTGCGTTGTTTTAGTCATGAGTATGTTGCTTGTATGATATTGTTATGAAAAAGTGTGGTTGTGTATGATTTGTTCGGATGAATATGCGAATCTTTGCGGTTACGATGATATGATAAATAGTAAAATCATAGGCTGCAGATTCTCTAGAAGGATCATGATATATGCTTAGGGTTTTGATATAATGAATATGGATGCATGATAATTGATGAATAACCTGCTAAAAATTATTATCATAAGTCGTGGTGATCATTAGGAGGGTTTCGGGTGGAGTTTTAGGGTTAAACAGGAAGCTGATGCGCGAAGACAGCCAACTTCAGTTGGCTGTAAACGAACCGTTATAACTCAAAAAATCAATTTTCTGAAGCCTAAGACATACATTTTCGAAAAATGCTTCTAATGGTACCGGAATCACATTTTTCTGAAGTCATTTGCTATTTCAAATTAGTGATTTCGTGCGGCAGCTGAAGCTGCGTTTTTCCTTCAGAAAATTCACGTAATGTTTTCTGTCATAACCTGTAAACCGAAAAGAGTTAAGTCACGAAATATATAGATACTCCTAGGTGTTCAGAGGAATCTCCAAATCGTTAATCGGACAAACGAGTATATTTAAATGATTTTTGTCATCGACTGCAGTCAGAAAGCGACGAATCTGACTGCAGCCTGGTAAATAAATTCTTATAAATAATTGGTAAAGAACCAAGAATTGACAATTTTATACAACATTCTACAGTCTAATTGACACCTTCTATAAAAGGATTGAAATTTTTGGAACATGGGAAGTATTTTATAAAAATTTCCAAAAACAGCCCAGTTATGAATGTACACGCTGAAACATGATAACTTACATTTGTGTGCATCTAAGTGATGTATGTGCTATCCTGTGTTTGTGACAAGTTGTTGGTTGTTGTTTCGTATAGTGACACCTTGCATGCATGATTATGGTTTTGAACTTGTCATTACGTGTTTTGTACTGTGTGCTAGTTTCGCGTAGGGTTTCGTGTCAGTGTGCGTTCACACACTAACTTTGAACGAGTTGACATGATAGGACGTGATTAGCGGTTCCATCCTTTACTTCTTTTGCACTTATCTAACCGAGCAACTTAAGGTGAGTTCACAGCCCCTATTTTATCCGGTTTTTGAACAACAGGGGGAGAAACATGTATACGCTCTACAACTCCATCTTTTACGTTATGAGAAATTAACGTCGTTAACTATTCGGTAACTAAGTTAATGTTAATGTATGTTATGGTCACTAAGTAGCTATTATCACGGAAGTCCTCAACCAACTCTCGGATCGTTAGTATTGAGTTAGATAGCGGGGAAATTATAGTAGTACTACTGGGCCTGACAAGCCCCATCCGAGCTAGTCGCGCTACCCGACCGGGAATGGTCAACGGGTGATCAATTTGGCCTAACTTTCGCCATGGTCAGTGATATACCTGGCAACACATAGGCAACAACAGTCAGCTTCGATCGCGAACTCTTATTGACATAACTCTAGGCTCGCTACCTACATGTTAACATTGAACTTAATTACTAAACAACCTTATTATTCCGGGTTAGGGATAATGGAACTATGACGTTATCCCGGGTTAGGGATAACGGGGGAAACCAAGCTTTTAAACGGAACTTATGAACTTATAAAACCTGTGAACTCACTCTTCTTAAATGTTGACACTTGTTTCTTTGCATGTTTCTCAGGACGCTAGGAGCGCTAGGTGCACCCTCACTTTGCATTTGATCAAGACATTTTTAACGAGTCTTTTTGAACATTTACTTTTGGATTTTGGTTTTGGCGTTTATGTTGGCGTCCGTTATTTTACATTAATGCTTCCGCTAAACTTTGAAACTTTTATATTTTGAAAATGACTATGCAAGTTTACAATAACCGTTTTTGGAAAACGTTTAAATAAATCATATAGAGTCGTTCGACATTGCTAGTGTCTGAGATCCTGTTTTATTCACACGCCTCGCGGTAAAATTTCGCAAGTGGAGATTGAGGGTGTGACAATAAGTTCGCCCGGACTTGAATGGGCCTATAACTTGGGCTTTGCAAGTTTGCCCGAACTTGCAGGGGTATTTATATTCAGCAACTTCTGCCGAACTCACTCATCTGTTCCCAAAACACTCTGAGCGAACTTACGAGATTTGAGCGTTTGTGTGATTTTGGCAAAATTGAAACGTTATTCTGCCCAAATTTGACTTGATATTGGTGATTCGCACACCACTGTCAATGGAAGAGGTGTGTATTGGTTGATTGAATTGCTAATTGGACTGTTAACGATGAATTCAGATCAATAATTGTTAAAAATGATAGATCTAGGGTATATTGGACCAAATTGAATATAAAATCATGATCAAAAACATAAATCGACCTTAAAAATGATTTGAATTTGATTGAAATGATTTATATCATGATGAACAGGTTTGTTGTTTGAAGAAGATAACAAGTTCGGCCGAACTTGTTATCAAGTTCGACCGAACTTGTTAATAAAACCTGAATAAATATGAATCTAGGGCATGTTCGACCGAACTTCATAAAAACTGAATGTAAAAGAATGATTTCTGGAAGTTCGCCCGAACTTAGGATTTAAGTTTTTGAATGTGTGATAAGTATAAGTTCGCTCGAACTTATGTTTGAATATTTGAACATGTTTGTAATACATGTTCGGACGAACTTGACAATTTCAGAATGTTATACACTCATCAAGTTCGCCCGAACTTGATAAAAAAGGTGTTGGAAAATTTTTGAAACTTTTTCTCGTAATGCGTGCTAATTGTTTTGCGCCGGTTTTTCAGGCTCAAGTTCTAGCGCGTGTGATTGATATGGATTTTTCTAAGTTCCACAATACGTGTATCACACTCGACAAGACGATATGTCCATCAGTGATAGAATACGACAGCATTTTAAAGTTTCTGAAAGAGTGTCATATTCATCAAGCTATTACGGAACGCACTGTATCTTACAGGACTCACACTTATCACTTTTGGATGAACGCGAGTCTCAGTTAAGATAAGAAGTCTATTATTTCATATGTGCAAGTCGGAAATGAAGTCAAAGCAATCACTGTTATAGAAGATGATATTCGCAGGATCCTACAATTCAATGATGACAAAGACGATCCGATTTTCTTGGACGAGAAGATGGTTAGAGATTGTTTTTACAGAATGGGTTACAAGGGCAGTGTGAATAAGACGACTTTAAAGAAAGGGGAAGTGCCAAACCCCTACAAGCTCCTGATGCATGCAATTATTCATACTTTTTGTCACAGAAAGGCAGGCCTAGATGATGTACAAGATTACATGGCCTGTATGGCAACAACGTTGATTCTAAAGAAGCCATTCAACTACTCAAAGCTGGTGTTTACACTTATGTCAAAAAACATGGATGATTCGAGATTGTGCTTATATCAGAAGTTTGTTCATATGCTAATCAATCAGAAGTACACAAATATTGCACGAGATCCAAATGATGTTCTTTATCTTAGTCACCTCGATGATAAAACGGTGAAGAAATTGATCAAGTTTCAAAAGCAAGCATCAGCACGGGTTGCTAAACCAGTATTTGGGGCTATCAAAGGTGAAAATTATATAGCGTCGGCTGATAACAAATGGAGAAAAGACGATAGCAGTGACGAGAATGAGTTAAATGCTGAGAAAGAGTGGTTTAAAGGTTTCAAGCCAAAAGCCGCAGTGATTGGTTCCTAAAGGTTGAAGTTGATAAGCCTAAAAAGAAACTTGCTGCAAAGAAAGTCGATATGATGCTTATTGATGAAGAAGAACCAGAAAATGTTCAAGCTGAAGCTGGTTCTAGTTGTAACATTTGTATAAATCGGGTCTCCAAAACCCGCTCCGTTTTGTAATCAAATACCAAGTTATGAAATGACATTAAGTATTTATGAGTATTTTGAGTTTAAACGTTACATAATTAATATATAAACTAAACTATAAAAATTATATTTGATAAAAAGTTAAAATAAAATAAATAAAAAATATTTGGAGCTGACCGGACTCGAACCCGGGTCAACTGCCTCCAACGACTTAACCACCGATCTTTTAACCACTCCGCCACAAGTTGTTTTCTGTTAACATTATGAAAACAATTGGATTTTATACGCAAACACGACTTAACGGTTAATGATATCTGAATAACGGAAATCGGTAAATCGAATCGCCAAATCCGTTTTTGTTCGCTTAGTTAACTTATAACCGATGAATATCGGTTTCTAATTAAGTTCTAATTGAATGAACTTAAAGACCTCCTCACTTCCGGTATTTGAAACCGAACATATACCAAACTCTAATAAAATCCAAGTACTGATCATTTGCGCGATTCATAACTATCACAATAACTCTCAATTTCATTTTCGTCAAGATTCTGAACTGTAAGACCCTCTGATTTCGATCGCCGGAGATTTTCTGCAACTCACCGGAAAACCGGGACTTGTATTTTCATGGTAAATTCTTCGACTCTTTTTGTTTAAAACATGTGGTTAGTCAGTCTCTAACACAATCCCGTCAACAGAATCAATCTTAGCCAACATTTATCGGAAATCCCACCCTCGCCGGAAAGTTTCTGTAATTGCCGGAATTTCACTGTGAAAGGGTAAGGCATTCTACACTTCATTTAAACCTTGTTTAGATGATTTAGTTCTATAAATAATCGATCCACACTGTTAATGTTGCAACAGTCGGAGCTCAATTTCTGTACCGACAAAACTTTCGTCGGATTTCTGTGTTTATCTTCAAACGGTAAATCCTAGTCTTTAAGCTCTTTCCATTCTTTGCTATTGAATTACTTTTAGTGTTTAAGATCTTTGAAAGTCGCGAAATCAATCTTAACCAGTTGCAATACGCTGACAGTTTAATCCGATGAAGAAGATGAACTTGTTTCAGAATATAAGAGTAATTATAATTCGGATATTTAACGGGTTAGACACACAGTCCAGCGGTGGACTGTGTGCAAAGTTTATATACGAGTCCCGAGTTCGATCCTTACTACACACACTCTGCGTAATAAACATTCCTTTTTATTCATAAACTAACCGGGTTGAAACGAGTAGTTGTTAAGTATAATATAAATCAAGAATATAACCGGGTTAGACACACAGTCCAGCGGTGGACTGTGTGCAAAACAAACTACACGTCCGCGCGATCGAGTCCCGTCCCAAACACCGGTTCAATGAGATTAAAACGTTTTGCAAAATAAAGGAATTTTCGGTAAATTCGAATAAGTGTATAAATAAAATAAAAACTGGGTTTCTAACGGGTTAGTCACGTAGCTCAGTTGGTAGAGCTACGTGCGCGTGAACGGAAGGTCACCGGTTCGAATCCCGCTCGGCGCAAGTATTACCGCTGACCGAACCGGTCAACGGTCAAACAGTAAAAAAATATTATTTTTTTTAAATATTTATTTGTTTAATTTAAATTAAAAATCAATTAAAAATACTTAAAAATAACATTTTTAAGGATAGAAAATAGCCATAAACTCACAAAAATATATCCAAAAATCCCATTAAAATATTTAATAAAATCCATCCATTTAATATATTTTTTCCATTATTATTTAGGTCAGTGATTTCCTCGTTGACTCGCTTCGTCTAAATCGTGCGCATCTCACCAACTCAAATCCAACGCACCCAATGTGAGTGAACCCTTCAAATTCCCCGTTTTAATCACATTTTTGGGGTGTATCATGTGTCTTGTTCATTTACTTATTATAATTAAGTTATTGTGCATATATCATTTCATGACATGTGTGTTAGTTGTTGCTGATAAGTAGTTATTATTGTTTGCAAATTATTATTTCAGTACATGCAATTGCTGAGGCCGTAGCTCCCCATCCCTCGAGGTTGAGTTTGATCCCCGTTTTATTATGCGGTTGATCAGGGCGTCCCCGCACGATCGGCTCCGTTTGATTGAGCCTTGATCGGTCATTTTATTTACATTTCAATACATGCAATACGCTCGGCTCCGTTTGATTGAGCCTTGAGTGCACAGTTCAATTTACATTTACAGTTCATGCAATACGCTCGGCTCCGTTTGATTGAGCCTTGAGCGCACAGTTCAGTTTACATTTTCAGTTCATGCAATACGATCGGCTCCGTTTGATTGAGCCTTGATCTCACAGTTCATTTATGTTAATTATCATATGATGTTGGTATGTTCATGAATGCTATCGATTGTTAATGTATGTTATAATTGTAACTGATGTTGCCATTGCTTGATTCCATACATATGCTCTTTTATGATTATGCACAATATTTTATTGATAAACTAACCAGAAAATCATTATTAAATGTTTATCTATAAGGTTCACTCGCCAACTTATGTTGACCCAAAAACCTCCCATTTTACATATGATACAGGTGAACCAGCAGCAGCTAGGAACACGTAGGACCTGGATTAGAAGAAATAAAACGATTTAGTATTTGGATTATTATGTTTGGTTATTTTCCTTTGTAATGAATGAACATGTTTGAATGTTTGAAAAATGTAACTTTGACTTCATTTAATTATGAAACATAATAGTAAATGTCATGTGCTTTGGTGATAACCCAATTATGCCCCGACTCTTATTTCCGCTGCGGGTCGGGGTGTGACAGATTGGTATCAGAGCCATGACTATAGGATATAGGATAGGTTATTAGACCCTTAGAGCCTATACTATAGTCGATTAGAAACTTATAAGAATTTTGCGTGTTATATGCCAAATTTCATGATGTTTATATGTTTATGTTAAAATGTTACATTTGATATTGTTCAAGCATGTTCATAAGTATGTATTATCAAATAATGCCTATCATGAAATCGTATGATCAAAATATATCACATCCATGCAAGCACACACCACATCATGATTGATTTTACAACGATATTCGTGTTTTCAAATCTCATCAAAGTGAGTTCTCATGACGGGCATGTAGTAACTGGAAGGGTACTAGTACCGGTAGTCGGAACGTCCTGTCTAGGCTGGCATTCGTATAAATCCAAAATAAAGGACCAGTTTGCCTACCTGGGGACCAACGATGAGAGTACGAAATACCTATTAGGCCAAAGCATGCTATACCAAACGTCGTGAGAGCTAATCCCACTTTGAGTTGTCATTGTGTCTACACCGGGACACGTTCCGACCAAACATCTCATGAACATATTTTGTGGTTAGCATTCGGGGGATGCGAGTGTTAAATTGCCAATACTAATGTGAATCCTACCAAACCAATAGCCATGGGGGCCCACATGACTATATAGGTGAAGGTATGGGGAACATTTGAGGCCCAACATGAGCGAACCCAAGACATCCTTCGGATGTAGTTGCATTATTGATATTTATGTTATTTTCATTTTTTTTAAAGACACATGACACCTAAAAGATACCATAAACTCACAATCTTCTCATTTTATGATCCTGTAGATGTCGTCTAGACCGCATCGAAGGAGTAGGAAATCGGAAAAGTCTCAGGAACGTTTGGCCACTCATATCGCCAACCAAATGGCCGCGATATTACCTGACATCGTAGTACAAGTACAACAAGCTCTTGCTGCAAATCCTACTAACCCTCCTCAACAACAGGACCAGATCATCAACGACCCTCCTACCATCAAATGCTCCTACAAACATTTTAAGTCCTGCGATCCCCCAAAATTCGAAGGGACTGAGGGAGTCACTGCTTTCCTACATTGGTTCGAGGAGATGGAAAACGTTTTCTTAAACTGCGATTGTCCTGAGGATCGCAAAGTTCGTTATGCCACCGGGAGACTACTTGGTGTAGCTCTCACTTGGTGGAATACGGAGAAAGGAAAGAGGGGAACGGAAGATGCAATGGCCTTAACTTGGGAGGAGTTAAGGGAAATCATGACTAGGCGATTCTGTCCTAGGAGTGAAATTAAGAAATTGGAAGATGAATTTCATGCCCTGAAGCAAAAAGATGGTGATCACTCTACTTACAACAAAAGGTTCTTGGAGTTGAACCAGATGGTACCAAACTTATTCACTCCAACCTACCGTCTGATCGAACATTACATTCGAGGACTTCCCTCGAAAATCCAAGATTCGGTCCTCAGCGTTTCACCGGTAACACTCGAAGCTGCCATGGAGTTGGCAACAGAACTGACCGAAAACCGAATTCGCAATGGGAAGTTCAAGGAAGAAAAGAAGAAAACCCCTGCTGAGGGACAAACCTCAAACCACCACACTCCTTCCTCTAAATTTGCTAACAAGAGGAAGCGTAACAACAGGAACTTTGCAGTCACCCACACCAACACCCCTGTTCCTGCTGCACCCATCACTCAAGCCACTCCTCCACCCGCGCCATACAAAAGACCATACACAGGACCACTACCAAAATGTAACCGTTGTCAGTATCACCACTCCCCTGACTACCCTTGCCAATACTGTACCAGCTGCGGTCGCGCTGGACACACTGTTCAACACTGCCGCGCGCCTCAACGAACAAACCGCCATCAACCTATAACTCAAACCCACCAACAATTTATGGGTCAAGCCCAACAACAACAACCTTTTCCACCCACTCAACATTTAGCCCAAACATACTATCAACCCAACTACCCTATGGGCCAACCTATGCGGGCATGTTTCAATTGTGGAGATCCAAGTCATTTCAGGAACTCATGTCCAAGACTGGTCAATATTATTCATGCTCAGGCCCAAGCCAACCCTGTGAACCAAGCAAACCAAGCTCCTCCACCTGCTAGAGGAAGGGCTTTCAATATTAACGCAAACCAGGCCAGAGCTGACGGCAATGTAGTCAACGGTACGTTTTTTATAAATGGTAGATATGCCTCTATGTTATTTGATACTGGTGCGGATAGAAGTTTCGTGTCATTAGAGTTTGAACCTGTCTTAAGTAAAAATCGAGATAAGCTCGCGGAATCCATAACGGTGGAAGTTGCAGATGGAAAACCAGTTTCGTTAGACTCTATTTTACGCAACTGTACGCTCACCCTAAACGACCACGATTTCTCAGTCGATCTTATTCCTATGAAGCTGGGAAGTTTCGACATCATAGTCGGAATGGATTGGCTCAGTCAGCATAATGCGGAAGTTGTATGTCGTGAGAAATTTATTCGTATTCCTCTTTCAAACGGTCAGACTCTTCGAATTATTGGAGAAACCTCGGCGAAAGGACTCAACTTAATGTCTTGCCTCCAAGCTCAAAAATACCTACGCAAGAATTATGTCGCGTTTTTAGCCCATATCATCAAGAAGGGAACCGCAGAAAAGAAACTTGAAGATATTCCTGTTGTAAAAGATTTTCCACAAGTTTTTCCTGACGACATTTCAGGACTTCCTCCAATCAGAGATGTCGAATTTCGTATCGATCTTATACCTGGTGCCACACCAGTGGCAAAATCTCCATATAGGTTAGCCCCCTCTGAAATGCAAGAGCTAGCCAATCAATTGCAAGAGTTGACTGACAAGGGATTTATACGCCCCAGCTCATCGCCTTGGGGTGCACCTGTACTTTTTGTAAAGAAGAAGGATGGATCTTTTCGCATGTGCATCGATTACAGAGAGCTCAACAAGTTAACTATCAAAAATCGATATCCTTTACCTCGTATAGATGACCTTCTTGACCAACTACAAGGTGCCAGTTGCTTTTCGAAAATCGACCTTCGATCGGGCTACCATCAGCTTAGGGTGCATGAAGAAGACGTCCCTAAAACTGCTTTTCGAACTCGATATGGTCACTATGAATTCATGGTTATGCCGTTTGGATTAACCAACGCACCAGCTGTTTTCATGGACCTAATGAATAGAGTCTGCAAACCTTACCTTGATCGATTTGTTATTGTGTTCATTGACGATATCCTTATCTATTCAAAATCCAAAGCTGATCATGAGCGTCATCTGCGACTTGTTCTTGCACTTCTAGAAAAGGAAAAGCTTTATGCCAAGTTCTCTAAATGTGAATTCTGGTTAAAATAGGTGCAATTTCTTGGGCATGTAGTCAATGACAAAGGAATACATGTGGACCCATCTAAGATCAAAGCAGTTCAAGAATGGCAAGCTCCACGTACGCCAACTGAAGTAAGGTCTTTTCTTGGACTTGCTGGTTACTATCGTCGATTCATTTCAAACTTCTCTCGCATTGCGGTGCCACTCACGGCTTTAACCCATAAAGGGAAACCATTTGTATGGGGGCCCAAGCAAGAAGAAGCTTTTCAAACTCTCAAGCAAAAACTTTGTGATGCACCAATCCTCACTCTTCCTGAAGGTTGTGATGATTTTGTAGTCTATTGCGACGCGTCAGGGCAAGGATTAGGATGCGTTCTCATGCAAAGAGGAAAAGTCATAGCTTATGCCTCAAGGCAACTCAAGACACACGAAAAGAACTACACCACTCATGACCTTGAACTTGGAGCCGTTGTATTCGCTCTTAAGATATGGAGACATTATCTTTATGGTACGAAGTGTGAAATATACACTGACCACAAGAGTCTTCAACATATCTTCAATCAGAAAGAGTTAAATATGAGGCAACGAAGATGGGTCGAACTCCTAAATGATTACGACTGTGAAATCAGATACCACCCTGGTAAAGCAAATGTGGTGGCTGATGCACTTAGTCGAAAGGGTTATGCGAACTCCATTCATCTTCTATGTTCGCAAATTATAACCAATATTAAGGATCAAATTTGAGAAGCTCAACACGTTTCAATAACAGAGGAAGATGTACAAAAAGAGATGTCCTGTGGAGCCGGGCTAAAGCTGGAAACTAAATCTGATGGTATTTTGTATTATCTAGATCGTATATGGATTCCTAACCATATCAATCTTCGTGAAACACTCATGCATGAAGCCCATAAGTCGCGATATTCTATACACCCAGGAGCCGATAAGATGTATCAAGACCTATGGTACACCTATTGGTGGCCTGGAATGAAGAAAGATATTGCCGTTTATGTTTCCAAGTGTCTCACTTGTTCTAAAGTAAAGGCTGAACACCAAAGACCCTCAGGACTTCTAGTCCAACCAGAAATACCTGTCTGGAAGTGGGAAAATATAACCATGGATTTCATTACCGGGTTACCTCGCACTTCTAGTGGGTATGACACTATATGGGTGATTATAGACCGACTCACAAAATCAGCTCACTTTATTCCTATTCGAGAAGATTTCAAGAACGAAAAGCTTGCTCGTATTTATATCAACGAAATCGTCAGCCGGCATGGAGTTCCGTTAAGTATTATTTCTGATCGTGATGGTCGTTTCACCTCACGAACATGGCAGGCAGTACAATCCGCTATGGGCACTCGACTAGATCTCAGTACCGCCTATCATCCTCAAACTGATGGACAGTCTGAGCGCACCATTCAAACCCTTGAGGACATGCTTAGAGCATGTGTCATAGATTTCAGGGGAAATTGGGACGCCCACCTACCGTTAGTCGAATTTTCGTACAACAACAGTTATCATTCTAGCATCGGCATGGCACCTTTTGAAGCTTTATATGGTCGAAAGTGTCGATCTCCTGTTTGTTGGCACGAAATTGGGGAAGCTCAAATTACTGGTCCGGAATTGATCCAAGAAACAACAGATAAGATTCATCAAATCCGAAACAATCTTCTAGCGGCTCAAAGTCGTCAAAAGAGTTACGCAGATAAACGACGGAAGCCCTTGGAGTTTAGCGTTGGTGATCATGTGCTTTTAAAAGTGTCACCGTGGAAGGGAGTAGTTCGTTTTGGTCAAAAGGGAAAGCTAGCACCACGTTACGTAGGACCTTTCAAGATACTCGAAAGAGTAGGTCCTGTAGCTTACAAGCTTGACCTACCGGAAGAACTTGACAGAATTCATCCCACATTCCACGTGTCGAACTTGAAGAAGTGCCTCGCTGATGAGAATCTTCATATTCCACTGGAGGATATTCAGATTGATGAATCCATGCATTTTATTGAAAGGCCAGTAGAGATTATGGACTATGGAGAAAAGCGTCTACGTCGAAGTCGCATTCCTATTGTTAGGGTACGCTGGGAGTCGAAACGGGGACCTGAGTTTACTTGGGAACGTGAAGACTCAATGCGTGAAAAATACCCTCATCTTTTCCCTACTACTTCAACTGTTTGAATTTCGGGACGAAATTCCTAAAAGTAGGGGATACTGTAACATTTGTATAAATCGGGTCTCCAAAACCCGCTCCGTTTTGTAATCAAATACCAAGTTATGAAATGACATTAAGTATTTATGAGTATTTTGAGTTTAAACGTTACATAATTAATATATAAACTAAACTATAAAAATTATATTTGATAAAAAGTTAAAATAAAATAAATAAAAAATATTTGGAGCTGACCGGACTCGAACCCGGGTCAACTGCCTCCAACGACTTAACCACCGATCTTTTAACCACTCCGCCACAAGTTGTTTTCTGTTAACATTATGAAAACAATTGGATTTTATACGCAAACACGACTTAACGGTTAATGATATCTGAATAACGGAAATCGGTAAACCGAATCGCCAAATCCGTTTTTGTTCGCTTAGTTAACTTATAACCGATGAATATCGGTTTCTAATTAAGTTCTAATTGAATGAACTTAAAGACCTCCTCACTTCCGGTATTTGAAACCGAAGATATACCAAACTCTAATAAAATCCAAGTACTGATCATTTGCGCGATTCATAACTATCACAATAACTCTCAATTTCATTTTCGTCAAGATTCTGAACGGTAAGACCCTCTGATTTCGATCGCCGGAGATTTTCTGCAACTCACCGGAAAACCGGGACTTGTATTTTCACGGTAAATTCTTCGACTCTTTTTGTTTAAAACATGTGGTTAGTCAGTCTCTAACACAATCCCGTCAACAGAATCAATCTTAGCCAACATTTATCGGAAATCCTACCCTCGCCGGAAAGTTTCTGTAATTGCCGGAATTTCACTGTGAAAGGGTAAGGCATTCTACACTTCATTTAAACCTTGTTTAGATGATTTAGTTCTATAAATAATCGATCCACACTGTTAATTGTTGCAACAGTCGGAGCTCAATTTCTGTACCGACAAAACTTTCGTCGGATTTCTGTGTTTATCCTCAAACGGTAAATCCTAGTCTTTAAGCTCTTTCCATTCTTTGCTATTGAATTACTTTTAGTGTTTAAGATCTTTGAAAGTCGCGAAATCAATCTTAACCAGTTGAAATACGCTGACAGTTTAATCCGATGAAGAAGATGAACTTGTTTCAGAATATAAGAGTAATTATAATTCGGATATTTAACGGGTTAGACACACAGTCCAGCGGTGGACTGTGTGCAAAGTTTATATACGAGTCCCGAGTTCGATCCTTACTACACACACTCTGCGTAATAAACATTCCTTTTTATTCATAAACTAACCGGGTTGAAACGAGTAGTTGTTAAGTATAATATAAATCAAGAATATAACCGGGTTAGACACACAGTCCAGCGGTGGACTGTGTGCAAAACAAACTACACGTCGCGCGATCGAGTCCCGTCCCAAACACCGGTTCAATGAGATTAAAACGTTTTGCAAAATAAAGGAATTTTCGGTAAATTCGAATAAGTGTATAAATAAAATAAAAACTGGGTTTCTAACGGGTTAGTCACGTAGCTCAGTTGGTAGAGCTACGTGCGCGTGAACGGAAGGTCACCGGTTCGAATCCCGCTCGGCGCAAGTATTACCGCTGACCGAACCGGTCAACGGTCAAACAGTAAAAAAATATTATTTTTTTTAAATATTTATTTGTTTAATTTAAATTAAAAATCAATTAAAAATACTTAAAAATAACATTTTTAAGGATAGAAAATAGCCATAAACTCACAAAAATATATCCAAAAATCCCATTAAAATATTTAATAAAATCCATCCATTTAATATATTTTTTCCATTATTATTTAGGTCAGTGATTTCCTCGTTGACTCGCTTCGTCTAAATCGTGCGCATCTCACCAACTCAAATCCAACACACCCAATGTGAGTGAACCCTTCAAATTCCCCGTTTTAATCACATTTTTGGGGTGTATCATGTGTCTTGTTCATTTACTTATTATAATTAAGTTATTGTGTATATATCATATCATGACATGTGTGTTA
This sequence comes from Scalesia atractyloides, assembly GCA_947069175.1. Classification (NCBI taxonomy): domain Eukaryota; kingdom Viridiplantae; phylum Streptophyta; class Magnoliopsida; order Asterales; family Asteraceae; genus Scalesia; species Scalesia atractyloides. The sequence continues at coordinate 32,063,802 of CAMTDV010000005.1, forward strand.
GTTGTTGCTGATAAGTAGTTATTATTGTTTGCAAATTATTATTTCAGTACATGCAATTGCTGAGGCCGTAGCTCCCCATCCCTCGAGGTTGAGTTTGATCCCCGTTTTATTATGCGGTTGATCAGGGCGTGCCCGCACGATCGGCTCCGTTTGATTGAGCCTTGATCGGTCATTTTATTTACATTTCAATACATGCAATACGCTCGGCTCCGTTTGATTGAGCCTTGAGTGCACAGTTCAATTTACATTTACAGTTCATGCAATACGCTCGGCTCCGTTTGATTGAGCCTTGAGCGCACAGTTCAGTTTACATTTTCAGTTCATGCAATACGATCGGCTCCGTTTGATTGAGCCTTGATCTCACAGTTCATTTATGTTAATTATCATATGATGTTGGTATGTTCATGAATGCTATCAATTGTTAATGTATGTTATAATTGTAACTGATGTTGCCATTGCTTGATTCCATACATATGCTCTTTTATGATTATGCACAATATTTTATTGATAAACTAACCAGAAAATCATTATTAAATGTTTATCTATAAGGTTCACTCGCCAACTTATGTTGACCCAAAAACCTCCCATTTTACACATGATACAGGTGAACCAGCAGCAGCTAGGAACACGTAGGACCTGGATTAGAAGAAATAAAACGATTTAGTATTTGGATTATTATGTTTGGTTATTTTCCTTTGTAATGAATGAACATGTTTGAATGTTTGAAAAATGTAACTTTGACTTCATTTAATTATGAAACATAATAGTAAATGTCATGTGCTTTGGTGATAACCCAATTATGCCCCGACTCTTATTTCCGCTGCGGGTCGGGGTGTGACACTAGTGCAACAGTGGTTGTTGAGAGCTAGGAAACATTTTAAAACGACTCAGGAAGATGATGTGATATCAGCTACTTTAGAGAATGATGATTCTGACGATTCTCTTGAAAGAGTTACAAAGAAAACAATAGCAGAGACTGAGGCAGAAAAAGCCAAAGAGACTGATGCTGATTTCGATCTGAATCTTGAAAGGAATCTGACGAGGAAAGACCCAAGAAAAAAGCAAAACGTGTGAAGTCTGCTACTATTTCAACGACAAAGACGACAGGGTCTCCTCAGACAAAGGGTAGGAAGAAAACGAAGAAAGCTCAAAAGCCAGTTAGTAAACGATATAAGGAAAAGATGAAAAGCGAAGGAGTTACACAAGAACCTCCTACACAACAATCTCCTGTTGTTACAAGTGAAGCTGAACGTCCAGGAGTCACACAAGAACCTTCTGTGATCATTTCATCGGAAGCTGAAAGGCTAGGAGCAACACAAGAACCTCCTGTGTCTGGTTTATTGGAAGTGCCTATTATTCAATCTACTGTTACTCCAACGACTTCACATATTGAAAGTACTGCTCCAAAGAAGACTACACCACAGCCTACTACTCCAATGGCTACTCCAAAGGAAAATCTGTTTGGTGATATGCATAATGATCCAATTAGTCTTCAAGATCTAAATGATTTCTTTCCAGAGACGAATGTTGATCTTCTTGAAAAGTGTGTAAAGATCTTGGAAGAAAAAGTGGCCAAGAATGAAGGAGAAAAAGCTGAGTTAATCAATAAGATGAATTAAAGCGCAGTTGAGAAAGAAATGTTGGACGATAAAGTAAAACTGTTAGAAAATGAACGCGAATTCTTTAAAGCGTTGATCGAAAGTTTGCAGGATGCCAATACAAAGCTTCAAACAGAGATCGCAGATCTAAAGTCAATCCAAGCCCTAAATGATCGTAGATTCACGAGAATGCAGAAAGTGTTATCTAATACATTGGGGATTGATTTCATCTCTGAATATGATCGTCTGGATCGATAGGAAGCTAAGGAAAGATCTGAAAAAGAGTTAGCAGCAAATGGCAAAGGTAAAGGTGTTGAGGGTGAATCCCCTAAATCATCTGAAGCTGCAGAGAAGTCTGTTGATGATGTTGTTATAGCTTCTGAGTCCAATATTCCAAAGGTTGACGAATCTGTCAAGCCTTCTGATCCAATTGTTGCTTCTGAAGATAAGGATGATGAAGAAGCAGAGAAAGAGGAAAAAGATGATGATGAAAAGAAAGACGATTCTGATTATGAGGATTGGAATAATGCTGATGACGATGATGATGATCAGGGCGGAGTTGGTTTAAAGATTAATGAAGCAAAGGTCGCTGATGAATTTGATTTTTCTTCTTTGATGGATGATGAATCGAATAAGATGGATGATCAGATTCAGGGGGAGTCAGGGCCAGCTGATGATGTTGATATGATGAATGTGGATATGTTTTCAAAGCCGGTTGCTACAACAAAGCCTATGATCTTGATGCTTGAACATAACGTTGAAGAATGTGAATTCGTGCACACTATACCAAAGAAGATCTTGCAAAGTTGATCGAAGTTGATGTAGAATCACTAGAGTTTGATTTTGAAGAGCAAGTGTTGAATGTTAACACATTTGAGCCGAATGATTATCCGTATATACGAAGGTTTGAAGCTGATGAATACAACCACATGTGAAGCTGTTATTGTGTTATGATTTGAAGATTGGTCTTCTGATGATGAAACAGATCAAACTGCAAAGTACGTCGGTCCTAACACTGATAGTTTTCCTACATTTGAGGAGATGTACAAGCAACTAGATGAAGCATGTTGAAAGAGAAAATCAAAGAATCGATTCGTGAAGGAAAAGTTCCTAAGCCGATGACGAAAGAGGAAATAGCTCAAGCGAAGAAATCTTGGTTTAAAGAAATGCCGCGCGAACGTAAGTTCCGACGTCCTCTAGCATTCTTTACTAGAGATAAAGACATGTCATTGGGGGATATTCTCAGTTGGGGGTGGTTCAAGGAGTTGAATGTTTATGCAATCAAAAGATAATTTGGAGTACAATACTTCAAATATCTGGCTGATTTCAAGACTTTGCCGTACTAGGATGTTGAGGAGCTTCTCCAGACTGTGAATGTTACATATCATATGAAGTATATTGATCAATTATTGTGGAAGATGATCAAATTTGAAGCGAATAAAGGTTTTAAGTATTGGAAGCCGTTTATTCCAGGTCGTCGCATTAAGATAATCAAGAAAACGGGAGAAAAGGATATAACATTGATCATGAAAAGACCAAGAGCTATGAGAAACATGCCATTGATGCCTATAGAACAAAATTTCTATCAAGTGTTCAAGTGGTGGCAGATAGATCCAACCACATGTGAAGCTGTTATTGTGTTATGATTTGAAGAACATTTGGATATTGCGAAGGAAAGAGTTGAGATATTGGATTTCAAGGCATGAGGGGATTATGGAGAACGATCAGGATTCTAGATCCAATGTGGCTTGTCAACTGGTTCAAGAGAAGATATCAAATGCTTATTCTATAGCAAGATAGTATTCGAGGAACTTGAAAAAGAACAGGCTATGCAGTATCAAAGAGTTGTGAACGTTTGCTATGCGCATGAAGTAAATTCAGGAAAGATGTGGCAGACAAGCTGGAGAGATCTGGAACGGGTTGAGTTTTTAAAGGAAGAAAAGCGTCTAGAAGCTATTCATGAGAAAGGTAGAAAGGCAAGTATTAGAATATTTCAGTTTATGAACAAAGTGACTCCTACAGATCAGACGTCGGATCCAAAACAAGAACGACGAAAGAAGCCTTACAAGAACTTCTTCGGTCATGTGCGTTAATGTTTATTTGAAGACAGAGTTTTAAGACTGATACAAGACGAAGACAATATCCAAAGGGGAGTCTGTTGGTGCAGAATGTCTATGTCTTAGTCTTATATCGAGTCTGTATACATTAGAGTTGAATATGCCAACGAAATCGAGTATTTATGTATTGTAGTCAAGTTCGCTAGAGATTCACATGTAACATCAAGTTCGGCCGAACTTGCCTTAGCAAGTTCGCCCGAACTTCACTCCTCCACCAGCGGACTTGCAAGTCTATAAATAACTAGCATGCCTCTCTCATATGTAACTTTTGGCATCTCTGAGGCGAAGCTCTGTCAATTTGGATTCTTGACGTTTCATCAATAAAATTGACGTTTAACTGATTAATTCTTGTCTATTGGTAAACTTGTCGTAATATTTCCGCTATTATGGACAATAGATATCAAATCTAGGTTCCTAAGCATCGAGGATCGGTCCTACAGAACTCTTTCATCATAAGAGCTCTGAGTTCCTCCCAAGTTTGAACCATAGCAACATCAGCACCCCTATCTCTCATCACTCCGTTCCACCACGTGAGCGCTCTCTTTTGAAACACACTAGAAGCAAACTCAACTTTCTGCTCATTTGGACACTGAACATGAGAAATGTATTCTCAAGACTCTCAAACCACTGTAGGAGCCTAGTTGCTCCCTCAGAACCACTAAACTTGAGTGGTTTAGCCGAATTAAACTGTTTAAAGTTACACGCAGCAGGTGCATTGTTGTTATTGTTAGCTTGGTTTATTTGAGTTATGAGATTCGGAAGCACAGCGGCAAACTGTTTAGCGATTAGAGCCGCCATGTCGGCGTCCGTATTTACGTTTCGTCGAGGAGGCATTCTATAAGAGAGAAAAACATGAGAGAAAATGAGTGAGATGAATGTTGAATAATCAAAATGAGATGAATAAATATCGACAAATGTTAGGATGGTGGTCATTCGTTCGTTTACTCAAAACAAACAAACGATAGACAGTGACTAATCAAAGTAAATGGGTCTTTATAATGTATCGCGAAGACATGCTTTAGCCTATAAGTGGGCACTCACCCCAAGAGTTTCCATGTAAGAATGACTGGTCCGATTAAGTGGATTTATACGAACACTCTAGCCTTCGACAGAAAACTCAGGGTACAGGCACCCACCCTTCCAGATTGCACGTGTTCACATTAATAAGACCCAAACTTTGACGAGATTTTGAAAACATCAAAGGCATAAAGCCAAAAGCAAATCATTCAAGAATTAGACGATTGATTTCAAAATCATTTTAAAATTTTGCGTTTTGTTTTGATATTCTCCTAAAGATAGGTGATGTTATTGTTTCAGGATCTAAAAACAAGATAACTTGTGTTAGGGTCCTAGAAAGGTTATAGTCTAGGTCAAAGCATTACTAATAACCTAATTCCTATAACCATTGGCTCTGATACCAATATTTCTGTCACACGTTGACTGCGGAAAACAACAAACCGTGACGGAAACGTCGGGGAGTGTCGTAACAGAACTATCGTTTCAACAACCATGGCATAATAAGTTAAGTTTTATTGAATAAAATTTGTTTACATTGTCTGGAATTTAAACATAAAACCTAACATAAGTTAAATTGTCTTCAGGTTTTAAGTCACTAAAGCCCAAAGTCCGTCCTATGTGTCGCATGATCAACCTTAAGCATTCGCTGATGAAACATATGTAAAAATAAAGTACGTCAGCATAAAAATGCTTGTGATAACATAGGTTTTGCGTTTAAGATTCATGGCCTAGAATGTTTAAAGGAATACTTAGTTTAAAAGTGGTCATGAATACTTACAAACGTTTTCTTTTATAAAAATCATAAGATAAATAGAGTGATATAAAAGAAATATGTATGGTTAAATCATTAACCAAAATATATGTCATGTCTTGTGTAAAAATGTCATGTCATAGATAAAAATGTCTTGTCTTGCACTTTATTTGAAATGATTTAGATAACGCCACGATATGTAATATGATAAAAGCATTTATATATAGGAAGTACCATCGACATATCCACCATGCTTTTATCATATTAAATTTGTTTCGTTATTTAAATCACCCACCATAAACCAACCATCAAAAAGTCTTGTATAAACCAGAGAAATGACTTGTATAAACCAATGTCTTGTAAACCAATGTCATGTAAACATAGTCTTGTGTAAACCAGAATGTCAAATGTAAACCAAAGTTTTGAATAGTCATAATGTCTTGTATAAAACAATGTTTTTGAATAATCAAACATTTTGTCTTATAAGTCATGCTTTTATTGTTTAAAACATATATTCAGTTTGTTTGCAAACACATTCAAACTTTGTTGACAGTCAAATAGACCCTAATAAAGTTAAAAGTCTATCCATTCATCGGATTCTATCATCCCTAAAGTCGCTTCCAAACAAACCTGGGAAGTGGGAACGGGATTGTCAATCCTATGGTACCATAACATACTACCGGTCGGTGTGATCAATGTTAATGAATCTATTAAGTCAATCTCCAACGCACCAATACGTCATGAACAATGTAAGCAAAAATGTATTTTGAAAACCATGTACTAGTATGCTCAGTCAACATACATAGCAAGAAATGTCTTTGAAAACCATGAACTAGTATGCTCAGACAACATACATAACAAGAAATGTCTTTGAAAACCATCTACTAGTATGCTCAGTCAACATACATAGCAAGAAATGTCTTTGAAATTCAAAGTGCTAATATGCTAAGTCAACATACATAGCAAGAAATGTCTTTGAAATTCAATGGCTAATATGTTAAGTCAACATGTGAAGCAAAATGCAATGGAAATCATGTACTATATATACTATGTAATCAAAGCATGTATATAATGTCATGAAATCGTGAAAGCAATGATAGGCACAATATGTTTCACCCCAAAACATTTGAACAAGTAAGAGAATGACTATGTACTCATATAGTCACCACAAAACATGTAAAAAGAGGGGTCTATGTACTCACTTGGGATTGCCATTGTAACCTTGAAGCAAATATCAAACAAGCTAAAAAGTCCGAGAAATCATACGTGTCCTAAAATTGGATAATTGTGTTAGAAACAAGACTTGAAATCGGAGGATTGGGATAGAATGAGACATTATAAACTAAATGAGTATTGGAACTCATATGAATTGGTTTAATAAAGTTAACATTCTAAGTTGGAGAGGTTCCTAAGTGCTTTTGACCCGTTATGAACCGTTAAGGTAGTTTAAGCCACTTTAACACGTCATGTGCGTAACTATGTAATCGGATGGTTAGATATGTGTTTTGATAAGTCTTTAATGCTTAAACATGTTTGAAAATGTTAGTTGATCAGATTACATGTCAAAATTTATGTTACATATGCTTATAGTTGATTTATTTGCAAAAAGGGCATTTTGGTCATTATTGAAGATCATAACAACTAATTTTCATAACACTAACCAAATGATATGACCATAAGGTATAACCTCAGGGGGTAATTCCCTATTCAACCATGGTCACAAATATGTATTTGGTTGGGTTCAAAGATCAACCAAATGGGTCGGATTCAAAAGTCAAAGCGGTGGTCAAAACCGCTCGGCAAACGATCGATAACAAGCACTAAACTAAAAGTGACGAGTTTGACGTGTTAAACATGTCTAACTATGTTTATAAAACTGATTTTGGTATCAAAACAAAGTGTTTTGACACCCGACAATAATTCCGTCATATAATGCGCATTTAACGCATTATTGACCGAAACTTTGACTCGCCACAATGACTAGTAAACTTGGTAATCAGCAGGCATGAGCACTAAGGACCATAACCATCATGATCACGATCAGGTTGAAAAGTTCAATTGAACTTTGTTTTGACCAATTCATGGTCAGACTGAAAGTAAAACAGAAAGTCAAACTCTTTAATTTTTAGCTCAAATATGCTAAAAGAATTGAACAAGATCAGAATGAAACACTTACATACACTTAGTGCAGCCAAGGATCTCAGAGAATGACCTTCAAAATGGTTGCAACTCCAGATTGGCAGGTGAGAACAAAATTGAGTTGTTGCAAAAGTTCAAAAATGATGAAGAACATGCTATTTATAGATCAATTGGATCAACAAGGCCATGACATGTGTCCATGAGTCATCAATGAATTAGATTAGTCTCCTAACACTTGTTAAATGCAGAAGATATAGTGGCAAGTTCGTTTGCTGAATCAACAAAAGGATTAACCAGCTGCTGCCAACAAAATTGGTGAGCTAGTAACCCCTTACGGACCACAAGGGAATGTGCATACGGTCCGTAAGGATAAGGTCTGGGTAGCAAGTTTGTAGAAATTGCAGTTTAGCCCCTGCACTATGTTTTGTTGTGTTTTGGCACTTTTAACACCCGTTAACCTCATTTTCAAGCTTCATAAGGATGAAACACCATAGGGAACTTGAAATGTGCCCAAAAATGTCTCAGGTGTCAGTTCGTTTGGTCGTCCGGTTCCGGTTTTCGGTTAATTACGACGAAAATCATAACGAATGCGTGCATGACCATAAAATCATACAGAATGATATTTTTGCATTCCAATCATTAAAATACAAGATTTTAATGATCACAAAAAATTTTGGATGCGCGTACATGTTCCGGATTAAGGAATGTTTTGCAAAATTTGCAAAATAGCCCCTGAAGTTACAAAAGCATGTTTTTGCCATACCGAAGCCTTCAAAACTTAATTCCAAGTTATGTAAAGGTTATTTAGGGTATGTTTAGCTTATAAACTTGTTCCGGATTGTGCGTTGCTACGAGAATCGGCAGACTTTCGTAGTTTGTCATAAATAGTCTTGTGATCGAATAAGCCTGTTTTTAACATACCAAACCCTTTAAAACTTATTTCTAAGTTATGTAAAGGATATTTAAGGTATGTTAAGCTTGTGTCATCATTCCGGGGTGTTTGTCACATTAAACTGATTACGTTTTGCGATTCCACTTCCAGAAAAGGTTTAAAAGATCAAAATTGAACAAATATTGAATTACAAGATTGAATTACACATATGGCACACTGAACATGGCGGAAAGTGCTTTCGATACTCTTAAACCATCGTAGGAGCCCAGTAGCTCCCTCAGACCTACTAAAGTTGAGTGGTTTAGCCGAATTAAATTGTTTAAAGTTGCACAGAAGAGGTGCATTGTTGTTGTTGTTGGCTTGGTTTAGTTGGGTGACAAGGTTTAGGAGTATAGCAGCCATCTGCGGAGTAATTAGAGTTGCCATTTCGGCGTCTTGAGTAGCGTTGCGACGGGCAGGCATTCTAAAAGAGAGGGGGAATATATGAGAGAAAATGAATTAGATTGATAAAAAATAGTCAAAATGAATGTTAAAAAACATCGACGAAGTATAAGGATTGTGATTCATTTGTTCGTTACTAAAAACAAACAAAAGACACTGTGACTAATCAAAGTAAATGGGACACTCACCCCAAGAGTTCCCAGATAAGAGTGTCTGGTCGGGTGATGCGGATTTGTACGAACACTCTACCCTTAGACAGAAAATCAGGGTACACGCATCCACCCTTCCAGATCGCATGTGTTCATTTTATTAAAGCCCAAATTTTGATGAGATTTTGAATTTTTTTAAGGCTTAAAGCACCGATGATTTGTTTTTAGGCTTTTAAGAATGAATTATGCTTTGTTTTTGGTAGTCACCTAAAGATAGGTGATGGTATTGTATTAAGAATCTAAACGCAAGAAAACTCGCGTTAGGGTCCTAGGAAGGTTATAGACTAGGCCAAAAGTAATGCTAATAATCTAATTCCCTATAACCATGAGCTCTGATACCAATCTCTGTAACACCCCAATCGCGTAATACAACAAACCGCAGCGAAATCATCGGGGAGTCACGTTACAGGAAATTGTTTCACAACACATGGTTTTTAAAGTTTTGTTTTATTGAATTAATATGTTACATTGTTTTGAAATAACGGGAATACAATTCAATTAAATTTGTCTTTCAAGTTTTAAAGTCACTAAGGCCCGCGTCCATCCTATGTGAAGTATGCAATCAAATCATCGAATAATAGTACCTGAAACATATGTGAAAATAAAACGTCAGCATAAAAATCCATGTGAGCAACATAGGTTTTGTGATTTAGATTCATGGCTTTGGATATTAAGAGAAAATATTAAACAGTTTCAAAAATAGCCATGAATTGTTGATAAAAATTTGGTACTTTAAAAAGATTTGTAGTATATAAAAAATATACTTTGGTATTGAAATAATAGATTTGACAATATATCAAAACATACTTTAGTTTATGAATAATAGAATCAGTAGTGTATCTCAAAACATACTTTAGTTTATGAATAATAGAATCGGTAGTGTATCAAACTATACTTTAGGTTATGATTAGGAGAATCAGTATTATATCAAACTATACTTTGTTTTGAGAATAAGAGATTCGGTAGTATATCAAACTACACTTTGGTTTGGGAATAAGGGATTCGGTACTATATCAAACTATACTTTGGTTGATAATAAGAGATTCGGTAGTATATCAAAACATACTTTGGTTTAGCATATCAAACTATGCTTTGGTAGTATATCAAACTATACTTTGGTTTAGCATATCAAACTATGCTTTGATTTATGAAGTCAATAAAAGATTAAAATAATCTTTATGGCTTAATTGGAAAAAAATTTGTAGGAACACATTGTGGTCGTTTGGTAATACATTCAAACCTTATTCGCTGACGTTATAGATTTACTACGAAGGTAAATCTATTTGGTGTAAACTTGGTTTCTGACATTCCCTAATCAAACTTCCAAACAAACCTAGGAAGCGGGAATGGGGTGTCAAGTTCTATAGCGCTATATCATACTACCAATCGGCTTGATCATTGTTAATGAATGCATTTGGACATGAATACAAATACGCACCAACAAGGGATACAAATTTTGAAATTCTTTATTTAAGCCACATGTAAAACATATTCAAATCGTTAATAGATAGTATATAGAATCATTTCAAAATCATGAAAATAGTGATAGGCACATATGAATTACCAAATAACATTTGGAAACCAAAAAAGAGGGGGCTATGTACTCACTTGGGATTGCGTAAGCGTCCTTGAAACAATGGAATAAATAAAGCTCAAACGTGTCCTAATGTGTCGGATAACTTATGTTAGTGTATCGAGACTTTAAACAGGAGATTCGGATAGAATGAAGTCTTACAAACCAAACGAGTATTGGGACTCGTATGATATGGTTTAATAAGCTTAATATTCTGATTTGGAAAGGATCCTAAGTGCTTTTGACCCGTTATGACTCGTTAAGGTAGTTTATGCTACTTTAACATGTCATTTGCGTAAACGCGTGATCGGATGGTTAAACATGTCCTATGATAAGTCTTAAATGCCCAAACATGTTTGAAAATGTTATAACATCAGTTTACATGTCAAAAATTTGGTTACATATGTTTAAAATGGATTTATGCGTAAAAAGGGCATTTTGGTCATTTCTAAGGAACATATGAATGACTTATCATAATACTAACCAAACCTTATGACCATAAGGTATAACCTCAGTAGGTTATTCCCTATACAACTATGGTCACAATATGTGTTTGGTTGGATCCTAAGATCGACCAAATGGGTCAGATTCGAAAGTAAAAGTGGTGGTCAAGACCGCTCGACTTACTACCATAAATAAGCACTAAACTAGAAGTGACGAGTTAGACATGTCAAAACATGTCTAACTAAGTTTATAAAACTGATTTGGTATCAAAACTCGGTGTTTTAAAACACGAAAATAGTTTCGTCATAAAATGCACATTATGTGCATCTTTGACCGAAACTTTGACTCGTCACTTCACCTAGTAAACGTGGTAATCAGAAGGTGCAATATCAAGGGATTATAACCTTCGTGATTACGATCACGTTGCAAAGTTCAATTGAACTTTGGCTTGACCAATAATGGTCAGAACCGAAAGTCAAACAGAAATTCAAACTATTTGACTTTTTGCTTATAAATAGACAAAATAAGGAAATAGACTAAGGGAGAGTACTTACTTGTGTTGGGAACACTATAAGAACTCATAATAGGAGGCCTCCAAAGCTGGAAGCAAGCTCTAAAGAGTTGGGATAAATAAAGAAAGAATGAAATGAGCAAGTTGGAAGTGAAGAATGTGGTTGCTATTTATAGTGATTTAGGAGCTCTAGGATTATCACACATGTCCCATGAGGTGGCAATGATCAAAGGTGATCAAAACAAGTGTCAAATGCAGGAACATGCTTGGAAAACATGAGTTATTGGGCTCCAAGGCAAAAAAAACAAGCTGATGTCCAAAACCTGCTGTCTGGCACCTTCTTACGGACTGTATGGTCCTTGGCTTACGGTCTGTAAGCCTTGGTACTAGGCAACGGTTTTGAAATTTGCAGTTTTGGCCCTATACTTGGATAAACGCGTTTTGCCGCTTTTAAACCCTTTTAACCTAATATTTAGGTTATATAAAGGTGCTAAGGCATATGTAACTTGTATTTTGCCCGGAAATGTCATGGATGCTGGTTTGTTCGGTTGTACGATTACGCATTTCACGAAATTACGTAAAACGCTTTAACGAACACGAAAATGATTGAAATTGCACAAAGATTGACATTTTTGCATTATTATCAATAAAATAGAACATTTTAATGATTACAAAACATTTGGATTGGTATACATGGTTCATATCTAGATTACGGGCCAACCGACTTTCACAATTTGTCGAAAATAGTCCCTGGACTTGTATAAGCGTGTTTTTCTCATACCTAACCCTTCGAAACTTATGTCAAAGTTATGTAAAGGGTATTTAGGGTATGTGTAGCTTATATCCATGTTTCGGAGTGTATGTTGCGTGAAACTGATTACGTTTGAGGACTGAAAATGTGTAGATGTCATAATGGGTGAATCAAATACTTAGACTTATGAGCTTCATATAAACTAGGTCATGCAACCCGACAAACAAATGGAACCATTAAACATGACCCATGAAATACAATGTTTCATGTTCCTTTTGTTCCAGTTGTTGTTCCATACCATGCAACAATTCTTCTTTAATAAACTCTGGTTTTAGGGCTTTACATTGTGCATCAGTAATTCGAGCTGTGAGGTTTGTTTGGATCGTTAAACCTAACGCACGAACATACAAAGTCTTAACCCATTCCTTTCAACTTAAGGCATTTGCAACCACGCTCCCTTTGCCCGGATGATACATTATCTAACAATCGTAGTCATTAAACAATTCGACCCAATGACATTTACGCATATTTAATACCTTCTCATTAATTATATGTTGAGGACTTCAATGATTCGTGAAGATGGTACACCGCGTAACATAGAGATAATGACAACAAAATTTTAAAGCAAACACCACTGCACCGAATTTTAAATCATGGGTAGTGTAGTTCTTCTCGTAAATCTTTAACTAACGGATGCATACGCGATGTTTCTTTTCCTGTCGCATCAATACACAACCTAGACCTTGATGTGCCGCATCAGACCACAAAGTCATCTGTACCGTACTGGAGTAACAAAATCGGAGCTTAGCAACGTTTCTCTTTTAACAATTGAAATGCTGACCCTTGTTTATCTCCCCAATCAAACTTTATGTCCTTTTGGGTCAAAATGGTTATGGGTTGGGCTATATTTGAAAATTTCCAATAAATCTTCTATAATCCCCACTAAACCTAAGAATTCACGCACCTAGGTCGGAGACTTTGGCGCTTCCCAGTTATTTATTGTCTCGATTCGGGATGGATCGACTTGAATACCATTCTCATTCACCACGTGACCGAGAGACTAAACTCCCGAATCCAAAATTCGCACTTTAGAAAACTTCGCGTGTAACTTATCGATTCTCAGCAATTTGAGAATAAGCCTTAAATGTTGATCGTGCTCTTCGTTAGATCATGAATATATTAATATGTCGTTGGTAAATACATGATCACATATTTATCGAAGTACGACTTGCACACGCGATTGATTAAATCCATAAATACCGTTGGTGTGTTGGTCAAGCTAAAGGTATGATAATAAACTCATAATGACCATAACAAGACTGAAACACTGTATTTGGAAAGCTTTCCTCTTGAATTGGTAACTGATGATAGCCAGAACACAAATCAATCTTCAAATAGAAACTAGAACCTTGAAGTTGGCCAAACAAGTCGTCGATCCTTGGTAGAGGATATCTATTCCTGATAGTGAGCTTGTTCAGTTCCCTATAATCGAAAAGTTCACGAACAAGTCCGGAGCTCCCCAAGGTGAGAAGCTCGGTCGAATGAATCCCTTGCCTAACAACTCTTGAAGTTGTATAGACAATACCTGCAATTCCGACGGAGCTAAATGGTAAGGCGATTTAGCTACGGGAGTATCTCTAGAGAGCAAGTCGATGCGAAACTCGACTTGTCTTTGTGGGGCAATATGTCACACCCGCTCGTAGGCGAAACCGCAAGGTGTGAGCTTGATTAGTTCTCATTGCATATGATGTAAGTAAACAACTATATGAATAAAATACGTACGATGTTCATCCATTCCAAGATATAAAAATTTTACAAGTCATAAGTTTGTTCTCAAAAGACATCACAAGTTAAATTATTTTCAAAAGACTTGTACAAAAATAAAGTTTTAATAGAACAAGGTTTTGCATTCCATCTTTGCTCGAGGGTGGGAGATGTGAACCAAATCCTCCAAAAGGCATAACATCGCTATCTTGAGATGCTGGTTCTTGATCCATTAAATGCAAGGGCCCACTTGGTTTCCTGAAATACATGTTTAAAAAGTCAACATAATGTTGGTGAATTCATGCGTTTGAGTTCGTATCAAATGAATCTCCAAAACATTTGAAAGTTATTGTATCGAAAACCTGCACATAAAAGTGTGGAATGTAAAGCATCTGTGAAATCGTTGATCATTAATGTTTTTCAAGGACATCAATGTTTTGGTCAAAATCTGATCAAGGATAATGTAACCAAACTTTGATGGTGAGGTAGAGTGCTTAGATGTTGAATAATCGTATGAACAAGTATGAAGTGTAAACAACGATGAACACGGAGATTTATACGAGGAAAAAGCCCTTGATCAATGAATGATCTCTGGCATAAAAACCTTCGGGTAATGAAAACTACCGATCACCAAATGTATAGAAAAAAATAGTGACAATTCTAGTACAACTTCGGAAGATAACAAGCTCTGTACAATGTTTTGCTCTAGTGTTTGTGTTTGCGAGAGAATATCAGTGTATTCGGGTAAAAACAATGTGTGTGCTTTTAGCTTTGTTATCCCCTTATAAAATTAGAAACATTCTAGCTAACAAACTATCCGCCAATCATGCAAGCTTCCCACATTCACTTTCAACGGTCACAACTCCATTTGCACGTGCTAGAATTAGAGCATATTCCCCAATATTCCAGCATTGACTCAGTTTATTTCGTATGATACCTGCGAACATAGAGTAAGGCACAAGGAACAATTGTTAATAATCATAGATATAGATAAGG
The DNA here is from genome assembly GCA_947069175.1 of Scalesia atractyloides. Taxonomy (NCBI): domain Eukaryota; kingdom Viridiplantae; phylum Streptophyta; class Magnoliopsida; order Asterales; family Asteraceae; genus Scalesia; species Scalesia atractyloides. The sequence goes on from CAMTDV010000005.1 coordinate 32,079,005, forward strand.
ATCCTCGATCCTCAGATTCCCTGCACTATCCGCTAAGGATCCGTGATCCAGGTCTAATCTTAGGATACATGATCCATAACTCATAATCCATACCCTAACAATTGCCCCCAAAATATGACGAATTAAATGTAAATAGATAAGTCATATTTTTGTTTAACTCGGACTAGCCGTTGCAAATGGACTAGTCGTTGCAATTATGACATCAACGACGTGACAACCAGCAACAAACATCATTATATATAGGGTAGAGATAGAGATAATACTTCCCAATTAAAATCTGATCTTTGCAATTTATACGCATATCCAGAGCATCAACAGGTATCTTCTCTCTCTCCCTTCTTCAATCCTCTGTTTCTTCACCACTTTTTATCTCAAAATCTATGGAAAAAATGGCTACCGGGTCCTCTCCTTTTAAGGATCAAAAGCAAGACACCACACCCAAGAGTCAGGATCTCCTCAAACACCCTTCCCTGGAGCTTTGCTGCTTCACCGACCCTGAAATTGACCAGCTTCGCCCCTATTTTCCGGAGGGAACCATTTTCAGACCCTTTGATTCCTCATTAACAAGCAATTGTGAATCCGGTGTCTAGATTTCCTTTCATGCCGCTCCCTTTCAGATCAGTTATACATTCCCCTTCCCAGTGTTTACCCAAACTTTCTTCAGTCACACCGGGATGTGTTACAGCCAGGCGATGTCCATGCTGTGGAGAGTGTTATACACTCTTGAGCAAATAATCAGCAAAGAAGGCTTGAGCTTTGGTCTCACCGAACTCCCCCACCTGTACAATCTTGTGACTCACGGGTCCCCTTCGATACATCTTCAAAGCTAAACCTCAGCACCCTCTTGCACCCCTCAAGACCACCAAAAACGACGCGAACTGGAAAAATCAGTTCTTTTTTGTGAGTAGAGACTTTATCCCTTATTGTGGATTATCTTCCCAAAAAGTGGAACTTGAAGGGTAGGATATAGGATCTTTAGGACAGGATTATAGGAAATTCTTCTTTTCCTTGTTAAGGATAACTGATCATGTTTTGCTTTTTTATGCAATGACTAGCTTTGCTTCCTAGAGAGATACACATGCTACTGCTAAAAGGGTTGATTCTTTTTGGGCCCTAGACACAACGGTGAGAACATTCAACCCAAATTTCAAAGATTCAGAAGAGACCACCTTTGCCTCCTACACCATGTCAAGTAAGCATCCGTGTATATTTATATGTAAATGCTAAATTGAATTGATAAATTATGAATACTTATCTTGGTTTGATTTTTGCAGGTGTTGCCAAATCTTCATCTAAGTCTGCTTCCCAGTTCAATCTCGGTGAGCTTTAGAGCATCATTCCCCCCCGCCCCATCAAAGGAGAACTGGCCACCGGTCCATGCCAACCGCCGGTTAAGAGTATAACCACCAGAGCCAAGTCCGGATCCAAGAGAAAGAAGCCAAACGAGCCAACAGAGGATGCATCCCAGATCAAACAGCAGATCTCTGACTTTATTGCTGTGGTAAGGATCACTAATACTCAAGCCTAGAATTTGCCCTAAGGATCAACAATCCTAATAACTTGATATTGTCTTATGCAGATGCTGATGACACCGTCGTTGATCTCCGAACCATTGTTGCTGCCAAAGACAAAAGGATCTCATAGTTGGAGAAGGAAGTCAACTGCCTGGTGAAGCAAGCTTTGGTGGACCAAATTCAGGCCAACAAGGAGAGGCTGAAGGCTGGTGATGAAGCCAAGATTTCTGCTGCCAGGTCCATTATAAAGGACAGGATCAAATTAGTCTAAGAGGCTATGGATCCTTCCTTTGACCGGGTTGAATGGGATGTGACCGCCTAGAGGCAAACATTGCAGGAGCTTGGTGATGATGAAGACTCTGAACAGGTGCCCATGCTGGAGGCTGAGCCAAGCGGCATGAAGGAACTAGTGGAGGCAGCTGCTGGCAGCAAAGGTGAAGGTGGTGAAGGTGAAAGGGGGAAGCAGTGGTTGTGTAGGCTGCTGAAGTGGGTGATGAATGATAATTTAGACGAGGCCAGAGCCCACTTTTTTAGGATTTGTGGTTTTTGTTTGGTGGTTTGTTAATTCAAACAATTTGGTCTGTAACTAAACAATAGTCTTTAGGGTTAAGGATCATTGATCCTTTGAACAACAGGGGGTGGCAAAGGTGGATGTGCCCTTATGTTTGTGGATGATGAAGCCTTTGACCCCCCTCGCCTTTAATTTCCTACACTTATTGAACCGTTAGTATGGACACCCTTTGCCAACCCAAGTGGACGGGCCACGTATTGCTGGTAGAAACTTGAGTCGACAATTTTGACAACCTTTTAAAGGGTTCTTATAAATAAATAAAACTTAAGCTTTTGACTATCTTTGGTGTTGTGCATTTCTTTTATGTTTGAAGTTTTGTTATGTTAAATTACTTTTGATTAATTTTGTTCCATATAACTTGGAAAATGTTAAATTATTAAAAAGGACACTAAGTGTTTACCATAAGAAGTTCTTGAAAGGCTTAATATTATATGACTAACAATCATATATTTTCAAATCAAAGGTTGAGGATAACATAGATATACAAAAATAAAGTAAGAATAAATCAAACCAAGAAATCCAATTCTGTATCCTTAAAACTTACAGGTGCATCAATAAAGCAGAGAAATTAGTCAAAAGTTGAGGATCCAGGATCCTTACTTGTAAGGCTTCGAGAACCTGTAGTAATATTTAACTTGGTACTAAGCCAAACATCTATTGAATAAATCGTTAGTAACTGGGACAAGCCCAAAAACTTAGACAAGCCCAACAAACCGGAGACAAGCCCAAATAAATGATAAAACTTGAGCTAACATGAAAACGTTAGAAACCTCAGGATACTGGTGTATGGCCCATACTGGCGACTAACCAATCATAAATGACATGGAAGTGCCAAAACCTTAGCTAACGTGAAAACATTAGAAACCTTAGGAATGGATGTATGGTATGTCTACCATTATACTTAGGATCCTACATATAGCCACCAATAATGAAATTGTCAGCCCCTAAAGCGGGTATTGGTCCCATTGCCCCGAACTATACTTAGATAACGCGCGCTACAGGCGTGGTGTCGAAACCCAATTCGTGTGAAAAGTGAAAACCTTTAAACCGTAGAAGGAAATAGATACCTTAAGCTGGGGATAGGCCCAAAAGTCTTGGAGAGGTGGCCAACCTCTTGATCTTTTGTCAAAAAGTTATAAATTCTGCAAAATCTTAAAACTTGATAAAATTGGATGTTAAGAATCTAACACCCTTTTCTCATAATGAGTAATAAGTATGATATGAATGAATTAGTAAAATGTTATCGAAGGAAGGATCATATATTCTTTGAGGATTCTTCGATCTGGACAAGATATCAGACTCTCCAAGGATCCTTGATCCTTGCTACATAAAGTACTTCTTTAAATGAACATCATTTCAAGCTCTTGGCAGGAGATCACCATCCATGGTTAGTAAACGTTATGCCCCCTTTCTAGCTTCAGCTTCAATGAGATAGGAGCCTTCCCATTTCGGTGCTAACTTGCCATCAGCAGGATTCGTGGTATTCTAGAATGCTTTCCTCAACACCAAGTCACCAACTTGAAATCTTCTAACCCTGCCATTCTTGTTATAAGCACCAGCCATTCTCTGTTGATAGCTAGCCAACCTTATCCTTGCAACATCTCAAAGTTCTTCCACAGTATCCAGGTCTTTGAGTTAGAGTCTAAGCATTTGCTTCAGGATCACAGATGCTTGTTCTGGCTGTAGGGACTACCATTTCTGTAGGGATCACTGCTTCAGCTCCAAAGACTAGGGAGAAAGGAGTTTGACCCGTAGCATTCTTAGGGGTTGTTCTATATGTCCATAAGACGTATGGTAACTCTTCAGCCCATTTGCCTTTCTTAGATCCAAGCTTTTTCTTTAAGTTGTTGATGATGATCTTGTTGGATGATTCTGCCTGACCATTAGCTTGTGGGTGGACTAGTGTTGATGTTATCATCCTAATCCCCCAGCTGTCACAAAAGTTAATAGTACGTCTCCCAATAAACTGGGATCCGTTATCACAAACAATTTCGTAAGGAATTCCAAATCTAATAATGATATTTCTTTTAATAAAGGATATGACTTTGACTTGGGCAAAGGCTTCTGCTTCTATCCACTTAGAGATATAGTCTGCCATAGCTAGCATGAACACCTTTCCTCCTTGTGCCTTGGGAAGCTTGCCCACTACATCCATTCCCCATCTCATGAATGGCTAGGAAGACGATATAGGATGTAGAGGTTCTGCCGCTTGATGAAGAATGTTACTTTTGGCAATCATCACATTTCCTTGTGTATTCCACAACATTCTTCTTCAGGCCAGTAATATCCTGTTCTGAGGATCCTTGAAGATAGTGCTCTGCCCCCAGTGTGATTTCCACAGTCTCCTTCATGACAATCCTTCAAGACTTCTTGGATCTCAGGATCCTCAATGCACCGTGGATAGGGACCTGCAAGAGATCTTTTATATAGCATGTTACTAATTTTAGTGAATTGGGATACCTTAACCCTGAAGGTTCTGGGATTTTCCCCAGTAGGAATTTCTCCATTCTGGATGTATTTCAGAATAGAAGGATCCGGGATCCTGGATTTGACTGCACTTCATCACAAGGTACAATTGCAGCATCTTCTACTATTCTCATTGCTTCTTTATCCTCAATTTTAGGAGACAACACGTGAATAATAGGTATCTTTATATCTTCTAGCATCTTTAATGATGATCCAAGGTTGGCTAAGGCATCAGCTTCTGCATTATATTCCCTAGGTACATGTGTTAACCTGAAAAAGCAAAAGAATTTGCCAGTTTCCTGACTATCTCCAAATATTTGGTTAGTTTTTCACCTTTAACAGTGTAGGAACCGTTATAATGATTAGTAATTAACAAGGAATCTACAAATACTTGGAGATACCTGACCATCATATTCTTAGCTAATTGCAAACGTGCTATCAAGGCCTCATATTATGCCTCATTATTAGTGGTTTGCAATTCACATGCTATAGATTGGGGTATAATGTCGCCCTGTGGTGATTTTAGTAGTAAGTCTAGTCCAGTTCCCTTGACATTTGAAGCTCCATATGTGAAGAGTGTCCAAGGATCCTTGGTCTCCTCAAGTTGTTGCACTTCCAATTCAGCTTCTCTTTGTAGATCACTACTAAATCAGCCACAAAGTCAGCTAGAGCTTGGGACTTGATGGCAGTACTAGGCTCATACTTAATGTCAAATGCACTAAGTTTAACTGCCCACTTTGCCATTCTTCCCGACATCTCAGGCTTCCTAAGAACATTCTTAATAGGAAAGTAAGTTTTAACAATAATAGTGTGTGTTTCAAAGTAATGTCTAAGTTTAGTAGAAGCCATGATTAAACCAAATGGGACATTCCCTCATGATGGAATGGCTACCTTTTTTGTCTTGTCTACTCAAGGAAGAGCGGGATACTTAGCTGAAAGGGAATAAGTTTCTCTAAATGACAATACTTATCCTTAGCATCAAGTAGACTTTTACATACATAGTATACCTGATGTTGTTGGCCTTCATGATCCTTAACTAGGACCACTCTTTCCGCTTTATCTGAGACAGCTAGGTATTAGTGTAACACCCCGATCGCGTAATACAACAACACGCGATGGAAATATCGAGGAGTCACGTTACAAATTGCTCAGCCACAACTGATACTAAATTATTTCACTATTATTAACATTGTTTTACAATACAAGAAAACATGAAGTTGTCTTTTGATTAAAGAAGTCTAATTTTCGGATGCATTCCTATGTGCAGCAAACTTGAAAAATCGAAACCTGAAACATATGTGAAAACGAGACATAAACAAACAATGTTGGCGAGTATATAGTTTTGTTATCCAGATTAATGGCAAAAAGTTTAGTATGGAAATACTTCAACAACTACAAGAGTTGTCTATTGAAAATGGACTCTTTGAAGCCAAGGAATGGCAAAAATATTTAGTATTGCAATACATTAACTTGATTATGAAACTAGTGACACAATAGTTTTGTATGTGGCAACATGATTAATAATAAGTAATTTTTATGCCATTGAAAATTTGTACTTTGTTCATTGTAATCGCCTTGAATTTTATCATAAAACTTGTGAGTATGTTATTAGAGATCCAATCAAGGATTAATAATAACAATATAAAATTCGTCATAACTCGTGTGTGTATTATTAGAAATCAAGTCAATGATTTAAAATAATACTTTGGTTATCCTTCTAAGAATCTAACATATAAAAATATGTAAGAGTTCTACAAGGATTTGGATATTGTACTTTGAATCAATCGAACACAAAATCCTAATGTGAATTGGATAACGCTACAAGAGTAATACAATAAGAACAGTTATATATAGGAAGTACCAGCGGCGTATCCACCATGTTCTTATAGTATTACACTCGTTTCGTTATCTAAATCACAACTAATCACAATAACCACATAATCATCGTCTTGGTCACATTGTCTTGTCATAAACGCATTAAAGTACACAGAATCCATTAAAGGACTACCAATTAGTACTTTAAACATCCTAAAAGAATCTAACTATGAAGATAGATAGATACTTTAAGGATTTAGTTTAGCCACTTGTCTTGTATCATTGTCTTGTCACATACGCATTAAAGTACACAGAATCCAATAAAGGACTACCAATTAGTACTTTAAACATCCTACAAGAATCTAACTATGAAGATAGATAGATACTTTAAGGATTTAGTTTAGTCACTTGTCTTGTCACATACGCATTAAAGTACACAGAATCCAATAAAGGACTACCAATTAGTACTTCAAATATCCTACAAGAATCTAACTATGAAGATAGATAGATACTTTAAGGATTTAGTTTAGTCACTTGTCTTGTCCCATTGTATCACAAAATCCTAAATCCTAATGGTGATTCGGATAAGGCTACGAAGTGTAATACAATAAGCACACTTATATATAGGAAGCGTATCCACCATGTCCTTATTATATTACTCTAGTTTCGTTATCTAAATCACCAACAATCTCTTCAACATAAACAATAACCATCGACATAGGCCTGAAAAGCACTTCTTACCAATCTTACTATAAAGATAGAAGATTTAAGACTGTACTTCAAGTATCCGACTAGAATCAATCTATAAAGATAGAAAGATACTATAAGGATTTGTCTCGTGTCCCCAATTGTCATGTCTTGCATAAAAGGAATATTGCACAAAAATGCACTTAGTAAACATATAATTGCTATACATTGTGAAAAATTGATTACACATATGAATCACCGCAAAAAACATTTAAAAAACGTAAAAGAGGGGAGCTAAGTACTCGCCTGGGATTGCGTATAGATCTTGTTAAAATGATATAACAAAGCTCAAAGGATCAAGAGTTCAAGTGTCGAAATGGTTCCTAGTGTATCGGATAACTACATGTTAGTGTGTCGAACATGAAAACGAGAGATTGGATAGAATGAGGTATATAAACCAAACAAGAGTTGGATCTTGTATAATATGGTTTATAATATCAAACATTTTGAATTGGAAGCATTTCAAAGTGTTTTGACTCGCTACGGCTTGCTAAAGTGGTTTACGCCACTTTAACGGGTCATAAACGTAACTATGGGTTCGGGTGGTTAAATATGTCCTATGACAAGTCTAATATGCCAAAATTAGTTTATATAAGTTGTTAATTTTAGATGCCAAAACAATGCTCTTATATGTTCAAAACTATTTTAAGTGCAAAAAGGGTATTTTCGGCCTTATAAGGAATACATATTCGACTTGTCATTTGACTAACCAAACGGTATGACCTTAAGGTTTAACCTTAGAGGGTTATTCCCTACTATAATATGGTCATAATAATGGGCTTGGTCGGATCCTAAAGGTGACCAAACGGGTCGGATTCGAAAGTCAAAGCGGTAGTCAAAACTGCTCGACTTATGACCCTAAACAAGTACTAAACTAAAAGTGAAAAGTTAGACATGTTAAACATGTCTAACTAAGTTTATAAAACTGATTTGGTATAAAGACACAATGTTTTGATACCCGAAAATAGTTCCATCGTATAATGCGCAATTTGCGCATTATTGACCGAAACTTTGACTCGTCACTACGTCTAGCGATTTGGTAATCAGTAGGCATGATCGCTAAGGCCCATAACCCTCGTGATTACAATCACGTTGCAAAGTCCAATTAGACTTTGCTTTGACCAAATATGGCCAGAACTGAAAGTCAACAAAAAGTCAAACTGTTTGACTTTTGGCTTAAAATAGCCAAAAGAAATAAACAAGACTAGAATGGAACACTTACTTGTGATCCAAGGATGAAGGAAATACCAGAGAACTCGGTTGGGAGACCTCCAACAATGTGGTAGTCTCCACATAGAGCAATAGAGAAAGAAGAGAAGGAATGAACAAAGAATGATGGCCAAGAGCAAGGCTATTTATAGTTGTTGGAGACCTCTAGGATCATGCCAAGTGTTAGGACATGTTCTAGGATGTTCGCAATTGTTAAGAAAGGTGTCAAGACCAGAGAAAGTGTGGCATTTCGCGAGCTAGGTGTCAAGAAGTGTGCTTGTGCTTAACAGCTAAAAATCTGTTGTCTGATGGCTTCTCGCTGGCCGCCCCGCCAGAGGCCAGAATATCAGAACTGGCAGTTTTAGTCCCTACAGCCTAAAAACTTGTTTTTCGATGCGTTTTGGCACTTTTAACACCCGTTAACCCCATGTTTATGCTCTATAAGGACTATAAAGCATAGGGTACTTGAAATGTGCTCGAAAATGTCTCAGGTGTTGGTTTGTTCGGTTGTACGGTCACGCGTTTCGCTTAATTACGACGAAGGCCTCAATTAACGCGAAAATGATCGTAATTGCGTAACGATTGATATTTTTGCATTCCAATCATTAAAATAAAATATTTTAATGATGGCAAAAATATTTGGATGTTTGTACATGTTCTGGATGGTGAAATACGCAAATTGGCATAGTTTCGCAGAATTTGCAAAATAGTCCCTAAATTTAAAATAGAGTGTTTTTGCCATACCGAAGCCCTCAAAACTTATATCTAAGTTATGTAAAGGATATTTAGGGTATGTTAAGCTTATGTCATTGTTTCGGAGTGTGCACCGCTACGAGAATCGGCAGACTTTCGTAGTTTGTCATAAATAGTCCCTATGATCGAATAGGCTTGTTTTTGACATACCAAACCTTTCAAAACTTATTTCTAAGTTATATAAAGGATATTTAGGGTATGTTTAGCTTATGTCCTCATCCCGATGCATGCGCTACATTAAACAGGTTACGTTTAAGTATCAGTTATCGGAAAGCCTTCAAAGAAAAAAGTTTTTGAAAGCTCGAAATTTTGGCACAAGGGTTACAGTCTCCTCTACTTTAGGAAATTTCATCCCGAAATTTATTCGAAGGAGACCGTAGAGTGGGTTTGGAATAATTGAAAGATAACAAAGCTCGAGATTTCAAAGTTGTGGAGTATCATTTGGTATTGGGAATGTTTGGGGGATTCAAAGCATCTTAAGGTATTCAACCTTTAGAATTTATGAATCTTTAAAATGTCATCGAGTGTATAAAAATTGTTTTGTACGGCACTATGTTATACTTTAGGCACTTAGTAAATCCATAGCAAACAAAAGGGTGTACATTCAAGCCTGGCCATACGTACGGTTTCTAACGTCCCACGAGGTACATCCCATGTACCATGAGCATCGTATGCTAGGAGACGGGTCAACATACCTATGGTATCAAGGTCCTCACCTTTAACACCATAATATTCTCCCGGTCGGCTCGAATAGAGTTAATGAATGTACTCATCTCATCCATTGCATTCAATAAAAGATAACAAATATTCATACAATCACATAATGGTCCAAGATAACATATAACCCTCAAGTAACTCTGGTAACGTTCCGAAGAATAACACTTATATATAGAAAGTACCAGCGGCGTATCCACCGTGGTCTTATTGTGTCATACCCTTCCCGTTACCTAATCACTCTAGATTTTATGCCACCATCTTAACAAGGCTTACTATGATTCTCATGTGTCGATCCCCGTAATTAAGTGTGCACCCGTAATTACGCGTTTCATCACATGGTCCACATAGCTCCTCTTGTTAAGTAAAGGGAAACAAATAATAAGGTCGAAGTAACCTCTAAATCAAATATGCATAGTCATAATCACAAGATCTATTGAATCAGAACTTGTTTCATACTAGTAATGATAATAATACTTGTTTTGCATCCAACCAATATTTGTAGCAAGTATTTCATTCTATTATAAATATTAATATATTTTTCACACTAACCAAACTGGTAGTATGCATCATATACTAAGCATGGATTGTCATAAACAATGTAAGTATGTCATGACAATATTTTGAAACCATGTGCTAGGTATGCTAGGTCAACATACTAAGCGAAAAGGTATTTGTAATCATGTGCTATACATATTAGGTTAACAAATCCCTTTATGTAATTTCATGAAAACAAAAGTAGTGGCGATAGTCACATAGTATTCGTAGAAATTGTCGTGCAGAACTTGTATGAATGCATTAAGGTGCAATCATAATATGCTAAATTGCGAGATTTGGTTCCTAAAGAACAGAATCCTCGAAGTTTGTAGTTGTAAATTACACTCAGTGTAATCACATTTGAATTTGTAAATCGAATACGAATAACAAGAATGAAGAAAAACTTCTTGAAATTTATATTGTCATTTCAAATAATATTGGAATATGTTCATAGTTTTTGGGTGACAAAAAGAAAACGTAAAGGTTCAAATGAATATGAGTTCTTGATCATCAACTTGAACCTCATTAACATTGAATACTCGTCCATGAGCTAAGTCAGCATTAGTAAGTCTAGGACAGTTTCGCTTGAAATGATTTGGATCACCACAATTGAAACATGCTCCAGCTGGGTAGCGAGGACGAGTTTTGTTGATGCATATGTATGTTGCCTACGTCATCGTATTACGTAGAGTCTGTGTTTGAGAGCGAAAAGTTAACTTTATGTATGATATAAGACAAGTTCGCCCGAACTTGTAAGGTGAATGATCAAGTTCGCCCGAACTTGACCATGGCACCTTTGGAGCGAACTTGTCACACTATAAATATGTGTGTTGAGCTCTCATTTGTGAGATTTTGAGATTTTGTCACGACAGAGGCGAAGCTCTGTCCAAGTGTTTCCAGGATCTGTAACGTCTAGACACTAATGAAACAGAGTAAAGAACTTGTATCCAAGGTCGCCTATGGAAACAGATTCTGCACGTTTACCTTAGGTTTGCCAAATTAGGACCAGAACGATCCGTACAACATACCTTCAATTGGTATCAGAGTAGGATTGGACTAATTTGAAGACATTGGACATAATACTTCACATCTTCTACTCATTTCTTTTATTTTCAACTTTTCTTCGACAATTCACGGACAAAATGGACTGATTTTCAAGTATAATACGTAAAATCCATTATACTAAAACCCTTGAAAAGATCAGAGCTTAAAACAAACGAATTTATGTCGAAAAATTGAAAAAACCATGTTTGAAAACATAACTTCGCTCGAACTTGTAAGCAAGTTCGCTCGAACTTGATTGAAAAACTCACTTTTTGAGTGATTTTTCATCAAGTTCGCCCGAACTTGACTGATTTTTCAAGAATTTTTAGGTAAGTCCGCTCGAACTTGCATATTTTTCCTCAAATCACATCAAGTTCGCCCGAACTTGATTACATTCTGTGGAAAACTTATATCAAGTTCGCCCGAACTTGTTAATTTTCTTAGATTCTCTCACAAGTGCGCTCGAACTTGTATTCAGAGTGAAATTTTCATAAAATCTCAACGAGTTCGCCGAACTTGTTGAGTAGATGATTTTCACAAGCTGTGACAAGTTCGCCCGAACTTGTCCAAGGTTTCTATTCTAAAAAAAATTCAGAAAAACGTCTCGGATTTATATATCGTTAGATTCGTATCGACGAGACGAGTTTAAAGCTCTAATATGTTAAAACGGTTTTCCAAAAAATTTTAAACGTTTTTAGCAAACCGATACGTTATTATTGTCGATTAAAAAGTCAAATTTTTTTAAAATTGTTTGTTTGCTAATCATTTTTCAAGTGTTTTTGAATGACAGATTAGTTTGGAAAACGAAATGGGGTCCGTGAAACCGCCAATGTTGTTTAGTTTTGATGAGTATGAAGTCTGGAAAGGAAATTTCGTGAACTGGGTTAAATCGAATCATTTCGACAGTTGGGTTGCGTTTAAAACTAAATTTAAATGGCCAACGGATAGATATGGAGTTATTATTGCAATATCAAAGTTTACAGCAGAATAAGATAGGGCATATGTTCATGAGAAGAAGATGCTTAGTTTGATACAGCAGTCTGTGACAGAAGACAGCGTGAGATTGTTACCAAAATATGATATGTCACAAAAGATATGGGATGTTTTACATGCTAAATACCTGGAATGTGCCGACATGATCAAGAGCAAGAAGACTCTAATCATGAAAGAGTTTGAGACTTTCACGATGATCAAAGGCGAAACGATGAAGTCAATGATGGATTGTTTTTGTCATTTGAAAAATTAGATGAATAGACTTGGTATTAATAAAACAGAAAGAGAATGCATTGGCAGGATGGCTGAAGTACTTCCGAAAGGTGAATTTTTCAAGGAAAGTCCGAGCTGGGAATTTTTCAAGCTTTCTACCTTCATTGACAAATTAGAGGGATATGAAGTAGAATTACTAAAGAAGTCTAATCTTGTCAGTGATAAACGAAATGATTTGGAAACGCAAAGATCAAATGATCAGTCGAAGAAAGAAGGGAGAATAATGGCAAAGAACTGTAAAGCACAAGTTTCAAGTACATCTACAAATGAGTGTTCAAATTCTAAACCAATCTGCCCAGTTTATGATGTAGATATCTATCGGCCAGATAATGCCAAACTCTTGAGTGAGATTGAGAGTTTAACATTAGAAAATAAAAAATTAAAAGAAATGAAAAGAATTTTGAAAACAAAATAAAAATTGTAGAAAATGAAAAATTACCAATGGTAGTAGATTTTCAAAATGAAATAAAAATGTTTAAAAATAAAAAAATTGTTTTTGAAAAATTAAATATAGAAAATCAAAAAGCAATAAATTCTGATATTGAGAAAATTGCTCAACTTGAAAAGAGGTTGAGACTGTTAAAAATAAAGCTGTTAATTCAAAAACGTTATTGAAAGGTTTTGTGACTTCCTCATTAAAGTTAGATCATATATGTCCAAAACCGATCAATGTTAATAAAAAGAAAATTCCAATAAGTGATAATGTCACAATATGACGATGTCATAATTGAGAAGTGTAAGAATGATACCGATGATGAAAGAGCTAAAAATGATAAAAATCAAATATTTTTAAAACTAAAAGAAAATTTTCAAGAAACTCTTCTACAATCCACTGAAAAATGTGAATGCTCAACGCAAAAATCTTTTAAGTAGAATGGAGAGCGAAAACAAAAGGAAAATAAAGTTCTAAAAATTCTAAAATTTTCAAAAGAAAAATAAAAGCTTATCGTTACGATCATCCAATCATTATAAAAATTCAAAACAATTTGAAAATCAAAACTTACAAAAATTTGTAAATAAGTGGTGCAGGTCGGACCACGGTGCTTCAACGTCAAATCAAAGTTACAGACGAAGCAGGAAAGATGGCTACCACACGGCAAATCAGTGTTATGATTTGAGTCTATAGTTTGATAGAAAACGATATGATAACATGGTGTGTCGTATTTGTGGGGTAACTGGACACATTGCTAAAAAATGTCTACAAATTAATCCTAAACCTGTTCATATTGATAAGAAAAATTTTGAAGATTTGAAAGTACCAACTCAGGTTTGGAAACAATGTACAGAAACTACAAACAAGGTGAAACCAGTTATTACTAAGTTTTCAAATTTTGAAACTGTTGAATCCTCGAATCGTAATGAATAAATAGTTTCTACATTGTATTTCAAGAAAGCTTTAACGAAAAATTAAACATGGTTGGTAAAAGGAAAGGAAGTGACACAATCAGTGAAAATTGAAAGATTAGAGGACTTTCTAAAACTTGAGAAAGTTCCAAATAAACCTGATTGTGAAAAGAAAGTCAAAGTTAAGGTTGAAGAAATAACACCTAAGACTACAAAGGCTTGGGTGTCACTATTCAACTAATTGTTTGAATTTTTGTGCAGAAGCTTCCGAGGAGAAAGTAAATTACTAAGAATGGAGTTCCGTAGCACACATTGAAGACGAAAGGCCGGGTTAACAAGTTTTATATAAAGGCCATTTTTACAAAATTGAAACTCAAATAACGTTTACTTTACAATTTCTGAAAATTTTTGGAGAAATTTTTTTGAAAAACATGTTTCAATAACGTTTACTTGAAAGTTTTACAAATTTTTGAAGAAAATTTGAAAACTATCACAGAACCCTCACTGTTAAACAAACAAAACTCAGGGATATAAATGTTCTATAAACACAAAGGTGTTTTAAGGTTTTTGTCATCATGAGGGGGAGAGGATTTAAAAGAAATCTGTAAAGCAGTAATGGATGGAGAATTAAAGTGATTTTCATCGGTTGGTCAATGTTTTTCCATAAATCAAAAAATCCAAAAATATGTTTTTGAATTTTTGGGGGGGAAATTTTTTTTTAGAAAATTCAAAAACATATTAAATGCAAAAAGTACAAAAACATGAAAAATGCAAAAATAGTTTTGTGTGTATAAAGGAAATGATAGTACATCAGTGGATTTGTAAAGTTTAAAAAGTATCAACGAGGTCTACTGCGGATGTGTCGATAGGCTTTACACGTTCAGTAAATTGTTTCCGGGATATAAACTAAATTTTACAACTGCTTAATATGTGGATTAACATCTCTCGGATATATGGACTTAGTACTCCGAACTTTCGTTTGAGTGGTTGCCTGATTCTGAGATACGAGGTCTTTATAGATGATTGATATCTGGGGTATTATACAAGTTCTTCTGATTTCGTGTAAGCAATGGCCTTGAACTTCTATAATGCTTTTGCTAAAAACTCTAAAACTGCAGCAAAATTGAAAATATCGAAAGATACTTCAATTGCAGTCAAAAGATTCCAGTTTTGGAACACTACTTATAAGTCGAGCCTTCATCTCTTTGTCTGTACAGTGATACTAACATGAGCTCTCAAGGTCTCGCATAACCCAAATACAGATATCAATTATGCTATATTCACTTGTACGTTGAAATCTAGGGAATCTTGATACGGGAGTATATTCTGAGATGGGAACCATAGTTAAGTCATGTTTCTTAAATCTATCTAACATATCGTGGAACATTTGAGAAATGTGTCCAAGTTTAAATGGACAAACATATCGACAATCTAGGTAAATTTGTTTAAAACTTAATGTCATGAAAAAGGTCAATGGTACTGGTGATTTGTCTCAGAACACTGATATGATCCTTTAACACAAACTCAACAAAAATATGTATGTAAATATGTTTGTACATAGTTAGTGTTTGATATTCATTTCATAATACAAAAGATTATATTATCTTTTAGTTTCGACCACTGATGATAAAATGCTGATTTTCAAAATCTAGAACTGTTGAATTAAATCTTAAAACTTTTGAAAATTGATCTGAAAAGTTTTAAAAGTTCATTAAGTTGAAACTTACATTTAAATAAATGTGTCAGTTTAGTGTCAAAACGTTTAATCAAGATCATTAAGTTGAAATTGATACATAAATCAGCTATTCAAGGTCATTAATTTGGACTTGATTAACTGAGAGGGTTTAAAAACTGATAGAAGATTAAAATTTGAAATGCTTGTGTTTAGAAATTTCAAATTTTGAATATGAAATGTTTATTTGAATGTTTGAGAAACTTTGAATCAGGAAGTTGATTTTAAAGGGGAGCTGGATAAAACACGTTGATTGAAGATACTAGAAAGCTTAAAGCAAGGGGGAGCATGGTGATTAAAGTTTTATCAAGACAAGCTCAAGAAGAAAAGAGAAAAGGATTGTAGATGCTATGAAGATCAAGGAAGTTAAAATTATTCAAGAAATAAAGATCAAGAAAATGTTAAAGACTCAGGAACTTAATTGAAGAATGATGACTACAGCAATATCCAAGGGGGAGTCTGTTGATGCATATGTCTGTTGCCTACGTCATCGTATTACGTAGAGTCTGTGTTTGAGAGCGAAAAGTTAACTTTATGTATGATATAAGACAAGTTCGCCCGAACTTGTGAAGTGAATGATCAAGTTCGCCCGAACTTGACCATGGCATCTTTGGAGCGAACTTGTCATGCTATAAATATGTGTGTTGAGCTCTCATTTGTAAGATTCATATATTTTGTCACGACAGAAGCAAAGCTCTGTCCAAGTGTTTCCAGGATCTGTAACGTCTACACATTATGAAACAGTGATTAATCAATACAGAACTTGTATCCAATGTCGCCTATGCAAACGGATTCCGTACGTTTACCTTAGGTTTGCCAAATTAGGACCAGAACGATCCGTACAACGGACCTTCAAGTTTGAGTAGGGGCTGCTTGCTTTTGGATACGACAGGTCGCAGCTAGATGTCCAAAAAGACCACATATTGTACACTAGCGGCATGGACAATTTGTTGGGTGCTGATAGTTGCAACGATTGCATCGAGGTTGCTTTCCACGATAGAATCCCCTAAAGGGTACCGAGTTTAGTGGAATTGGTGCGGCAATAGTATAATTCTTTGAAGTCTTACGCTTCTTAGAATTTTTAGAAGGTTCACCCTTTGTTTCTTGTGTAGTTCGTTTCTTGTCTCCCTTTCGAAAAAGTTTCCCTTTTCTAACTTGGGAGTCAGTTAGGGTAGCGGCTAATTCCTTAGCCTCCCTAAGCGTTGCGGGTTTGTTGCCAGTGACAATATCTTGAATTTGATTATGTAAGCCATCAATGGATTTCTCAATGGCCCGATCCAAAGGTGTGACCATAGTGGGGCATAGTAGGCTTAACCGTTCAAACCGGTCAATGTAGGCACGGTTTTCCCCACTATCTTGTTTAAGGTGATAGAATTTGGTTTCAAGTAGCCTTATTTCATGTCGTGGACAGAATTATTTCATCATAAGATTCCTGAATTCTTCCCACGTTTGTGCCATTGCTACCTCTGCACCTCTGTCTCTCATGACTCCGTTACACCAAGTGAGTGCTCTCTTTTGGAAAACACTCGAGGCAAACTCTACCTTGCGCTCACTAGGACACAGAACATGGTGGAATGTGCTTTCTATACTCTCAAACCATTGTAGGAGCCCAATTGCTCCTTCAGACCCATTAAACTTGAGTAGTTTAGCTGAGTTGAATTGTTTGTAGTTACATGGCGTAGGAACATTGTTGTTATTGTAGTAGATTTGATTGAGTTGGGACACAAGGTTTGGGAGTACAGCAGCTATTTGCTGAGCTATCATTGCCGCCATTTCAGCGTTCCTCGAGACATCACGATGAGGAGGCATCTTGAAGAAGTAGCTATAAAAAAATAAGTTAGATTTTGTAAAATTATTATAAATCTAAACACCATAGTGATTTGAAAATCTCTACTTGGTATTCGTTTCAAAATCGTGTTCTTGTACTTAGAAGAATAGTGTTGTGAATTTTGTTTCGAAATTTGTTTGAAAATAAAATTTTGCTATACTTTTGGATGAGAAAATACAAACAAAGTTAATCATTTGTGTTAAAAGTTCTTTACTTTTGAAAATTAATTTTTAAGATAAAAATATTTTTAATCGAATTTTTTTAATATAAAGAAACTTCATGTATAAATTTTGAAAACTCTTATCAAAATAAATAAAATTTTGAAAATTTGAAAAGCGAAAAATAGTATTTGAAAACGAAGTAGTATTATAAAGTGTCGTGAGATAAAAGTGAAATTTATTTCGGATGGGTTGAATATTGTCGTAACATATTACCGAATGTAACATGTCAAAGTAGTGTCATACGAGTAGTAGTGTTTAGGAATCGTTCGACTGATCAAGGTAGATGGGTTTTCATAATGTTTCGAGAAGACATGCTTTAGCCTATAAGTGAACACTCACCCTAAGAGTTCCCAGATAAGACTGACTGGTTCGAAAATGTGGGTTTGTACGAACACTCTAGCCTTAGACAGAAAACTCGGGGTACAGGCATTCACCCTTCCAGATTGCATGAGTTCACATTATTAAAACCCAAGATTTCGATGAAAATGTTTGAGAGTAAAACATTTTGAGAAACCTTTTTGATATAGTGTTTGAGATAAATACGTCGAGAAACATTTTGTTGAGAGCGTTTGAGGAAAACATTTTGAGAAGTGTTCCAATGAAAATGTTTTGAGAAAATATTTTGAGGAATTGAAGAAACCCTAGATCAACTAGACGGGAATCTAAGTAGATCTATGGAATGGGCTCTACATAAAGGGGTTAATCTTTCGTTTGGTTTCGCGATGATGAATGTAACAGTACTCCAACTGATCCTGCAAAACAGAACACCGTTAGCTCGCCACGCGGAGAAGGGGGGTTCTCTCCGTGACCACCCTCCGGCGTGAGAATAAGTACAGGTAGTCGGAAGTAAGGTATAGTAAGAGAGAGAGTAGTTGAGAGTGAATACCTTCTACTTGAAGTCCAAGTTACTTATTTATAGACAGAGTTTTGGCGCCAAAAATGAGAGATGATAACTTTAACGGAATCTTTTGCTATTCCGTTAAGTTTGTGGCAATCTGTTAGTGCACACGGATCGTGAGCTCATCAACGGTTAGGGAGGTGCCACGTGTCATCATGAGATCACTACTTTTTATAAAAGTGAGCATGCCATCACCGTGATCGTTCTCAGTCGTCTAGATGGTGCCATGTGGCAATTGGTTGTAACCGAAAAGATGCTTTGCACGATTGAGTAATAGTGGCTTCTAGAAGGTTTCACAACTGTTACCCATCTGTTGCTTGCCACGTGCACAGTCTGTTACAACAGAAAAGATTCCCTTTGCTTCTGCACCAACTCAAGGATTTTTGCTAAGGGAGAATTTCTCAGGATTAACTGTTTCCTTGCGCGAGAGGCACAAGTTAGTTAACTGATCTTCTTTCCTCTTCCTGCTGCTTGGCGCAACGTTTTTGGGGAGTATTTACTTTGATATAAACATCGGCGCAAGGTTTGTACATAAGGTGTTATCCAAGGAATTTGATCAAGGTTAACTTTGAACCTTGGCGCAGGGTTTCAGTTACTTTCCTTGATAGAGAAGTCTGCGCAAGGACTTCTTAGAAGTTAATAGTGGATATGGTTCCCTTGGTTGGCGCAACATTTTTGGGACCATACCCCTTCAGGAATACTTTGAGGCATAAAGCCTAAGGATTTAGGATAAATCATCTAAGGATAGACGATTTGTAAATCATAGAGTAGTTGTAGCACGAGTAAGAATGAGGATTAGGATAGAGATCCTAAGTCTACTCATGTTCGGGTCCCTTGAAGGGTTATAGACTAGGTTAAAGGCATTCTAATAACCTAATTCCCTATAACTAGTGCTCTGATACCAATCTGTAACACCCCGATCGCGTAATACAACAACACGCGGCGGAAATATCGAGGAGTCACGTTACAAATTGCTCAGCCACAACTGATGCTAAATTGTTTCACTATTATTGACATTGTTTTACAATACAAAGAAAACATAAAGTTATCTTTTGATTAAAGAAGTCTAAAGTCCGGATGCATTCCTATGTAAAGCAAACTTGAATAATCGAAACCTGAAACATATGTGAAAACGAGACATCAACAAACAATGTTGGCGAGTACATAGTTTTGTTAGCCAGATTAATGGAAAAAAGTTTAGTGTTTCAATACTTCGACAACTTCAAGACTCGTCTATTGAAAATGGACTCTTTGAAGCCAAGGAATGGCAAAAATATTTAGTATTGCAATACATTAACTTGATTATGAAACTAGTGACACAATAGTTTTGTATATGGCAACATGATTAATACTAAGTAATTTTTATGCCATTGAAAATTTGTACTTTGTTCATTGTAATAGCCTTGAATTTTATCATAAAACTTGTGAGTATGTTATTAGAGATCCAATCAAGGATTAATAATAACAATATTGAAATTTGTCATAACTCACGTGAGTATTATTAGAAATCAAGTCAATGATTTAAAATAATACTTTGGTTATCCTTCTAAGAATCTAACATATAAAAATATGTAAGAGTTCTACAAGGATTTGGATATTGTACTTTGAATCAATCGAACACAAAATCCTAATGTAATTTGGATAACGCTACAAGAGTAATACAATAAGAACACTTATATATAGGAAGTACCAGTGGCGTATCCACCATGTTCTTATAGTATTACACTCGTTTCGTTATCTAAATCACAACTAATCACAATAACCACATAATCATCGTCTTGGTCACATTGTCTTATCATATACGCATTAAAGTACACCGAATCCATTAAAGGACTACCAATTAGTACTTTAAACATCCTACAAGAATCTGACTATGAAGATAGATAGATACTTTAAGGATTTACTTTAGCCACTTGTCTTGTATCATTGTCTTGTCACATACGCATTAAAGTACACAAATCCAATAAAGGACTACCAATTTGTACTTTAAACATCCTACAAGAATCTAACTATGAAGATAGATAGATACTTTAAGGATTTAGTTTGGTCATTTGTCTTTTCACATATGCATTAAAGTACACAGAATCCAATAAAGGACTACCAATTAGTACTTTAAACATCCTATAAGAATCTAACTATGAAGATAGATAGATACTTTAAAGATTTAGTTTAGTCACTTGTCTTGTCCCATTGTATCACAAAATCCTAAATCCTAATGGTGATTCGGATAAGGCTACGAAGGGTAATACAATAAGCACACTTATATATAGGAAGTACCAGTGGCGTATCCACCATGTCCTTATTATATTACTCTAGTTTCGTTATCTAAATCACCAACAATCTCTACACATAAACATAACCATCGACATCGGCGTGTAAAGACTTCTTAAAAAATTTACTATAAAGATAGAAGATTTAAGACTGTACTTCAGGTATCCTACTAGAATCAATCTATAAAGATAGAAAGATACTATAAGGATTTGTTTCGTGCCCCAATTGTCATGTCTTGCGTAAAAGGAATATTGCACAAAAATGCACTTAGTAAACATATAATTGCCATACATTGTGAAAAATTGATTACACATATGAATCACCCCAAAAACATTCGAAAAACGTAAAAGAGGGGAGCTAAGTACTCGCCTGGGATTGCGTATAGATCTTGTTCAAATGATAACAAAGCTCAAAGGATCAAGAGTTCAAGTGTCGAAGTGGTTCCTAGTGTATCAGATAACTACATGTTAGTGTGTCGAACTTGAAAACGAGAGATTGGATAGAATGAGGTATACAAACCAAACAAGATTTGGATCTTGTATAATATGGTTTATAATATCAAACATTCTGAATTGGAAGCATTTCAAAGTGTTTTGACTCGCTACGGCTTGCTAAAGTGGTTTACGCCACTTTAACGGGTCATAAACATAACTATGGGTTCGGGTGGTTAAATATGTCCTATGACAAGTCTAATATGCCAAAATTAGTTTATATAAGTTGTATAATCAGTTTAGATGCCAAAACAATGCTCTTATATGTTCAAAACTATTTTAAGTGAAAAAAGGGTATTTTCAAAATTAAAAGGAATACATATTCGACTTGTCATTTGACTAACCAAACGGTATGACGTTGTTGATGCATATGTCTGTTGCCTACGTCATCGTATAATATCGAGCCAGTATTTAGCAGCGAAATGTCGAATTTTATGTATATTTAGGGCAAGTTCGCTTGAAATGGTAGTGTTGTAGTCAAGTTCGGCCGAACTTGACTAAGCAAGTTTGCCCGAACTTGCTCTCCCACCAGCAAACTTGTGTTAGTATAAATAGGAGCTTTGATGTTTCATTTGTAACATTCAGAGATTTTGTCACGACAGAGGGAAGCTCTGTCCAACTGTTTCCAGGATCTGTAACGTTGAATATTAATGAAACGGTGATTAAATAGAAACAAATGAGTGTATTCAATGTCGCCTAAGCAAACGGATTCCGCACGTTTACCTTAGGTTTGTCAGATTAGGACCAGAAAGATCCGTACAATGGACCTACAAGTGGTATCAGAGCAGGATTGGCCTAATTTGAAGACATTGGACTGAAATCATCTCATCTTCTACTCATTTCTTTCATTTTTAACTTTTCTTGGATAATTCACGGACAAAATGGACTGATTTTCAAGTATAATATGTAAAATCCATAATAGATAAACCCTTGAAAAGATCAGAGCTTAAAACAAACGAATTCATGCCGAAAAATTGAAAAATCCATGTTTGAAAACACATGTTTGCTCGAACTTAACATCAAGTTCGCTCTGATTGAAAAATTCACATTTTTCATCAAGTTCGCCCGAACTTGATTGATTTTTCAAGGTTTTAGGTTAAGTTCGCTCGAACTTGCTTACTTTTCAATCAAATTTTTATCAAGTTCGCCCGAACTTGATTAAAATTTGTTGAAAATCTAGTACAAGTTCGCCCGAACTTGCTTGTTTCTCTTCAAGCTTATACAAGTTCGCCCGAACTTGCTTGTTTCTCTTGAAACTTATACAAGTTCACCCGAACTTGTTAAATAGCTGAGTTTCACACGCTTTGACAAGTTCGACTGAACTTGTCCAAGGTTTCCAAAAAAAACATCTCGGACATTATATATCGTTAGATTCGTATTGACGAAATGAGTTTAAAGCTCTAATCTGGTAAAAAAAGTTTTTCGGAAAATTTTAAACGTTTTTAGCAAACCGATACGTTGATATTGTCGGCTAAAAGTTAATTTTTTCTGAAAAATTGTCTATTTGCTAATCATTTTACAAGTGTTTTGAACGACAGATTAGTTTGGAAAACGAAATGGAGTCCATGAAGCCTCCTATGTTGATGAATATAAATGAATATGATGTTTGGAAAGGAAACTTTGAGAGATGGGTCAAAGCTACGCATTTCCGTAGTTGGGTCGTGAATGAGACAGGTTATGTCATTCCTAGAGATGAAAATCAGCAAATTCTGGAGAAGTGCAAATATTCTACTCAACAACAAGATGATTATTTTGCTGAAAAGAAAATGATTAATCTGATACAGCAGTCGGTGAAAGGAAATATCTTGAATCTGCTACCAGAATGTGATACGCCACAAAAGCTATGGAATGCTATACGTGCTAAATATCTGGAGTGTGCTGAGATGATTAAAAGCAAGAAGGTAAAGTAAGAGGTAAAAATTGTTGATAAAGAAGTGGTAAAGGTACAAATTGTGGAGGTCGAAAAACCTTGCACAAAGTGTACTGAATCTATGTGCTTAAATTGTCAAAAATCCAAATCTATTAATGTCAACTTTTTAAAGATTTGGAATGTTTGTCATTAGAAAATAAAAAGTTAAAAGAAAATGAAAAAAATTTTGAAAATCAAATAAAAATTTTCGAAAATGATAAAATTGGTTTTGAAAAATTAAATGTAGAAAATCAAATAGCAATAAATTCTCATATTGAGAAAATTGCTCAACTTGAAAAGTAAGTTGAGATTGCTAAAAATAGAGCTGTTAATTCAGAAAAACTATTGAAAGGTTTTGTGACCTCCTCATTAAAGTTAGATCATATATGTCCAAAACCGATCAATGATAATAAAAAGGAAATTCCAATAAGTGATAATATCACAAATTATGACGATGTCATAATTGAAGATTGTGATGATAATACCGATGATGAAAGAGCTAAAAATGATAAACATGAAATATTTTTAAAACTAAAAGAGAAATTCCAAAATACTGTTCTACAATCTTCTGAGAAAGGTGAATGCTCAACGCAAAAACCTTCTAAGCAGAATGAAGAACGAAAACAAAAAGAAAAACAAAGTTTTAAGAATTATGAAAATTTTCAAAAGAAAAATAAAAGCTCATCGGTACGATCATCCAATCATTATCAAAACTCACAAAAAATTGAGAACAAGTGGTGCAGGTCGGACCACAGTGCTTCAAAGTCAAATCAATTTTACAGAAGAAGTAGGAAAGATGACTACTACATGTCAAATCAATGTGCTGATTTGGGTGTTTGGTCTGAATGGAGGGATTAGTACGATAATAGACAACTGTGGATTTGGTGGACACATTGCTGTTAACTGCCTGAAAAAGAGATTTGATACGAGAAGATGCTATAAATGTCAAATCAAATGTCATATTTCCAGGGATTATCCGACTAATCTGAAAAGAAGATCGGTTAAATCTCAGGGGGAGAAAAGACCAGAGGAAAGAAAACAGAGAAGAAAAATGAGAAAACTATAGAGAGGCCCAAAGAACAGAAAGTCAAGTTATCACAAGGTCAAAAAGACAGATTGAGAAAAAAGAGAAAAAAAAGTTAAAGAGTATTTGGAAAAGATTTTGTCCTCGGATACGTCTAAAAAATCAGATAAAAGTTCTAATGAATCATTTTACTCACAGTCAAGTAAAATGAATTCATCAGATACAAATCTGAGGACAAAACAGAGAGCAGTGGAGAAAAATTTGATAATTCAAATAGTTAAAAAATCAAAAAAGTAATATTTTCAAATAAAGTTTCTATCAAACTGTTTGAATATCAAAAAACGTGTAAATGTTTGTTTACTTCAGATGTTAATGATTTTGGAAAACCTAAATCCAGAATGGATTGGGTTCCAATTCAAAACTGATTAAGTTTGTTTGAATGTGCAGGATAACCAAGCTTCAAGCCAAACGTCATTTGAGAAGCAGTGGTTGTTCATGCAGAGGAGACAAGAGACAGGAGTGATATTCTACACAAACAAAATGGTAGTCTTGCGTTCAAATTCGTAAAAAGTCGTTAAAAGGTTAAAATGGAATATTCTTGTTTTCGATTTTAATAAGATGTTTTCAATTTTAGGGGCAGAAAAAAAATTTAAAAATTGTAAAAAATTCTTGTAAAATTGAAAAACATCGTTTCGAAATCATTTTAGATAGATAAAATGATTGGAAAAGCCAAAAACAATAGAAAATCTTAAAATATAAAAAAACAATGAAAAATGAGATTACTTGAGCGCAAAAAGGAAATGATAGAACATCAGTGGACTATCGCAGTACGCTAAATATTTGTAAAGTTTAAAAAGCTATAAACAATTCTTACTGTGGATGTGTCGATAGGCTTTACACGTTTAGTAAATTGTTTCAGGGATATAAACTAAATTCTACAACTGCTTAAACTTGTGGATTAACATATCTTGGATATATGGACTTAGTACTCCGAAATTTCGTTTGAAAGATTGCCTGATTCTGAGATACGAGGTCTTTATAGATAGTTGATATCTGGGGTATTATACAAGTTCTTCTGATTTTGCGGAAGCAATAGCCTAGAACTTCTATAATACTTTTGCAATAAACCCCTAAACTGCATGCAATCTTGAAAAGTATCGAAAGATCTAATCATTTGCAGTGCTGAAAAGATTCCTTAAATGGAACACACCTTAAAGTCGAGCCTTCATGTCTTTGTCTGTATGGTAGTACTAACCATAGCTCTCAAGCATCGCACTACCCTGATACAGCTATCAATTACGCTATATTCACCTGTAAGATGAAATCTAGGGAATTTTGATACGGGAGTATATTCAAGAAGTGGGAACCACAGATAAGTCAAGTTTCATAATTCTTACCCTAATATATCTTGGAACAATTGAGAAATGTGTTAAAGTTTAGGTGAATAAACATATCAACAATCTAGGTAAACAAGTTCAAAACTTAAAGTCATTAAAAGGTCAATGGTACTAGTGGTATGTCTCAAAAACTGATATGATCCTCTAGCACGTTTTCTCACAAAAATATAAACTGTAAATATTACATTTTAGTTTGTTTACATTTCTGCATTCAATATTAAAAATCCAAAAAGATTTTCTTTCAAAATCTTCCATGGTAACCTGATAATGTTGAATGTGAGCCGGACCTACGAGACTGTTAAGAAACTGTTTGTGTGTGGATACGTATGATTGTTCTTAATC
This sequence comes from Scalesia atractyloides, assembly GCA_947069175.1. NCBI lineage: Eukaryota > Viridiplantae > Streptophyta > Magnoliopsida > Asterales > Asteraceae > Scalesia > Scalesia atractyloides. The sequence goes on from CAMTDV010000005.1 coordinate 32,105,098, forward strand.
GTCAAATCTTAGAGATTCAGAGCATCATTTGAGGGGAGCTAGATAAAAATGTTGATTAAAGATACCAGAAAGCTCAAAGCAAGGGGGAGAATGGATGTTAAAGTTATTCAAGATATAAAGATCAAGAGAACTTAAAGACTCAGAAACTTAATTGAAGAATGATGACTACGGCAACATCCAAGGGGGAGTCTGTTGAAGCATATGTTTGTTGCCTATGTCATCGTATAATATCGAGTCAGTATTTAGGAGCAAAATGTCAAAGTTTATATATATTTAGGGACAAGTTCGCTTGAAATGGTAGTGTTGTAGTCAAGTTCGGCCGAACTGGACTAAGCAAGTTCGCCCTAACTTGCACTCCCACTAGCGAACTTGTGTTAGTATAAATAGGAGCTTTGATGCTTCATGTGTAACATTCAGAGATTTTGTCACAATAGAGACGAAGCTCTGTCCAAGTGTTTCCAGGATCTGTAATGTTGAATATTAATGAAACGGTGATTAAATAGAAACAAATGAGTGTATCCAATGTCGCCTAAGCAAACAGATTCCGCACGTTTACCTTAGGTTTGTTAGATTAGGACTAGAAAGATCCGTACAACGGACCTACAGACGTTAAGGTATAACATCAGAGGGTTATTCCCTATAATACTATGGTTATAATAATGGGCTTGGTCGGATCCTAAACATGACCAAACGGGTGGATTCGAAAGTCAAAGCGGTAGTCAAGACCGCTCGACTTACGACCCTAAACAAGTGCTAAACTAAAAGTGAAGAGTTAGACATGTTAAACATGTCTAACTAAGTTTATAAAACTGAATTGGTATCAAGACAAAGTGTTTTGATACCCGAAAATGGTTTCGTCGTTTAATGCGCACTTTACGCATTATTGACCGAAACTTTAACTCGTCACTAGGTCTAGCAAATGTGGTAATCAGTAGGCATGAGCGCTAAGGCCATAACCCTCGTGATTACGATCACGTTGCAAAGTCTAATTGGACTTTGCTTTGACCAAATATGGCCAGAACTGAAAGTCAAACAGAAAGTCAAAACTGTTTGACTTCTCGCTTAAAATAGCCAAAAGAAATAAACAAGAGTAGAATGGAACACTTACTTGTGATCCAAGGAAGAAGGAAAGACCAGAAAACTCAGTTGGGGGACCTCCAACAATGTGGTAGTCTCCACTTAGAGCAAGAGAGAAAGAAGGGAAGGAATGAGCAAAGAATGATGGCCAAGATCAAGAAGTGCTGCTTCTGCTTAACAGCTAAAAATCTGCTGTCTGATGGCTTCTCACTGGCCGCGACTCGTTTAGGCTAAGTGAGTCGCACCCCGCTAGAGGCCAGAATATCAGAACTGGCAGTTTTAGTCCGTGCAGCCTAAAAACTTGTTTTTCGACGCGTTTTGACACTTTTAACACCCGTTAACCCCATTTTTATGCTCTATAAGGACTATAAAGCATAGGGAACTTGAAATGTGCTTGAAAATGTCTCGGGTGTTGGTTCGTTCGGTTGTACGGTCACGCGTTTCGCTAATTACGACGAAGGCCTTAATTAACGCGAAAATGACTGTAATTGCGTAACGATTGATATTTTTGCATTCCAATCATTAAAATAAAAGATTTTAATGATGGCAAAAATATTTGGATGTATGTACATGTTCCAGATAGCGAAATACGCGAATTGGCATAGTTTCGTAGAATTTGCAAAATAGTCCCTAGAGTTAAAATAAAGTGTTTTTGTCATACCGAAGCTCCCAAAACTTATATCTAAGTTATGTAAAGGGTATTTAGGGTATGTTAAGCTAATGTCATTGTTCCGGAGTGTGCGCCGCTACGAGAATCGGCAGACTTTCGTAGTTTGTCATAAATAGTCCCTGTGATCGAATAGGCTTGTTTTTGACATTCCAAACCTTTCAAAACTTATTTCTAAGTTATATAAAGGATATTTAGGGTATGTTTAGCTTATGTCCTTGTCCCGGTGCATACGTTACATTAAATGGGTTACGTTTAAGTATCAGTTATAGGAAAGCCTTTAAAGAAAAAGTTTTTGAAAGCCCGAAATTTTGGCACAAGGGTTACAATAAGGATAATGGTTCTCCATCTTCTAGTTTCATCAAAGCTGGTGCAGAGGATACGTAATCCTTAAGGGATTTAAGGGCAGCTTCATGCTTCTCAGTCCATTCGAACTTCTTATTCTTCCTCAAAATATCATAGAAGTCCTTGCGTTTCTCTGAGAATTTTGAGATGAATCTGTTCAAGGACGCAATTCTTCCTGTTAATCTTTGCACATCCTTGCGTTGGCAGGAGACTTGATGTTTACAATGGCCTTGATCTGCTCTGGACTTGCCTCGATCCCTCTCTTGGTCACCATACATCCTAAAAATTTTCCATCTTTGAGTCCGAAATGGCATTTGGACGGGTTCAACTTCATGTTGTATTGATCGAGGATGTTGAATGCTACTTCAAGATCATGCAGGTGATCCTCTGCTCTTTTGGATTTGACCACCATGTCATCTATGTAAACTTCCATCGTGTGTCCAAGCTGCTACTAGAACAGCATATTCACCAACCTTTGGTATGTAGCACCGGCATTTCTTAAACCAAAGGGAATAGCAATATAGCAATATATACAGGTGGGTGTCATGAATGATGTGTCCTCTTGATCAGATGGTTCCATCTGAATTTGCTGAAATCCAGATGAAGCATCCATAAAAGTTAACAACTCATGACCCACCGTAGCATCCACCATGGGGTCAATGTGGGGTAACGGGAAAGGATCCTTGGGACATGCCTTGTTTAAATCAGTAAAATCAACGCATACTCTCCATTTTCCATTTTTCTTTTTAACAACTACCACATTGCTAACCATCTTGGATACTTAACCTCTCTAATCATACCTGTCTTTAATAACTTGTCTACCTCCTCTTGGATATGTTTCTCTCAGGAGAAAATTTTCTCCTTTTTTGATGTATTGGCATGAAAGACTTATCAATACCAAGCTTATGAGTAATAACATCTTTTGACATACCTGTCATGTCTTCATGTATCCAAGCAAAGATAGATTTCCTTCTCTTTAGGAAGGATACTAAAATCCTTTTCAATGCTATCTAGGATCCCGGATTGTCACACCGCGACTTGCAGCGGAAGAAAAAAATACGGGATGCAACAGACACCTCAGGTATAAGCACATTGTTTATAAAGACACTATATTTTATTACTTACAAAAGGTTGATTACATACTACATGTATGTTACAACTGCATGTTCCCATGAACTACATAAGTCTTCTAAGCCACACGCGTCTATATCAAGGTTCGCCTATAATCATGTCTTGAACAACATACACGGATCACACCAGTCTCAAGTTACCTTAAATGTATGTTAGTTTTAAAAAGGGTCAGCTAAACGATGCTGGTGAGTTCCACTGGTTTAGTTGTTGTGGAACAATATCTGTTAACAAGTTTAATTGCACTGGTCATAGTCACAGATGGAATTACACGAGAAAGCAAGTGAAACTTGACTATTTTGCCTCGGGCCGTGTCATCCCAAACAATGCCGCCCACCGGACCATGTCACCCAGACACTACCGGCCCACCAACTGCGTCACGTGCAGTTCAACGCCCCAGTGTAGTTATGCCTAACAACATAACCGAGGTTAGGACGCGTGCAGTGCCTATTTGCCGACACACTGTCAGACGTGGCACTGGGTTGGTCAGACCAATAGTACTATCCACTGTCCACGGCTTACGCTAATCACTTGTAGTGGGGAGGTATTTCGTGTGTTAGATAATTCACATCATCACAAGTTGGTGCAATTAACATAGTTTGTACATCCAAGTCACTCTAAAAACAGTATAACACAGTATGAAAGTGGTGGGGTGAAACTCACTCCCAACTTGGTGTAATCAACACAGTTTTTAACATGCAAATCCCAAGAAAACAGTAAAGCACTTCAAAAGTGGGGAAGTGAAAACTCACAGGATAGTAGCATCACAGGTAGCAATAGGAGTATATGTAAGCTTGTTCGGCTTTAACAGCAATCATGCAAGTAATTACTAATATTAGTCGCTAGGTCGGTAACGCCTATAACTTGGGCCCAAGTGGGTATTTTCAGTTCATATTGTACATATAGTATCCTGGTGTGGTGATGGATGTTAGGGTATGATTAGTTTCACGTTTGGCTTCCGGGCACCGGTTCGCGTGCCAGTCAAAGCCGGTTGTTTGACACGTTTGGATAATGGTACGGGAATACCAATAGTGCCAATGTGTTGTGATTTAAGAAAGATTAAATTTTCATTAAGAGAGTTTGGGTGTTTGGGGAGTTTAGGTTGCCCAAATTTGAGTTTCCATTTTCGCCGTCAGGGATTCTCCTGAACGGTGGTGGAACACACCCAGAGTGTTCCGCTTACCCTTGAACCTTCCAAAATTCTCCCGGTGTTCCAATTATAGTCAAAATAAGTTTTGGTCCGTTCCCAGTTTCGGCAGGTTCGTTGTCCTGTAAACTGCCGAATTTAGTTAAAATAAGCGTTTTGAAAGTAAAAAAATCCCATTTAATCTGTATAGTTCATAAAATCATAGAAATTTTTGTAGAAATCAGTAAAAATATATAGATTCCAATAAAATTATTTTGGGAATTTATAAAACTGTTTTAACATCTCAAATAAATCATTTGTAAAACAATATTTAACCAAATAATTCACTTTGTTTATCATCCAATGTCCAAAAATTCCCAAAATATTCCTGGAACTTCCTTATATGTCCAGGAACTCCTTATAAAAATTTAGGATTTTTCCGATTTCGTTTCAGTGCGTTTCCGGCTACCGAAAACTCATAAAACGCGGATTTTTAATCCGAATCAAAACTCAACCAATATACTCCGAAACTGCCCAGAACCTTTCCCATATGTTCCGTAGTGTTCATGTAAATGTTTTGTGATTTATTGACTTCGTTTGGTATTTTTCCCAATTTCGTTTGGTAAAACAGTAAAAAATTCAACAAAACTGTAGAAAATTCCAAACTTTCTAAAATTTTACGTGGACCTTCTTGTCAATACCCTACATCACCACACTAAATTTCAGCTCAATCAAATACCCATGGACCAAGTTATGGTCCAAACAATATTCTGCCTATACTAGTTTCGAGTTTCTGGTGATATACCTAGTGATTCCTTCGATTCCAAGTGTTTTCCTTGAGTCCAGAAGTGGGTGTGAGCCATATTCAATACCTATATACCAAGAACAATCCAACCATGCCATAACCCATGTCAATCAAGTCTTGTTTCATTGTATTTCAGTTAATCGATTTCTTATGCGATTTTGGTCGATTAGGTGTTGATTAGGGTATCAAAACCCAAAGTTTTGTGGTCTTGGCTACCATATAACACCAGGGAATTCACAAGTTGTTCTTATTCAGCAAGAAACTTGTTTAAACCCTCCCAAATCATGGATTAGAAAGGGTTTTTTCGGTTATAAGTCATGTTTAATCAAGAAAAGCTTATCAAAGCCTCTTAGAACTTATAAAATTACCTTGATTTAGTTGATTTTTGATGATGATTAGCTAGTGTTCTTGAAGAATATGTTTAGAATTTTGGAGAAGATGAAGGAATTTTTGGAGAAATAATGAAAAAACAAGAAAAAAACCTTTATATAATAAGGTGGGGTGCTCCTACCCCACCCTCGCTTTGTCGTGCTTCGTCTTTTCATGTTAAAAGATGATTTTTATCTTCGGTGGCACATTTAGGTTCGTTTTCGGGTCTCAGACGCGTACCCGATTTGCAAAACGGACTCCGTTTCTCGCGTTCTTAGTTTCAAAAGACTCGGTTTTAAAAATTATGCATAACCGTCTTGAAATCCGAACCCAGTTACGTTTTAATCATAAAAGCCTCGTATTAGGGTAGTTTAAGTGTTTTTAAGCTTGATTGACCGTTCCTTGCATGTTTGGTTGTCTTTCGTTGCTCTCAAAACGAAGGCGTTTCCCCGACCGGGAAGCTGCCTCGTTTTACGTGCCCGAGCTCTGATTTGCTTCAAATCCTATGTCATGGTCTATGGCACATACTAAGATGTTTGTGAACTCAGAATCATAAATAGCCCTATCGTTGGCCTAATAATCATCTTCAAATCCGATGTCATGGTCTATGGCACATACTAAGATTTTGTGCCTTGTATGAATACTACTAATAATAAATATTTAAACATAACTCTATTATAATCGAATCTCATCTAATCTAAATCCTTCGTGTAGATGTCTTCAATGGGATCGCACACCCGAAGGAATCTCCAGCGCAGCAACGCCGACAAGCGTATCGCTACAATGGTGGCCAAGGAAATAGCTAAAGTTATCCCGCAAATCGTCTCAGAAATTCATGTTGTGAGCAGTAACTCATCGGTCGACTCGAAAGCTGAAAACCCTAAGTCACTGTTCAGTTTCAAATTTCAAAGCTTGTGCACCTCTCGCCTTCACGGGCAACGACGGACCGACAGCTATGTTCCATTGGTTTGACGCCATTGAGGTCACCTTTAGGCAAAGTGGATGCCCCGATGACCTTCGCACGATGAACACTACCGGAGTCTTCGAGTCCCGTGCTCTCGACTGGTGGACTGCTGAAAGGAATAGGCGTGGTAATGATGAGGCCTATAATCTATCATGGGAGGAACTCAAGGAAGTAATGATGAAGGAGTTCTGTCCTCCGCACGAGATACAAAAGCTCGAGAACGAGTTTTGGGGTATTAAGCAAGATGGTCCCGACAATGCTGGATTCACCGCTCGATTCAAGATTTTGAGCATCATCTGTCCCAGCCAAGTAGATACTATTGAGAAAGCTATCAACAAGTATATCCGTGGTTTACCCGAATGTGTCGCGAATTTTATGAAAGTTGCTCGTACTACAACCATCGAGGAAACCTACATGCTCGCCGCTGATATCAATGATCAGCGAGTTCAAGATGGTTATTTCAAGAACTCTGTGAAAGTTGCCAATCAAGCTGTCACCGAACCAACTGCTGCTATCGAACCATCCAGTGACCCGAAGGGAAAGCGTCAGGGACGCAAAAGAGGAAACCCTTGTAACATCCGTCGAAAAACGGGTTTCCAAAACCCTTCGTTTATTAATCGAATAGTCAGTTATAATTTTCGTTGCGTATATATTGTTCATTTTAATTTTAAACAATACATAATTAATAAACATTGTTAGAATTTTAAACCATAATTAATAAATAATAAAAATAAGAGAATAAAAAATAAATGAGGCTGCCGGGTTTCGAACCCGGGTCAGTCGCTTCAACAAACAAACACTACACCACTCCGCCACATGACACCTTTGTGTATTTACTGAAACAAATAATACTTAAATTAAATCTCGAATTCAAAACCGGACTTCAGCGCGCAGACCTCGCAATCACCGGAAAATCCGGCAATTCGCGAGTTTAGCCATTTTCCTCGGCCACCTATTCCATTCGACGTTCTGGGGCAGGGGCCCGACCGATTCGACCGACTTTTGCTTTTGGATAACAAGAAGGCGAGCTTCTCTGCTTTGATCAAATAAAAAGCCCAGTCAGCCACCAACTCGGTGCAGGTCACGTGACCTACAGCTCGGCGGAATATAACGTTATAACCGACTTCGACATCGGGTTATAACTGGCGTCTAACAGTCAGTTGCGGTCGTAACCACCGGAGAAACCTTGACCACGAATCAAGACCAAATTCAGACTTAATACATTCTGTTTCTTCCCTATAAATACCCACCCAAACCTCTGGTAACCCTTTTCGCTCAAAATCGCTCAATCTCTCGAAGCTTTAGCACGTCGCCGGAGATATTTTACAATCGCCGGACTTTCACCGGAAAACCGAGACTTACTTCAAATCGGTAAAATTCTCGACTCTTTTGTTTTCAATCCATTATTAGACAAGTATTAACATAAATCGTTCAACCAGAATCCGTCTCAGACAACGTTGCCGGGAATTCCTACACTCGCCGGAAAATCACTGAAAATTTCGAAGTTTCGCTGTGAATCGGTACAATCATCTAAACCCCTGATATCCCTTGTTTAGTACCTTAATTGCACTACTCATTGATCAAAACCGTTGATTGATTCACTCAGACGGAGATCACCAATCAGAGCCGACGCCCCTTGCCGGAAATCTGAGAAAAAGCAACTGTTTGGTACAACAACCTTAAATCCTTTTCTGTTTAAATTATTTTCGTTATCAGTAATAATCAATCAACTAATTCAATAAGAATGAATGATTAAACAGTCGGGTTGATCCTCTGGTTTCATAAATTGAAGAAGAGAAGTTTGGAATGTATTTAAAGGAAATTAAAACCGGTAAATATACCGGGTTAGACACACTGTCCAGTGGTGGACTGTGTGCAAATTTAAATCATGGTCCCGAGTTCGAGTCTTAACACGCTGCCCGATTCTTACAAATTTCCAACCATTTTTAATACTTATATATATTAAGACGCAGATAGTATATAAATGTAATTAAAATCGCATATCATTCGGGTTAGTCACACAGCCCAGTTGGTCGGGTTGTGTTCAATACAAGGCTATGGGCGCGGGTTCGAGTCCAGGCTCTCACACCGGTTCAATGATCTTAAAAACCTTTTTAATTAAATAGAATCCTGAATAATCTAAATAGTATATAAATATAATTAAAATCAGAAATATTTCGGGTTAGACACGTAGCTTATTTGGTAGAGCTGCGTGCACGTATACGAGAGGTCTCGGGTTCGAACCTCACTCAGCGCATGAATAAACTGAATCCGACCGGTCAACGGTCAAAGTCAAAAAGTCAACATTTTATATTTTTTTATTTAATCAGAAAATTATTTAAAAATACTTAAAAGTAATATTTTTAAAGTTAGAAAATGTCCTTAAACTCACAAAAATAAATCTAAAAATCCTATTAAGATTATGAATTAAAAGAATTAATCTCAAATAAAATCCATTTATTTACCGAACCATTTCGTTATTATGTTAGGTTAGTTTTCCTCGTCGATCAAATCCCAAAACTCGTGCGCATCCAACGTCATCAAAAGAACGCACCCAATGTGAGTGAATCTCTACAAATTCCCCGTTTTAATCACATTTTGGGGTGTATCATGTGTCGTTTAATTCCTTATTATATTTAAACACTTGTGCATCTATCATATCCGTGATCAAATGTGTATATATCAATTGTTGTGTGAATTATGTTAGAATGAAGTTATCATTTTCAGTACATGCATTTCATTAGGCCCATCAGCTCCCCGTGGGATGCGGGTTGAGTATCAGGTGCCTCATTCGATCGGCTCCGTTTGATTGAGCCTTGATCTCACATACATCATCATTCATATCATTCGATCGGATCCGTTTGATTGAGCCTTGATCTCAAATACATCATCATTTATGTCATTTACTCATCCAATGTGGTTTGTGTATTGTTTATTTATATATGTTTGCTCACATGTGATTATTGCACAAATTTTCAATATTAAATACAACAAGCAATTAATAACAATGTTTTATCAAGGTTCACTCGCCAACTTTTGTTGACCCAAAATATCCCCCCGTTTTACACATGATACAGGTGATCCAGTTGAGGCAAGAAACACATAGGAAGACTTAGAAGAATAAATCAGCTTAAGCTTTCGATTGTTTTACTTAGTTTCATTTTCCTTGTAATTGTATGGATTTGATTTGAACATTTAAGTTGTAATTTGAATTTAATAAATATGAAACATTTTAGTAAACATCATGAGCTTTGGTGATAACCCAATTATGCCCCGACTCTTATTCCGCTGCGGGTCGGGGTGTTACAGATTGGTATCAGAGTCATGACTATAGGGATATAGGATAGGATATTAGACCCTTAGAGCCTATACTATAGTTGATTAAAATTTTAGATTGTTTATGCGTTACATACAAAATTCATTATGTTTATATGCTTTATGTTTATTGTTACATTCAATGTTATGCAAGCATGTTCATAAGTACATATTATTATACAAAGCTCATCATGAATCATATCCCCATAACATATCATATCCATGAGAGCACACACCTCACAATTCCCATGATTTTTGCAACGATTTTTGTGTTTTTCAAATCACATCAAAGTGAGTTTTCATGACGGGCATGTAGTAACTGGAAGGGTACGAGCACCGGTAGTCGGAACGTCCTGTCTAGGCTTGGCATTCGTATAAATCCAAAATAAAGGACCAGTTTGCCTACCTGGGGACTAACAATGAGAGTACGAAGGACCTATTAGGCCAAAGCATGCTATACCAAACGTCGTGTGAGCTAACCCCACTTTGAGTTGCCATTGTGTCTACACCTGGACACCCTCCTACCATACATCTCGCAATCATATTTCATGGTTTTCATTTGGGTGATGTGAGTGTTAAACCGCCAACACCAATTTGAATCCTACTAAGCCAATAGTCATGGGGGCCCACATGACTATACAGGCGATGGTATGGGGGACATTGGAGGCCCAAACATGAGCAAACCCAAGACATCCTATGGATGTAGTTGCATTATTGATAATTATGTTATTTTTATTCTTTTGACGACACATGACACCTAAAAAAAAACTTCTTAAACTCACAATCTTCCTATGTATGTTCCTGTAGATGTCGGCTAGGCAACTACGTGGAGGTAGAAAGTCAGGAAGATCCAATGAACGCTTGGCCACTCAGATTGCTAAACAAATGGCCGCGGTACTTCCTGACATCGTGATTCAAGTTCAACAAGCTCTCACCGCGAATCCCATCAACCCTCCCAATCAAGAAGACTAGAACGTCGACAACCCTCTCTCCAAAAAGTGCTCCTACAAACACTTCAAATCTTGCGATCCCCCAAAGTATGAAGGGACCGAAGGTGTTACTGCTCTCCTCCACTAGTTTGAAGAAATGGAAAACACCTTCCTCAATTGCGATTGTCCCGAGGATCGCAAGGTACGTTACGCAACTGGGAGACTGTTTGGGGTAGCCCTTACCTGGTGGAACACAGAAAAGGGTAAGAGAGGAGTCGAAGATGCCATGGCCTTAACATGGGAAGAGTTAAGGGAAATCATGACAAGACACTTCTGTCCAAGAAGCGAAATCAATAAGTTGGAAGATGAATTCCACTCGTTAAAACAAAAGGAAGGAGATCATACTTCCTACAACAAAAGATTTCTCGAGCTGAATCAGATGATCCCTAATTTGTTCACCCCTGTGTACCGCTTGGTTGAACATTACATTCGAGGCCTTCCCTCGAAAATTCAAGACTCGGTTCTAAGCACTTCGCCTGCAACACTTGAAGCCGCAATGGAATTAGCTACCGAACTTACCGAGAATCGCATCCGAAACGGCAAATTCAAGGATGAGAAAAAGAAAGCCCCCATTGAGGCCCAAACTTCAAACCATTCCATCTCCTCTTCAAAGTTTGCTGGTAAGAGGAAACAAAACAACAGAAATTTTGCCGTCACACAAACAAACCTTCCTATCACTGCCGCACCAATTACCCAAATTGCTCCCTTGGCTGCACCATTTAAAAAGCCATACACCGGCCCATACCCAAAATGCAACCGTTGTCAATACCACCACCTCCTCGAAACTCCTTGCCAACATTGCACCAGCTGTGGCCGTGCGGGTCACACTATTCAAACTTGTCGCACACTTCAACGAATGAATCGCAACCAACCCTCAACCCAAACCCACCATCAGCTAGTGGGTCAAACCCAACAACCTTTACTTCTACCACCTGCACAACATATAGCCCAATCCTACTACCAACCCAACTACCCCATGATGCAACCCATGCGAGCATGTTACAACTATGGAGACCCGAACCACTTCAGGAACACATGTCCACGCTTGGTGAACATCATCCATGCCCAAGCTCAAGCAAATCCGGTAAACCAAGCTAACCAAGCTCCTCCACCTGCTAGAGGAAGAGCTTTCAACATCAACGCCAACCAAGCCAGGGCTGACAACAACGTGGTTAACGGTACGTTTCTCATCAATGGTAGTTATGCATCCATGTTATTCGATACTGGCGCGGATAAGAGTTTTGTGTCCTTAGAATTTGAACCTATCCTCAACCAAATTCGTGATAATCTCATGGAATCTCTAACGATGGAAGTTGCTGACGGAAAACCAGTCTCATTAAACTCTATTATACGAAATTGTACCCTCACTCTAAACGATCACGATTTTCCAGTTGACCTCATTCCTATGAAGTTGGGAAGTTTCGACATTATAATCGGTATGGACTGGCTCAGCCAACATCACGCTGAAGTTGTATGCCGCGAAAAGTTCATTCGCATTCCTCTTGCAGACGGTCAGACCCTACGAATCTTTGGAGAAACCCCTTCGAAAGGACTCAAATTGATGTCCTGCCTTCAAGCCCGAAAATATCTCCGCAAGAACTATGTCGCATTCCTAACTCACGTCGTCAAGAAGGGCGACAAGGAGAAGAAACTCGAAGACACACCTGTAGTGAAAGAATTCCCACAAGTCTTTCCCGACGACATCTCAGGACTTCCTCCTGTGAGAGAAGTCGAATTCCGCATTGATCTTATACCTGGCGCTACACCAGTCGCAAAATCTCCTTATAGGTTAGCCCCATCCGAAATGCAAGAGCTGGCCAGTCAACTGCAAGAGCTGACTGACAAAGGATTCATACGTCCTAGCTCATCGCCTTAGGGTGCACCTGTTCTTTTTGTGAAGAAGAAAGATGGAACGTTTCGCATGTGTATCGACTACAGAGAACCCAACAAGTTAACGGTCAAGAACCGCTACCCATTACCCCACATCGATGACCTTCTAGACCAAGGCGCCACCTGTTTTTCAAAAATCGACCTTCGTTCTGGTTATCATCAACTCAGAGTACATGAAGAAGACGTCCCAAAGACCGCCTTCCGGACTCGTTATGGTCATTACGAATTCATGGTCATGCCATTCGGTTTAACCAACGCCCCAGCTGTCTTCATGGATCTAATGAATAGGGTATGCAAACCCTACCTCGACCGTTTTGTCATAGTCTTCATCGACGACATCCTCATCTACTCCAAGTCTAAATCCGATCATGAACGACACCTTCGACTCATCCTTACACTCTTAAGGACTGAAAAGCTCGACGCTAAGTTCTCAAAATGCGAATTCTGGTTAAGAGAAGTACAATTCCTTGGACATGTCGTTAATGACAAGGGAATACCTGTCGATCCTTCGAAAATCAAGGCAGTACAGGAATGGCAAGCGCCACGTACCCCTACCGAAGTAAGGTCATTTCTTGGTTTGGCTGGTTACTATCGCCGCTTCATTGCCAATTTCTCCCGTATTGCTGTACCACTCACGGCTTTGACTCATAAAGGAAAACCCTTCATATGGGGACCTAAACAAGAAGAAGCCTTCCAAACTCTAAAGCAAAAACTTTGTGACGCACCTATGCTCACACTCCCTGAGGGTTGCGATGACTTTGTAGTATATTGCGACGCATCAGGGCAAGGGCTAGGCTGTGTATTAATGCAAAGAGGAAAAGTGATAGCCTACGCTTCTAGGCAACTCAAGGTTCATGAAAAGAATTACACCACCCACGACCTGGAACTCGGAGCCGTTGTGTTCGCTCTCAAGATATGGAGACATTACCTCTACGGAACCAAGTGTGAAATATACACTGACCACAAAAGTCTCCAACATATCTTCAACCAAAAAGAGTTGAATATGAGGCAACGAAGATGGGTCGAACTTCTTAACGACTATGACTGTGAAATTCGGTACCACCCTGGCAAGGCAAACGTGGTGGCCGATGCGCTCAGTCGAAAAGGTTATGCGAACTCCATTCGTCTTCTATGTTCGCAAATCATAACCGACATCAAAGATCGAATCCGAGAAGCTCAACATGTTTCTGTAACAGAAAACGACGTACGCGATGAGCTGTCATGTGGAGTGGAACTCAAAATCGAAACCAAATCCGATGGTATTCTATACTATTTAAACCGCATATGGATTCCCGATCGCGATAACCTTCGTGATTTCCTTATGAATGAGGCGCACAAAACACGGTACTCTGTACACCCAGGAGCCGACAAGATGTATCAAGACCTACGATACACCTACTGGTGGCCGGGCATGAAAAAGGATATCGATGTTTTTGTTTCCAAGTGCCTTACCTGTTCCAAAGTAAAAGCTGAACATCAAAGACCTTCAGGACTCCTAACCCAACCTGAAATACCTGTATGGAAGTGGAAAAAAATAACCATGGACTTCATTACCGGGTTACCTCGCACCTCCAGTGGGTATGACACCATATGGGTAATCATTGATCGTCTTACAAAATTAGCTCACTTCATTCCGATTCGCGAGGACTTCAAAAACGAGAAGTTAGCACGTATCTACATCAGCGAGATCGTAAGCCGTCATGGTGTACCTTTAAGCATCATTTCAGACCGTGATGGTCGTTTCACTTCACGAACATGGCGAGCCGTACAAGCCGCCTTGGGTACACGATTAGACCTCAGTACCGCTTTTCATCCTCAAACTGATGGTCAATCTGAACGCACCATCCAAACTCTTGAAGACATGCTTCGAGCATGTGTCATAGACTTCAAAGGGAATTGGGACACTCATCTACCATTAGTTGAATTTTCGTACAACAATAGCTATCATTCAAGCATCGGCATGGCTCCTTTCGAAGCTTTATATGGTCGTAAGTGCCGATGTCCAGTATGTTGGCACGAAATTGGAGAAGCACAAATCACCGGTCCAGAATTAATTCAAGAAACAACAGACAAGATCCATCAAATTCGAAACAATCTTCTAGCGGCACAAAGTCGTCAAAAGAGTTATGCAGACAAACGACAAAAGCCCTCGGAGTTTAACATTGGTGATCAAGTACTTTTAAAAGTATCACCGTGGAAGGGAGTAGTTCGTTTTGGCCAGAAGGGCAAGCTAGCACCACGCTACGTAGGACCTTTCAAGATACTCGAAAGGGTAGGTCCTGTAGCATACAAGCTTGACCTACCAGAAGAGCTCAACAGAATTCATCCCACATTCCACGTATCAAACTTGAAGAAGTGCCTCGCCGATGAAAACCTCCATATTCCGCTAGAAGACATTCAGATCGATGAATCTATGCATTTCATTGAAAGACCAGTAGAAATTATGGACTTCGGAGAGAAGCGTTTAAGACGAAGTCGTATTCCAATTGTCAGGGTACGTTGGGAGTCGAAACGAGGACCTGAGTTTACTTGGGAACGTGAAGACTCAATGCGCGAGAAATACCCGCATCTTTTTCCTGTTACCACTACTACTTAAATTTCGGGACGAAATTTCTAAAAGTAGGGGATACTGTAACATCCGTCGAAAAACGGGTTTCCAAAACCCGCTTCGTTTATTAATCGAATAGTCAGTTATAATTTTCGTTGCGTATATATTGTTCATTTTAATTTTAAACAATACATATTAATAAACATTGTTAGAATTTTAAACCATAATTAATAAATAATAAAAATAAGAGAATAAAAAAATAAATGAGGCTGCCGGGTTTCGAACCCGGGTCAGCCGCTTCAACAAACAAACACTACACCACTCCGCCACATGACACCTTTGTGTATTTACTGAAACAAATAATACTTAAATTAAATCTCGAATTCAAAACCGGACTTCAGCGTGGCAGAACTCGCAATCACCGGAAAATCCGGCAATCCGCGAGTTTAGCCATTTTCCTTTTGAATGTAACGTTATAACCGACTTCGACATTGGTTATAACCGACGTCTAACAGTCAGTTGCGGTCGTAACCGCCGGAGAAACCTTGACCACGAATCAAGACCAAATTCAGACTTAATACATTCTGTTTCTTCCCTATAAATACCCACCCAAACCTCTGGTAACTCTTTTCGCTCAAAATCGCTCAATCTCTCGAAGCTTTAGCACGTCGCCGGAGATATTTTACAGTCGCCGGACTTTCACCGGAAAACGTAGACTTACTTCAAATCGGTAAAATTCTCGACTCTTTTGTCTTCAATCCATTATTAGACAAGTATTAACATAAATCATTCAACCAGAATCCGTCTCAGACAACGTTGCCAGGAATTCCTACACTCGCCGGAAAATCACTGAAAATTTCGAAGTTTCGCTGTGAATCGGTACAATCATCTAAACCCCTGATATCCCTTGTTTAGTACCTTAATTGCACAACTCATTGATCAAAACCGTTCATTGATTCACTCAGACGGAGATCACCAATCAGAGCCGACGCCCCTTGCCGGAAATCTGAGAAAAAGCAACTGTTCGGTACAACAACCTTAAATCCTTTTCTGTTTAAATTATTTTCGTTATCGGTAATAATCAATCAACTAATTCAATAAGAATGAATGATTAAACAGTCGGGTTGATCCTCTGGTTTCATAAATTGAAGAAGATGAAGTTTGGAATGTATTTAAAGGAAATAAAACCGGTAAATATACCGGGTTAGACACACAGTCCAGTGGTGGACTGTGTGCAAATTTAAATCATGGTCCCGAGTTCGAGTCTTAACACGCTGCCCGATTCTTACAAATTTCCAACCATCTTTAATACTTATATATATTAAGACGCAGATAGTATATAAATGTAATTAAAATCGCATATCATTCGGGTTAGTCACACAGCCCAGTTGGTCGGGCTGTGTGCAATACAAGGCTATGGGCGCGGGTTCGAGTCCAGGCTCTCACACCGGTTCAATGATCTTAAAAACCTTTTTAATTAAATAGAATTCTGAATAATCTAAATAGTATATAAATATAATTAAAATCAGAAATATTTCGGGTTAGACACGTAGCTATGTTGGTAGAGCTGCGTGCACGTATACGAGAGGTCTCGGGTTCGAACCTCACTCAGCGCATGAATAAACTGAATCCGACCGGTCAACGGTCAAAGTCAAAAAGTCAACATTTATATATTTTATTTATTTATTTATTTAATCAGAAAATTATTTAAAAATACTTAAAAATAATATTTTTAAAGTTAGAAAATGTCCTTAAACTCACAAAAATAAATCTAAATATCCTATTAAGATTATGAATTAAAAGAATTAATCTCAAATAAAATCCATTTATTTACCGAACCATTTCCTTATTATGTTAGGTTAGTTTTCCTCGTCGATCAAATCCCAAAACTCGTGCGCATCCAACGTCATCAAAAGAACGCACCCAATGTGAGTGAATCTCTACAAATTCCCCGTTTAAATCATATTTTGGGGTGTATCATGTGTCGTTTAATTCCTTATCATATCCGTGATCAAATGTGTATGTATCAATTGTTGTGTGAATTATGTTAGAATGAAGTTATCATTTTCAGTACATGCATTTCATTAGGCCCATCAGCTCCCCGTGGGATGCGGGTTGAGTATCAGGTGCCTCATTTGATCGGCTCCGTTTGATTGAGCCTTGATCTCACATACATCATCATTCATATCATTCGATCGGCTCCGTTTGATTGAGCCTTGATATCAAATACATCATCATTTATGTCATTTACTCATCCAATGTGGTTTGTGTATTGTTTATTTATATATGTTTGCTCACATGTGATTATTGCACAAATTTTCAATATTAAATACAACAAGCAATTAATAACAATGTTTTATCAAGGTTCACTCGCCAACTTTTGTTGACCCAAAATATCCCCCCGTTTTACACATGATACAGGTGATCCAGTTGAGGCAAGAAACACATAGGAAGACTTAGAAGAATAAATCAGCTTAAGCTTTCAATTGTTTTACTTAGTTTCATTTTCCTTGTAATTGTATGGATTTGATTTGAACATTTAAGTTGTAATTTGAATTTAATAAATATGAAACATTTTAGTAAACATCATGAGCTTTGGTGATAACCCAATTATGCCCCGACTCTTATTCCGCTGCGGGTCGGGGTGTTACAACCCTAGCAAGAACTACGTCGCTGCTACACCGCTCAACTCTCAGCTTATCAGGCTCCTGCTCAGGACGCACCCCCAGCTAAACGTGCGTACACCGGTCCTCACCCATTGTGCCCTAAGTGCACATATCATCACGTGGTGGGTGGAAACTGTCGTTTTTGCACAAACTGCAATATCTACGACTACTGTACTGTCAGTTGCCGTACCGGCTCTCGTCAGCCAGCT
Source organism: Scalesia atractyloides (assembly GCA_947069175.1). Taxonomy (NCBI): domain Eukaryota; kingdom Viridiplantae; phylum Streptophyta; class Magnoliopsida; order Asterales; family Asteraceae; genus Scalesia; species Scalesia atractyloides. The sequence goes on from CAMTDV010000005.1 coordinate 32,123,196, forward strand.
CCTCAAGCTCCTCAAGCCCCAGCACTGCCAGCTCCTCAGCGTACTCCCCATAATAACCAGCAGTAACAAGCAGTAGCTCCAAAGGCACGTGTGTGGTGATCCGAACCACTTTGCAAATGTCTGCCCAAACCGTACCGTGAAACAAGAGCCACAGCAACAGCAGCCCCAGCAGTAGCCACCACCACAGCCTCAGCAGCAACAACAAGCTGTGCGTGGAAGGGCTTTCAACCTGAATCACCGCCAGGCCCAGAATGACAACAATGTTGTCAATGGTACGTTCCTCGTTAATGATATTTATGCTTCATGTTTATTTGATACTGGTGCCGATAATTGTTTTGTATCAATAAAATTCGAAAAGGTTTTAAAATGTAAACGCGCTAAACTCCCAAAGACTTTCGATGTCGAAGTCGCCACCGGAAGAACCGTTGCCGTTAACTCAGTTTTACGTGGTTGTAATCTCGATCTCAATAACCACATCTTCTCCATTAATCTCATACCTATGCAGTTAGGTAGCTTCGATATCATAGTAGGTATGGACTTTCTTCGTGAAAATCATGCCGAAGTTGTATGCTTCGATAAAATGATTCGCTTCCCTCTCCCTAACGGTGATCAACTTTGTGTCTATGGTGAAACTCCCTCAAAGAAGTTGATGCTTTTGTCATGTACTCGAGCACACAAATGTTTGCAAAAGCGATGTGTTGCTTTCCTCGCCCACATTGTGAACCCGGAGAAAGAAAAGAAAACTTTCAAAGAAGTCCAATTTCTCGGCCACATCGTTAATAGTCAAGGAATTCACGTCGACCCTGCATAGATTGAAGCCGTCGAGAGTTGGATTACACCGAAGAATGCTTCCGAAATCCGTTCATTTCTTGGATTGGCGGGTTACTACCGTCGATTCATCGCCGACTTCTCGAAAATCGTCGTTCCGCTTACCGCTTTAACTCATAAAGACAAACCTTTTGTTTGGGATTCCAAGCAAGAGGAAGCTTTTCAAACGCTCAAGCGTATGCTATTTAACGCTCCTGTCCTCGCTTTACCCGACGGAAACGACGATTTCATTGTTTACTGCGATGCCTCAAACCTTGGTCTTGGTTGTGTTCTCATGCAATGAGACAAGGTTATCACGTATGCGTCTCGACAACTCAAGATCCACGAGAAGAACTACACAACCCACGATCTCGAACTCGGTGCAGTTGTTTTTGCATTGAAGATATGGCGACACCACCTTTACGGTACCAAGTGTACGGTCTTCACCGACCATAAGAGCTTACAACATATCTTCAATCAAAAGGAACTAAATATGCGCCAACGCCGATGGGTTGAACTTCTCAACGATTACGATTGCGAGATACGCTACCATCCCGGCAAAGCAAACGTCGTCGCCGATGCTCTAAGTCGACGAAGCTATGTGTATAGTGTTCGTGACTCTCAAGCTTTGAATGATCTCGAAATCATGATTCACTCCACTCAATTCGCCTGCTTTAACGAGAATACTTTGGAGGAAGAAATGACATGTGGTGCCGAAACTCAGCTCGTTGTTAAACCAAATGGTATTTCTTACTATCTCGGTCGTATTTGGATTCCTACCCGTGACAATCTTCGTGAATTGCTAATGACCGAAGCCCATAAATCTCGATATTCCATTCACCCCGGTGCCGGCAAGATGTACCAGAACCTTCGTCCTAAGTACTGGTGGCCGAGCATGAAAAAGGATATCGCCGCTTACATCTCAAAGTGCTTAACTTGTTGGAAGGTTAAAGCCGAACACCAAAGGCCCTCTGGCTTACTCGAACAACCCGAAATCCCGATGTGGAAGTGGGAGAGTATAGCTATGGACCTATTACAAAACTCCCTCGTACTTCATCCGGTCATGATAGCATTTGGGTTATCGTTGATCGTCTTACTAAATCAGCGCACTTCATCACTATACGAGAATACTTTAAGGTTGAACGGTTAGCCCGAATCTATACCGACGAAGTTATATGTCGACACGGGACGCCTCGTAATATCATCTCTGACCGAGACCATCGTTTTACTTCGCGTCTCTGGGAGACTTTTCAATCCGCTCTCGGTACTACCCTCAATCTCAGTACCGCTTTTCACCCTCAAACCGACGGTCAGATTGAGCGCACGATCCGCACCCTCGAAGACCTGCTTCGTGCATGCATCATAGATTTTGGTGGTAACTGGGATACGCATTTACCTTTAATCGAATTCTCCTACAACAATAGTTGTCATACCAGCATTCAAATGGCTCCTTTTGAGGCACTGTATGGAAGAAAATGTCGACCGCCTATTGCATGGCACGAGATCGGAGAAGCACAAATCACCGGTCACGAGTTCATTCAAGAAATGACAGACAAGATCCTCCAGATCAGAGACAATCTCTTGAAAGCTCGAAGTCGTCAAAAGAGTTATGCCGATAAACGTCGCAAGCCCCTGCAGTTCGAAATGGGAGATCACGTTCTCCTAAAGGTTGCACCTTGGAAGGGAGTGATCCGTTTTGGAAAGAAAGGAAAGCTAGCGCCTCTATACATTGGTCCCTTTAAGATTCTGGAAAGGATCGGTAAAGTAGCCTATCGTCTCGAACAACCGGCGGAACTCAACAACGTCCACTCGACTTTCCACGTGTCTAACCTCAAGAAATGCCTAGCCGAAGAAAATCTCCATGTACCTCTCGAAGATCTGCAAATCAACGAGACTCTCCACTTCGTGGAAAAGCCTGTGGAAATCATGGACCGAGAGACCAAGAAACTCCGACGCTCACGCATCCCTATCATGAAGGTCCGATGGGAAGGCAAACGCGGTGCCGAGTTCACTTGGGAATTGGAAAGTGACATCAAGGCCAAGTACCCGCACCTCTTTGTTACAGCTACTACTTAAATTTCGGGATGAAATTTCCTAAAGTGGGGGAGACTGTAAAAACTCTAAAATTTCATTGTTATATTTTTCGATTATAATTATCCTTTGTACTCCGAGATTTGTTTAAGAAAAGTTTATGTTAATTAGTTACAGCTGTGTATGTTATATCGCATCGCTAATCTCATCGCATCGCAAATAGCAGTTAATTATATGGTTTTTATGTTATTTATGTGTTATGTGTGTTGTGGTTAAGATTACGCTCACTATCGCATCGCTCTCAGGCACTCGAATCGCTAAATTGCAATATTATATCAATTATAGTGCTTAACTTATCGATTAATCGCTTAATGTTACCTTATAACTCGAATACAACGCTAAACAATCGATAAAAGAACGAAAACAAAGAAAACCCAACAATTTGGGTCAAGTTCGCTCGAACTTGGTATTACAAGTTCGGCCGAACTTGGCTGATTAACTCAAGATCCTTCAGATTACCTAAAGTTCGCTCGAACTTGCCCTTCAAGGGTCAAGTTCAGCCGAACTTAACTCATTCGCTTCCAAGATTTCACAAGTTCGCCTGAACTTGCATGAAATTCATGCAAGTTCGACCGAACTTAACTCCACCAGCTCCATTTTTGCCTTCTCCTATAAATACTCAGCCCCATTATCTTATTTGAACTTGCTGCAACTTCACTCTGAGCTTCTGAAACCCGAAACCCTCTGTTAAGAATCAACCCGATTTCAACTATAATGATGTTCAACAACGTTTTACAATGATTTTGCACAAGGCATTGCCTTCATTTTCATCAAATTTCTTCTATTTACGAAAATCTTCATCTTTTTCCATCAAAACTTCTGTTTTCACTCAGATCTGTACTAGATCTGAGCAAAACCTTTTAAAACATTGATTTTTACACCATTTTCGGACTAATGACGTATGTTTCATTCACTTTTGAGTGGAACGAGGCGTTGTCGAAGCTAGATCTCAGATCCAGAAGCACAAGGACGGAATCGTCACTTTACACAAGTTGGACTAACCCGTACGAACCATAAAGTTCGCCCGGATTAGCCCGAGTTTCTGTAAAATGGCTAAGTTCGCTCCTAAAGACCTCTCCAGCCTAAGTTTTACTCAGTGGCTTAAGGTTGGAGGGATGGGCACTCGATTTCCTCAGTAATCGACGTGAAAACGCAAGATTTTGGACCCGAAAACATCAAGTTCGCTTAAGAATCACCAGCACATCAGGTCAAGTTCGACCGAACATGCACCCATTTAGGTTAAGTTCGATCGAACTTGGGTCATTCCCTCATAAAATCTTTACAAGTTCGCCCGAACTTGCTTAATTTCCTAAGAAACTATGCAAGTTTGCCCAAACTTGTCATTCCAGTAAGATTTTCTCACAAGTTCGCCCGAACTTGACTCAAATCTCACCAAATCCTTACAAGTTCGCTCGAACTTGTATGTTTACATACAAGTTCGGCTGAACTTGCCTACTGCTCAACCCAAACTTAACCATTTCAGCAATTCGGAAGACTGATGCACTTCTGTTCGTTTACAGGCTGACCCGGCATTCTCCCCAACTCTTCTCAGATCCCTCATCTCACCTAAAACGCACCCACAGTGAGTATCTTGACCGTTTTCACTTTAATGCACTTTTTGGGTGTTACATATATTCCTCTATCAAAATCACCTCACAAATCAAACTGTTTATCACACGCGAATAATCTAATTATGTATGCTCAATACGTGATACTAGAAACATGTGACTAGGACTTATTTTCGTTAACTTGCCTCCTTAGCTAGTATGGTACTATAGTTTGGCTAACACTCGAGGGGTCTAGTTAGGATGGATGCGCAAGCCTTCTCACGATAGTTAGCATGAGAAATAAGCCTATGTTATTCTGTGTGATGTGTTTTGGTGTATCATGATATGTAGTTAGACTATTACGCGAACGCTTTCTCTATTATGCTAGTAGTACTTAAACCTGTATTCTCACCTTTACTTAATTGTATTGACTTGTATTTTAACATATGTAACAGGTTGATGATTTAGCTTATCAGATGCTTTGGATAGCCGAGCTTAGTTGTTTTTGTTTATTTTGTTTTGTTTGTAATGGTTTGTAATAAAATCTAGGGGATATCGAACCTTATTGTTTTATGAGAAAGTTATGTATTTCGTGACATTGTTGATGACGTATTGTTTAATAGTATGGGATATTAGAAGTTAAAATATTGTTGAATGAATAGTGTTATGGAAATCTCTTGTGAGACAATCTGGTTGCCTAGTGCCACTAACCCCGATGTTTCCGCCATTGGGGTGTGACAATAGCCATGCTCGACTAACGTTTCACACGGATATCGTTAATGGAACCAGCGAGAAGTAATCGTTTCCCATCATGTTCTCGAAAGATTAGCTAATGCATAGGCGAGTATAGCCCATACTAGTCACAAGGTGGTTCATCACCACTTGACCGTCTCGGTCTCATGGTTTTTCGAGTCAAATTCGTACTTGGTATGATCTGAATTGTACATGAGTATAGAAAGATATAATGCCTTCCCGTCTTGGCACCTCCGCCAATTTGAATCACCGCTTAAATGTAAGGGTTTCGTCGAGTTCGTTCATGCCAAACCATCTTGGTTTAGATTGAGAAATTCGTGTGGTTCTATGAAACTATGGGCTAAAGCCCGAATCCATAGTCACCCTAGTCCGAAAGGGACATTTGACCACTGAATCTGATTTTTCCCGTTAGTCTCATATTCGTAATAATGTGAACAAGAAAAGAAGATCCGGCCCTCGAGTTGGTCAAACTAGGGTCGTTGAGTTTCTCGACCCTTTGTCGTAGGATTAGTCAGTTTTGTTTCCCAATAGGGCACGGAAGGAATACGTGTTGCTGGGACATGTAGTAACATAGATCCACAATCGTTCGGCAACCTTCGAAAATAACAGAAGCAGCTTCAAGAAGGCTGAATGAAAATCGTAATCAATCAAGGTGAGTCTAGCACTCTGACGGCTAGGATACGAATAAAGGTTATGAATGCCATTTTCCAGCCAGTTGGTGCATCCAACCAAGCACCGATTTACACATTAGTAATTTAGTTTGACTTGGTATCGCACATCTAGGTATTTACAATTCGGAGCGTCTGCTAAGTAACTCCCAAATTTGAAGAGAATTAGTTGTCGCGTCAAAGTCTTATTCCTCCTTTATGTATATAATACGTGCTTATCAAACGAATTCCCCTTTAGATGGGCATGATATCCGAGGGACGTATTCGGAAGATTCACTAGTCCCTTCATCTGGAATGATTGGGACTACTAGATTTCTGGTTTAGCTTTCCCAGGTGGGTTCAGCGCACTCATGACCACTCCTATTTTAAAGAGATTTTGGTTTTGACCGTGTTCTTTCATGCAGGGTAGTTCGTGCCTTTCATAGTATGGCGTATATACGTCACTCGGTGACATGTTCTGACCGCGCATTTAAGCGCTGGCCCTTTTTGGATTAAGTCTAAGTGCAAATTTTAACAGTTGTATGATGACGGATATCATTATATACATGATAATGATGTTGGTTATACATGTTGTGGACTCATGCGTGCGATGAAATTGTGTAATATGGGAGGATTGAATATGTGACATTAATACATGTGTGTGTATATATATATATATTGCTTATAATAGAATGGTCCCGAAGCGCTCACCACAAATGACCGAGGCGGAAATCGCGTAAATGATAGCGCACAGCTTCCGACAATCCTCCACACGATCGTGAATTTCACTCGTGGTACGAACACCCAGGTATATATGTATATATACGTCATTATACTTAAGATTTCTCCTGTTCTTATTTCTATAGGTAACACAAGAATTTTCATCACTCGAAAATAACGAAGAATCGGGTTTCTTGGTAGCATCGTATTTTACGAATACTTATTTAAATCAATCAAACTGAAAATCAATTGAAGGAACCAATCATTCAAAGGAAGACGAGGGGTGGTTCAACAATACTCCCCTGATCTAAAGAATCTATTTCTCGTATACTCACGAGAACAAGCAACATTGTTTAACACATGCTCTTGGTTACTCACAAGCGTAGGGTATCGTTCACTTTGTGTCCAATCGACAGATGAAAGTGAGTGTATCTCATGCATCATTGTACAAAAAAAATTTGGACTCCTCGGAGGTTTCCAGGAAGAGGAGGTGACATATGGTGTTTTCCGGGTATTATTATCGTAGAGTTGGGGAGTCCATATATTTTATAGACGTATAAATATCTGAGTTGGTCCCTACTCAGAACCACTCGCACGACCGTACTAGGTATCTGACGTGAAAAGCCTTGATCGAAAGGAATCAAAGAACCATGTATCCCTTATGCGATTTCTAGCATGAATGCACCGCCCTCATATGGGTTGTCACAACCCCCGACCCCACCCCGGGAGCGGGAGCCGTGAACCAGTCAAGTGGTACCGGTGTTTATTAATTTTGGCAGCGGAAATTAAATATCAGGATCGTAGTTAGGAAATATTATCAAAGTTTCAAAACACCAAACTTTTATAAATAATAAAATCTATGTTTCCATTACAATGTATTTGTAGAAGGGTAAATCCCAATTTATGAAAATCATAAACTCCTTTTTATTTAGGTAACTTTTATAACCACTTTTCTAAGCCTTCAGTGCTCTCCAGCTGGCTTCTATTAGCTTCACATTAAGTTACCTGAAATGCGTTTTAAAAACATTTTATCAGCAAGAAATACTGGCGAGTGCATCACAGTTTAATCAAAACAAGTGCTTATACTTTACAGTTATTGAGAGCATCCGCATTTACAATGTTTATATCTACACAATTACTCATTTAGTACTGTCAATCCTGACTTGTGGGTCATATTACTTTGGGTCCTGTCACTCAATAGTAACGGTTCCTGTCACATTCCCGTGACTGTGGACTAGTATGTATACAAAACCACAATATAGCGGCAGTAATTGTAGAATACATATACTCAATTACTGTTAAGCATAATTAAAACATTTGAGGTTTTGGTAACACATTTTGACTCACAAAAAGATTTACAAAAAGATAATGTACTCGCCTGGTAATTTTAGGGTCTAACTACAGGCCTCCTGGTATAATCTTGGGCATAGCTCCTGAGCGCTTAATAAAATATATAATGCACTCGTGTTAAGTATAATAACCGACGTCACATACAACCCGAGACAAAACCCCAACGATTGAGTATGACAGAGCCTTGACATGCGTCGTTGGGTCCTAAATGAATTGGGCAGGGTAACGAATTAGTAATCAGAGATTAAAACACTTAAAACGGGGCAGGATTTTAGAGTATTATCAAGTGAATTACTAAAAAAAATTGATATATATGTGAAGAGAGAGGGCGAGAGTTGAGCACAGAATAGAAGTTGATTTCCATTCCTATTTATACTGAAGTCTTCCAACTTGGTGCCCAAGTTTCAACTTCCACGTACACCTCCTCATTAATGCATTCCATGTACTATGCATTCCACGTACACATATATACGACAATTGTGTTGTTTTTAAATTTATTATTATTTATTATTATAATTCTAAATAATTAAACTGCTCAACTCATTTATCGCTTATAACTTCTAAAATATGACGTTTTATAAAACAATGAATACGCCACTAGAACAAGAATATTTTTATCTACATTTGACCTAAGTTAAGTTTCATCAAAAACGGAGTAAGGTCAAATATAAGGTATTTTTATTATTATAATTTTTAAACAGTTCGTATATCTATCTAACTATCTCATATTTTTAACAGTCAACTTACCCTTGATCTACCCGTCTAATAATATTAGTTTCTATATGCTTTATTTTAAATTTTTATAAATATTTTTTTTTTGAGATGTTACATCCTCCCCACCTTGTTTTAAATATCGACCTCGAGATTCACTAAAAATATAAAGGAACATTTTTAGCTCATTACTGATCCTAGTTTCTAAGTATATTATGGTCTTTTGCTTTGAATTCTACTCTACTTTGACCAAAACTATTTTTTTATGTTTTGAGATTCTTATCTTTTTAATGAAGGTAAAATTACTCTTATTAGCGTAAGATGTTTGTGTCTTAGCACAACTTTTAGTTATAGGTTTCCTAATGAATTGAAAATATCAAGGGGAATTCTTATACTTTCGATGGCGTCCCAGCTTATAGGGTTCTAGTCGTTCATCTTGCCGCACGAGTTATGAGACGGGTGATTCAAACGAAATAATGTTTGATATCGGGATTATAGATGTACACGAGAGATTCCTGATAAATAAAACTAAAATTATTATTGATACACCTATTCGTGATTTACCCCTAAGTCATTATGGCCTTTTGGACTTCCTTATAAATATACAAATCTATTTAATCATGTATTTCATACTGTAATATACACGTCATTCATGAGGTCAATGTATTCAACAGATTCATATTTCCAAAAACAAGTCAGACATCAGGTCTTGGTACTATTTAGGGAACTTTATAACATAACACATACCCCATCTTACCCGGTCTTGCCGGAGAGGTAACCTCATCTCACCTGGACAAGATGGAGAGCCTACCGCACCATACCCAGTCTTGCCGGAGAGGTAAATATCATAGTATTTCCTATAAATAGAACTCTTAGTTCATGATTTTAAAAGCACATCATATATTATGGCTACCATCAAGAAACCGGGAAATTAGTATTCTCATGATCGATCATATTCTAGAATCGAGTAGTACTAATAAACAAGAAATAACAGTGGCCAGGTGTTATCGCTTATTTATCATACTTGCACTGTTCTAGGTATCATCCTCACGGCATACCAATCCTCATCACACTTTATCTATGCAAGTAATTAACTTATTTCGAAGCTTTATACTAAGGCATTTTTCTTAGGTTCAAGTCTAAATATCTATCCTGGGTGTTATCAGTAAATATCAATGTCATAACTCCTTTGTTTAAGTATAGATATTGTTATGGTTGTGACTTTCTTTTGTTTGGAAAATGGACTTCTATTAAAAATATCATTGTCTCCATTGATACTATGGCTCGGTTGGTTATGATGACTATGCTTACAACTAACTCTATTCATGCTTATACAACATTAGATTTCTTGGTAAGGAAGGTTTTATTCAGACAGACAGATGACATGTTTTTGAAAATAACACGTTTCATGATTCATCTTAATATAGGAATCACTAATGATAATTTTTTTATGTTTATCTATAGAAGATGTTGAATTATTATATTGTGTATACCATCAAGAAATTCTATTATGTATACGCATATATGTGTACATTTATTATTTAGAAACATAGAATTTCAAATCTTTTGTTAATATCATAACTTACGTAATGATACTATATTATTTTGTAATAAAAATCCAACTATATAATCGATGTCCTAGTTATAAAGCCTATTCCCATACTTTATTTACCGTTTTATAATAATAAAATAAGTAGTATTATATTGGAATAAACTTTCGGTTATATTTATTGAATATAATATTTTCGAATAAAAGTTTAAAGAAATAAATCAAAATATAAACTTTCTAGATTCATGTGAACAATTTCATTTTTAACTAGTGAGTTGAACCATATTTGTTTAAAATATTAAAACTTAACTATTAATTTATATTATATTATTTATTCAAAGAAGTATTACAGTAGGTAATACAAGGTTTGATATTTCTAAAATTAATTCTAACTACATTAGGTAATTAAGTAATATACATGTATTAGATATATATATATATATATATATATATATATATATATATTCTCAAACAATAATAATAGTAATTTGTTTAAAGTTATTACAATATTAAAATTGCAATTTGATTTTTAAATAAAGCTATATAAAGGAAAAATGTATTAAACACACATTTGAGTCAATTATATTTTTTTATGTGAAGCATCCATTTTAATTGTAGCTTTTGAAAATGAAACAATAACTAGAACGTTTAGGAAAATTTAACGTGTTAGGTAAAATAAATAAATAAATACTAAATTACTTATTTAAGTCGGGTAAGAAAAGATGTTTCCATTATAATATTTCTTACTTCTTAAAATTTTAGTTATCTAATATATACCAACTGTAAAAAGTATCAGACCCATCTTTTTTTTTTCTTTTATAATACATCATAAAATAGTAATTACTACTTTTATTAAGTATAGTATTCTGAATGATAGAGAATAAAAACATGATTATTTATATATGATTATCATAATATATATTAATCTTTTGAACATCTACTTTCTTTAAATTATGTTATAGTTTTAAATGTATAAAATTTTACATGTAACCTACTTAAAATAAATTTTAGTTTACGTTATATACACGTAGAAACATATATTATTTAAATGTATTACAATGTATATATATTTCAAAAAAAATAGAATTGTAATGCATTTAAAATAATTATATATATATATTATCCTATATTAATAATGGAAACCAACGAATAGTTATTATAATATTATATATAGTTCTTTTAATATTTTAAATTTAACTAGTGGAATTCATCGTGCGATGCGACGGGTATTCAGTCGTTATCAATTTGGATCGCCAGGGTACCAATTCAACACGTGTATAAGTTATAAAAGAAAATACTTTATTAAGAATAAAAGTTTTTTTATAAGATCTATACCGGTATGATGAAAAAAATTTGAACACAATAGATTTCACACAAATGCTTGCAAAAATGTAACAATTTGTCTACAATTTTGACTATAAAATGTTAATTTGTTTCAAATTTTTTATCCTAAGTAGAAGTAATCATTTTTCATCACCACTACCCTTAATAAAATAATGTATCCACAAATGAGAAGGCAAGAAATTATATGGCCAAAGTAGAAAAAACATCTACTTCTCTGGCGTAAACATATGTTAGCAATTGGTATAATAATATAAAAGTCAATTTTTAATTTACTAAATATAAAATGCTAAGTTAACAACTTGAAGGAGTATAGGAAAATTTCAACTCGGTTCTACTCAAATATATTGAAGAGTCTTTTTAATTAGTCCTTTTTATACAAAATGTTATAACATTAACTATATTCGTTTATATAGTTTTTGATTGATATAAAATAATTAATAGTATCTTCGAACATTATATTACTATAAATATATTTAATATGCTAGTAATAACTAGTGGGATTCACCCGCACTATGCTGGGGGAATTCGCTCAGTATTGATTTGGTTTGTTATGTTACCAATACTTGTTATAGAGACCAAGTCATGATATACCCATAAACTTTCTGATTTCAAAAGAAGGTAACGGTACGTGTTTATCACTGATGAAAAACCCATAAAAAATATAGAATCACTTTCAATAATTCCGACACTGGTACCCATATTGGTTGAAATCATTTAGGTTCATCACAATACCATACGACACAGGTGTTTGCTACAACTTACGATACCGAAAAATAGTTTATTATAAACATGTGTTTCAAACTAAAAATATATATCTAACCTGACATAATTTTAAAATTTATATCAAAACGTGTCCAACCAAATACGCACAACTTAAAACTAATTATAAAATCAAATAATATAGCTAAAAACCAATTTTCATCATAATTAACCCTCAAAATACAATGTTATTTTTATTTTATTATTATTATTATTATTTATTATTATATTATTATTACTATTATTATTATTATTATTATTATTATTTTCGTAATTGACTAACATTAGAAACATAAATTCTGTTGGTAAAATATTGAATTGTCCTTGTAACTAATGATCTTGTTTGATTTAGGAATATGTAACTAAGCATGTGTAAAGTCATTTACCCATCATTTGATTAAAATATAGGTTTTATTATATTATATATGTGTCATTGCAATATCCCAAGTTAAATGCTATCAAGTGTAGTTGTTAACTTACTTCCCTTGAGTATTCTATAATTTTCCATAATGTCTCGTATGATATCTTTTGTACGGATAAAATCCGTTTTGAATATTCTTAGTTCTTAAAATAAGTTTCAAAAATCATATCTAAAACAATTGCTTTATTGTTATTTTAACCATTAACCTTATTCCCATGAATAAGTTAATTAGTCGTTATATATATATATATATATATATATATATATATATATATTTTCTAACATAAAACATATTATTCGTACCAAATAATATCTTATTTTATGATGTCTAGAGGCATCATATCTGAATTGTGTTATCTTATATTTATATTGACATTAATATATCTTAACATCATTATATTAATACTAATATTAAATCATTAATATAATGTTTTTAAACTTATATTACATTTCATGTTGTTATATTAATATAAATATATTAACTGATTTAGGTTATTTTATTATTTTATAATATATTTCTTAATGTATATGTTATATATCATGAAATTTAATATTAACAAAATATAACATTGTTAATAGATCACCTTTATATATAATGTTAATCAAAACATAATTGTAAGATTTAGATATTGGTCACTTATACTGTGAACTTAAAACATACAAATCATAACATAAATATTAACATTTATCTACACAGAAAACACATAAATTATTAATTTCCTAACATAATGTTTAAGTTTAGGTATTAAAAGAACACCAAGATGGCTTAACCCAGCGGCTCTGATACCACCTTCTGTCACAACCCTGACCCCACCCTAGGAGCGGGAGCCGTGAACCAGTCAAGTGGTACCGGTGTTTATTAATTTTGGCAGCGGAAATTAAATATCACGATCGTAGTTAGGAAATATTATCAGAGTTTCAAAACACGAAACTTTTATAAATAACAAATAGGATAAAATCCATGTTTCCATTACAATATATTTGTAGAGGGGTAAATCCCAATTTATGAAAAGCATAAACTCCTTTTTATTTAGGTAACTTTTATAGCCACTTTTCTAAGCATTCAGGGCTCTCCAGCTGGCTTCTATTAGCTTCACATTAATTTACCTGAAACGCGTTTTAAAAACATTTTATCAGCAAGAAATACTGACGAGTGCATCTCAGTTTAATCAAAATAAGTGCTTATACTTTACAGTTATTGAGAGCATCCGCATTTACAATATTTATATCTACATAATTACTCATTCAGTACTGTCAATCCTGACTTGTGGGTCATATTACTTTGGGTCCTGTCACCCAATAGTAACGGTTCCTGTCACATTCTTGTGACTGTGGACTAGTAATGTATACAAAACCCCAACATACCGGCAGTAATTGTAGAATACATATACTCAATTACTGTTAAGCATAATTAAAACATTTGAGGTTTTGGTAACACATTTTGACTCACAAAAAGATTTACAAAAAGAGAATGTACTCGCCTGGTAATTTTAGGGTCTAACTACAGGCCTCCTGGTTTAATCTTGGGCATAGCTCCTGAGCGCTTAATAAAATATATAATGCACTCGTGTTAAGTATAATAAATGATGTCACATACAACCCGAGACAGAACCCCAATGATTGAGTCGGACAGAGCCTTGACATGCGTCGATGAGTCCTAAATGAATCGGGCAGGGTAACGAATTAGTAATCAGGGATTAAAACACTTAAAACGGGGCTGGGTTTTAGAGTTTTATGAAGTGAATTACTAAATAAAATTGATATATATGTGAAGAGAGAGGGCGAGAGTTGAGCACAGAATAGAAGTTGATTTCCATTCGTATTTATACTAAAGTCTTCCAACTTGGTGCCCAAGTTTCAACTTCCACGTACACCTTCTCAATAATGTCATTCCATGTACTATGCATTCCACGTACACATATATACGACAATTGTGTTGTTTTTAAATTTATTAGTATTTTATTATCATATATTCTAATTAATTAAGCTGCTCAACTTATTTATCGCTTCTAACTTCTAAAATTTGACGTTTTATAAAACAATGAATATGCCATTAGAATGAGAATATTTTTATCTATATTTTCACCTAAGTTTCAATAAAAACGGAGTAAGGTCCAATATAAGGTATTTTTATTATTATAATTTTTAAACGGTTCGTATATTTGTCTAACTATCTTATATTTTTAACAATCAACTTACCCGTGATCTACCCGTCTAATAATATTAGTTTCTATATACTTTATTTTAAATTTTTGTAAATATATTTTTGAAGATGTTACACGGGTTATATTATTCAAGACCATGTATATAGAGTTATCACATAGGTAAGTTATTGGTTGACTATACTCGAATATTACTCAAATGCGACCTCATTTTCACCGGAGCATTTTTACTAAGTTATGCGAGACTGAAAACAAGGGAGAAAAATTTTATATGATTCTTTTAAATATTGTCCTTTGAATCAAATAATCGTCTGACAAAAATTCACTTTGTGTCCTTTTGTATATTAAATATGCATTAAGAGGTAGCTTTGTTACGGGTCTTTCGTACCGCTCATTTATGATCACTTCGAGTTACTAGAGATATACCTTGTATTATTTTGAACTTAATCGATAGGATTCAAGGTCGTATGCCACTTGGTTCTATCACCGAAGTACCGGCCGTGATTCCATAGGAAGCTAACGTACCGTAGCATGGCTGAACATTGATTAAAAGGATATGGTGTATCAAATTAGTAACTACACGTACCGGACCTCAACACTTTCCAACAGTGTTAGTAAGGTGAATTGAATTTATAGAAAAAATAAATCGGATTACTTAATGATTATAGTTTTCTTACTTCGCACTAAGGGTTACATCACCCTTAACCGAGATTTACCAAATTGACCATTGGATTGGACCGCGGATAATGTTGTATATTTATAAATAAACGTATGCATGTGAGTGTTTGGTTAATACGAAGTATTAATGGTGACGAGGAATATGGACAAAAATGTGTTCGCCTCCCCGAGTCATATTACAATTCGATCCGCATCCACACAACTCCTTGCTGAACTTTGATTACACCGGATATGCTTCTTCATTTATGTGTTACCCCTAAATCCCCTTGGGTTATCAACACCGATGCTAATTACGCGCCCTTACTAAGAATTAGAGATTGTATCACTAGCGAACAATAGCTAGTAAAGGAAATATACGCTTCAACAGAATTGCTTCATATACGCTGGTCGGTGATATAAGTATGGTTGGTTTGTCGTAACGTAAGGATTTCGAATATATGACTGTACATTCTAGCAAAATCCGCCAAACGAAATAAATTACGCTCAATTGTCTAACCAAAGGCAGAAGGATTGATACCTATTATGAATTAATCATTGGGTAAATCGATATGGGTAAGCTATTACCGGCTATACCCGCATAGTTCAGTACCGAGTACTACCAGGGTGTAGTACCCCTAGAAAGTCGTATTATAATTTCAAAAAAGGACCTTTCCCGGACTAACCCGAAGGTCGTTATATGTCAACCCCCAAACTATTTTTCATTTAAAATCACCACAAACCTATATAGATATCGTGGTTACGACAACTATGGTAGTATCCATCGCATCAAACCGGGTCGAAGTCTCAACACCGCATTGCCCAAAACATAACCGAACGAATCGCAACATGTAGCCCGTCTGCCCTGAGTAACGGTACCTTGATCATGTAGCCGGGTGTTTATATATAGGAAGTAACACAGCGTATCCACCACACCCATATACCAGATCAATGTTCCGTTCACCGAGATACTTGGGCCTAATATTGCTTTTCGCGACTAACCAACTGAAATCCGAAACAATCAATAGTCGTAAAAGAACACAATGTAGCCGATGGTCACATGAAACGAGGTTCCACAACACAAAGTGTTTCAAAGGAATCTGACCATCACCAACTTTATATCCCATGGAATCGAATGACAACAGGAAGGGTAACTTATTCACGCACTCCATGCCATCTCCATGACGCGGAGATCGTCATATTCAGATATAACATATATCGAAACATGTGCTAAGGAATACCACTAAGAATCATAGTATCACATGACGTGAAAGCTAAAACCAATATTGTAAGCAGAAAAGGAATCCATCGGACAATCAAATGAATCTTGGATTCAAGGATGAAAAGTTTCGTAAAATGTTGGAATTATGCGATTGTATAACAATCAAATGTGAAACAACGAGAAGCGGAGTAAGGATCCGTACACGTCCTTCCAGTTTATCAGAACGGCCCATGCGTTCTTTATGTATCTATGTTCTTTTTTGAAATACCATTCTGGTATGCAATCGTTGTTATAATAATTATAAGGATGGATTTGGTGAGATGGTATCATAATAAAGACTTGAGTTCTCACATCATAAAGTATAAATAACAACTGTGTGAGTGATAAGAATCCAACTCTAGTTGATATTAATTATGTGGTTAGTAGGAATGTGGAATGGACTGTAATACCAGTTTTCTGCCTATCCTGAAGGTATATGTAGTAACGCATTATCCACCAAACCCAATTCATGTATCAATTCACGCACAAACATTCACACACTATCACCTTGGTACACGTATGTATCATTTCACGTATTTAAGTGTGTTTATTACCGCGGCTTTTCCAACACTGCCTCGAATGAGCAAGTCTGTTATTACGTTTCGGACCATAATAACCAACTTGCCCCACAAGGCCATCTTGGTACATGCAAATAGGATACTTTACAGTGTTCACTAACCACTTTTCGTAGAGGTTAATTTTTCCAATGATATCCACTAAGGTCCGAGCCTATAGTTATAGTCTAGGTTTCCTTAAAGGCACCTAATTCTCTATAACTAATGGCTCTGATACCATCTTCTGTCACACCCCGACTTGCAGCGGAAGAAAAAATACGGGATGCAACAGACACCTCTGGTACAAGCACATTGTTTACAAAGACACTATATTTTATTACTTACAAAAGGTTGATTACATACTACATGTATGTTACAACTGCGTGTTCCCATGAACCACATAAGTCTTCTAAGCCATATGCGTCTATATCAGGGGTTCGCCTATAATCATGTCTTGAACAACATACACGGATCACACCAGTCTCAAGTTACCTGAAATGCATGTTAGTTTTTAAAAGGGTCAGCTAAACGTTGCTGGTGAGTTCCACTGGTTTAGTTGTTGTGGAACAATATGTGTTAACAAGTTTAATAGTCACAGATGGAATTACACGAGAAAGCAAGTCAAACCTTGACTGTTTTGCCTCGGGCCGTGTCATCCCAGACACTGCCGCCCACTAGACCATGTCACCCAGACACTCCCAGCCACCAACCGCGTCACGTGCATTTCAACGCCCCAGTGTAGTTATGCCTAACAACATAACCGAGTTTAGGACGTGTGCAGTGCCTAGTTGCCGACACACTGTCAGACGTGGCACTGGGTTGGTCAGACAAATAGTACTATCCATTGACCACGGCTTACGCTAATCACTTGTAGTGGGGAGGTAGTTTGTGTGTTAGATAATTCACATCATCACAAGTTGGTGCAATTAACATAGTTTGTACATGCAAGTCACTCCAAAAACAGTATAACACAGTTTGAAAGTGGTGGGGTGAAACACACTCCCAACTTGGTGTAATTAACACAGTTTTTAACATGCAAATCCCCAGAAAACAGTAAAACACTTCAAAAGTGGGGAAGTGAAAACTCACATGATAGTAGCATCATAGGTAGCAATAGGAGTATACGTAAGCTTGTTCGGCTTTAACAGCAATCATGCAAGTAATTACTAATATCAGTCGCTAGGTCGGTAACGCCTATAACTTGGGTCCGAGTGGGTATTTTCAGTTCATATTGTACATATAGTATCCTGGTGTGGTGATGGATGTTAGGGTATGATTAGTTTCACATTTGGCTTCCGGGCACCGGTTCGCGTGCCAGCAAAGGTCGGTTGTTTGACACGTTTGGATAATGGTACGGGAATACCAATAGTGCCAATGTGTTGTGATTTAAGAAAGATTAACTTTTCATTAAGGGAGTTTGGGTGTTCGGGGAGTTTAGGTTGCCCAAATTTGAGTTTCCATTTTGGTGGAACACACCCAGAGGGTTCCGCTTACCCTGGAACCTCTCAAAATACTCCCGGTGTTTCAATTATAGTCAAAATAGGTTTTGGTCCGTTCCCAGCTTCAGCAGGTTCGTTGTCCGGTAAACTGCCGAATTTAGTTAAAATAAGCGTTTTAAAAGTCAAAAAAATCCCATTTAATCTATATAGTTCATAAAATCCTGGAAATTTTTGTAGAAATCAGTAAAAATATATAGATTCCAATAAAATTATTTTGGGAATTTATAAAGCCTTTTAACTTCTCAAATAAATCATTTGTAAAACAGTATTTAACCAAATAATTCACTTTGTTTATCATCCGATGTCCAAAAATTCCCAAAATATTCCTGGAACTTCCTTATATATCCAGGAAGTCTCTGTAAAATTTGGGATTTTTCCGATTTTGTTTCAGTGCGTTTTCGGCCACCGATAACTCAAAAAACGCGGATTTTTAATCCAAATCAAAACTCAACCAATAGACTCCGAAGCTTCCTAGAACCTTTCCCATATGTTTCTTAGTGTTCATGTAAAGTTTGGTGATTTATTGACTTTGATTGGTATTTTTTCCGAATTTCGTTTCGTAAAACAGTAAAAAATTCACCAAAATTCGTAGAAAATTCCAAATATTCTAAACTTTTATGTGGAGCTTCCTGTCAATACCCTACATTAGCACACCAAATTTCAGCTCAATCCAATACCCACGGACCAAGTTATGGTCCAAACAATATTCTGCCTATACTAGTTTCGAGTTTTGGGTGATATACCTAGCGATTCCTTCGATTCCAAGTGTTTTTCTTGAGTCCAGAAGTGGGTGTGAGCCATATTCAGTACCTATATACCAAGAACAATCCAACCATGCCATAACCCATGTCAATCAAGCCTTGTTTCATTGTTTTTCGGTTAAGCGATTTCTTAAGCGATTTTGGTAGATTAGGGTATCAAAACACGAAGTTTTGTGGTCTTGGCTACCGTATAACACCAGGGAATCCACAAGTTGTTCTTATTCAGCCAAGAATCTTGTTTAAACCCTCCAAAACATGGATTAAAAAGGGTTTTTCGGTTATAAATCATGTTTAATCAAGAAAAACTTATCAAAACCTCTTAGAAATTAAAAAATTACCGAGATTTAGTTGAGTTTTGATGATGATCAGCTGGTGTTCTTGAAGAATATGTGCAGAATTTTGGATAAGATGAAGGAATTTTTGGAGAAATAATGAAAAAATAAAGAAAAAAACCTTTATATAATAAGGTGGGGTGCCCCTACGCCACCCTCGCTTTGTCGTGCTTCATCTTTTCATGTTAAAAGATGATGTTTATCTTTGGTGGAGCAATTAGGTTCGTTTTCAGGTCTCAGACGCGTACCCGATTTGCGAAACGGACTCTTTTTCTCGCGTTCTTAGTTTCAAAAGACTCGGTTTTAAAAATTATGCATAACCGTCTCGAAATCCGAAACCAGTTACGTTTTAATCATAAAAGCCTCGTATTAGGGTAGTTTCAGTGTTTTTAAGCTTGATTGACCGTTCCTTGCATGTTTGGTTGTCTTTCGTTGCTCTCAAAACGAAGGCGTTTCCCCAACCGGGAAGTTGCCTCATTTTGCGTGCCCGAGCTCTGATTTGCTTCAAATCCTATGTCATGGTCTATGGCACATACTAAGATGTTTTGTAAACTCAAAATCATAAATAGCCCTATCGTTGGCCTAATAATCATCATCAAATGAAAACGTCATGTCCCCGTTTAACACGTTGTTAAAGGCTAAGGACACCAACCTCACATCATTGGCCCTTAATAGTGTCATGTAAACCATGATGTGTTCCCAGAGACGTTAATCCATTCACGACTTTGTCTTTCCATGTAGGTGACGCATAGCGTCAATGTAATGTTTTTGGTAATTACCTGGCATATACTCCTATTATGGTAGGTGTCACATTTTCTAGAATTCGTATCATCACACATAATCACAACAATACCATGATATACATATCATGTCTGGTTACCACAGACTTGTACCAATCAAAGTTTACCGAGATTTTTCACAATTGTCACACAGATCCTATAAAAACTTTGGATTCAGGATCCTCAGGATCTAGCAGAATATCCTTGACGTCTTGTTCTCTAGCCTCCATGACGTCTCTCGGAGGATACTTTAATTGCTATGCTTCCCTGGGCTTTGGAGCTGGCTTCATTGAGGAAGTGTAGCAGTTCTTGGCTTCCTGTTGGTCACTCTCTATTTTGACAATTCCCCAGGGAGTTTGTAGCTTGACACACTGGTGATATGTTGAGGGGACTGCCTTCATATCATGTATCCATGGCCTGCCAAGGATAACATAACAACAAGATAAGCAGTCTATTATACAAAACTTCTGAATAGAATTTACTCCCTCTATGTAAATTGGGAGTTTGATGTCCCCTAATGTATTCTTGGTTTCTCCACTGAATCCATGGGCACTGATGATCTGGGAACGATTTCGGATTAAGGAATGTTCATTCTCTTGAGGACATCCAATTTATATTCACCAAACTTCCTCCGTCAATGAGGATCCTGCGAACAAAATGGTTAGAAATAAACAATGTAATGACTAAACCGTCGTGATGAGGATCCTGTATATCTACACAATCATCCTCATCAAAGGATATCACTTTCTGCTAAGTTAACGTAGATGTTCGAACTGGTCTTTCTCCATTTTCCATCTTCGTTTCCTTGGCATGTCTCTTTGCTGCAGAAAATGAGGTTCCACATATATCAGAACCTCCGGAGATGAAATTAATGATCTGAGCATCACCGATGGAGGAGGAACTCTCTCAGGAACTTTCTCAGAATCCTGGGTCCTTGATCATTTCCTTCCAAGCAACTCCTTCAGGTATCCCTTGCTGAGAAGATAACCAATTTCCTTCCTCAATGCTATACACTCGTCAGTGAGGTGACCGAAATCCTCATTATAAGCACACCATTTGGACTTATCCTTGTTGGTTGTGGGCTTCTCATTCTTTAGCGGCCACCTGGCTTTGTCACCTAGGTTCTGCATAGCAAGGATTAATTCACTGTTACAGCTAAAAAACAATATTCAGAAATATCCTTGCTTGGATCGGTTATTCTTGAAGAATGATCCTTGCTTCTCCTGCTTTGAGGATCCTGACAGTCTTTTCAGGATCCTTTTGTCATCCTCTAAACGGATGAACCTTTAGGCCCTGTTCCTCACTTCGTCTAAATTCCTGCAGGGTATCATAACAAGGTCATCATAGAAGGAGGAATCCTTTAGCAATCCCACAATGAATGCCTCCACAGTAGTGGCAATATCTAAATTAGGGATTTCTAAGTATTCTCTACTAAATTTAGTAATGTAATCTCTTAATGATTCATCACGCCCTTGGGTTATCCTATACAAATCACTAGTTAATCATTCAAAGGTTATACTACACGAGAATTGATTATTGAACAAATTAACTAAATGAGAAAATGAAGTAATTGAGTGAGGATGAAGACTTGGCAGCCATTTTAATGCTGATCCAGTGAGTGTGGATCCGAAGCCCTTGCAAAGACAGGCTTCCTTTAACCTTTCTGGAATGGGGTTAATCTCCATTCTTTCCCGGTATTGTGCTACATGCTCCTCCGGATCAGTTGTACCATCATATAACTTCATGTTGGGGGTCTGAAAGCGTTTCTGTATCTCAACATTGCATATAGGAGGTGCAAAATAAGACACCTTGTGACTTCCATCTAGGATCTCAGGAATGGGTTTGACCACTCCCGGGACACTGGATATCATATCCTTAAGCTTCTAAAGTTCCCTGGCCATAGCCTGCTTGATACCTGCATCCTGCATGAAACCATAATTAGTACCAAAAGATGTATTGACATTGTTACCACATGATTTATTCGGAAGTGATATGCCAGAAATATATCCAAAGGTAGAAACTTCAGGTGCAACAATTAGACCAGATGAAGCAATAGTCTACATAGGAATGGAGTCTCCTATGTGAACTTCAGAACTCCTGGATGGTTGACTCCCTGAGGATCCTTGACCTTGATAGATGTTGGGTCCAGGATACGTGGGTGCTGAAGGCCTTGGAGGATAATCCATGGATCCTTGAACCTGTGACGAGGATCCTTGATGCTTGAAGTAGGATCCTTGAGCTGGAACTGTCTCCAAGTATCATCCCGAAATGAGGTAAGCTCATTGATGCTGAAATGAGGATCCATAAGGTTGGTAGTGAAATGCTTGAGGCTGCGTCATCGCCAGTGATCCATACTGCAATCCTGAGGATCCTTGATACTGAACACCAGATGTTTTCGAATGTTGAATTGTAGATGTTAGAGTGGCAAAATCCAACGACCTGGGCATCAATGGAGAGTGATCCTCCGTGATCTCTTCTATTTTTTGATTTCATCAATTTCACGAAGGAACCTCTGGTTTGTCTTGTTCTGCTGTTCCATGTATCCTTTCATCTGCAAAATCAAAGTAGAAAGATCACTGTTAGTAGGTGTATTGGAAGAAACAGTAGGAGCCTTTGAGAAGACGGGTGTTGGTTTCTTCTGAGCATTGTCAGCACTCCTCAAGGGTGTAGGGTGAATGGAGGCAACGATGCACTAGTCTGAGATGAGGTAACTGCCGGCATGGCACTTGAAGCATATTTTCCCTGAGAAGCCATGTGGTTGATGGAAATGAACAGAAATGAATGAAATGAGTGAGATTTTTAGAATCAGAAGCACCGATTGCCCCATGGTGGGCGCCAAATTATTTGGTCAATAATCTGATTAAGGATACTGTAACCAAACTTTGATTGTGAGGTAGAGTGCTTAGGTGTTGAATAGTCGTATAAACAAGTAGAAGTGTAAACAACGATGAACATGACGATTTATACGAGGAAAAAACCCTTGATCAATGCATGATCTCCGACATAAAATACCTTGGATGATGGAAACTACCGATCACCAAATGTATAGCAAAATGTAGTGACAATTCTAGTACAACTTCGGAAGATAACAAGCTCGGTACAATGTTTTGCTAAAGTGTTTGTGTTTGCGAGAGAATATCAGTATATTCGGTTAAAAGCAATGTGTGTGTTTTTAGCTTTGTTATCCCCTTATAAAATTAGAAACATTCTAGATAACAAACTATCCGCCAATCATGCAAGCTTCCCACGTTCACTTTCAATGGTCACCACTCTATTTGCACGTGCTAGAATTAGAGCATATTCCCCGATATTCAAGCATTGACTCAGTCTATTTTGTTTGATACTTGCGAACATAAACTAAGGCACAAGGAACAATTGTTAATAATCATAGATATAGATAAGGATCCTCGATCCTCAGATTCCCTACACTATCCGCTAAGGATCCGTGATCCAGGTCTAATCTTAGGATACATGATCCATAACTCAGAATCCATGCCCTAACAATTAATATGTGTGGCGACATAAGAAGCACTCAATCCTTGAAGATTTGGTGCCGATTAACCTTGATTGTGACACGAAAGCACTTCATGCAGCCACACAGACCCATGAGTGGTGCTCGGCAGTACCCAGTAGATCTAACCCTTTAGTTCCTCGGTCTGTATGTGATTAATGGTGCTTAAGTTCCACCCTATTCGCACATGATCTAGGTGTTTCATTTCCCCCCGAGAGTTGTAAAGCCAAAATGCGTTTAAAAGAAACGGGGGACATGAACTCACAGCTTTGCGTCCGAAAGAAATGCGTGTCACACCCAACCGATGGCAGAAATATCGAGGCAGGACGAAAAAGATTGCTCATTGCTCATAAAACTAAATGTGACAATAATTAATTAAATCCGAGTTTCATTTCATAGCAAAATGTCGTTACAATACAAGGGAAATTTAAATAACAACATTAACATGAAAAAATTGATACAACAATATTAAACCTAAACGTCTAAATGTGTATCTAGCGTCATCGCTACTTCGTTTTCTAGGCATCAACCTTCTAAACCTGTAACATGTTTAAAATACGAGTTCAATGCAAAATCAAAGGCGAGTACACAAGTTTTAGCATAAGCATACGTATACGAATAAAGTTTAAAAAAATCCTCATGGCAACTACGATTGATACAAGAGCAATATACAAGGCATGTAATACTTCTAGTCAAACCCTTAACGCAAACACGATATTTTAACATGGCCTCTAGATTTCATGAGTAGGGGGATGCGTTACTTCCTATAGCGCTATACATGTCAAACGAAGGCTTAAAAATAAGTTAATGACTAAAGTATCTCATAAAGAATGTCCAATATATAAGCATCAAGTAAACGATTTAAGTATTCAAGGATATAGGATTGTTTGTGCATTTCATAAAGTTTATGTGTTGTGATTTTGTCTATGCTAAACATGTTACACCTAAAAGTGTTATAAATGAAAGTGGGTTGAGTCTACTCACGGTTTTGCTAAGTCTTCTAATTTGACAAAACCATGAAGGTAGTTGTTTGATGGGATGAACGCCGAGTTATCCTACAAAAGGAAAACAAAGGCGTATGAGGATTAAGGATGATGATGGAACATTCAGAATGGAGATTCAAAGTATGACAAAGAATATTATACGAAAATAGTTACTAAGGTATTAGCAATTGTCTTTGACACTATAATAATCCATAAGGATTGAATGTGATTTCATAGGTTCAAGACCTATTAGAATCGTGACAAGGAACTATACGCCTTAGATAAACTTATTAACTTGATAGGTGATTAGTTAACCAATATCAAGGGTTCCGTTTTTTTAAGGATTATATTATACTTCGTACATATATTTATATATAATTAAACTTCAACTAACAAAGTTCATGGAAGTCATGGAGGAGGTAGGAGGTAGAACCATCCATTTAGGAACCTCGTATGATGTTCACCACAACAAAAGTTACCATAGGTAACAAGGAGGGTCTTAGAACAATAATATGAACAAGAATGTAAAGTGTGTCACCACGATACCAAGTAGCCAAGTGAAATACAACCCAGTGAGTACCCTTTGACACACGTCAAAGGCTTAACGGGGTTGTGACACTTGCAATCTAGCAAACTAACTTGGGATAATGATGAAAATCTTCAAGTGATGTGTGGTCCCAAAGTTAGGATAGCCCAAGCTAACCAAGGTGGACACACATGAACAAGTTCAAGAACTTGCATCACTTGTGAGCTTAAAGCCTATGAAAACAGAAAGTTTGTGAGGATAAATCCTCTGGGTTGAATGTCTCAACCTTGTTTTTAAACCTAACCAACCACAAGTAGTATTGTAAGCATTAGGACATAGGTTTGAGTTGAATTAGACTCAAGTTTGATAAGATTAAACAAGTTTTGAAAGAGTTTAAAACACACCAGAAAGTTTTTGAACACTTTAGGTGCATTTCTAAGTCTGGATTCTGCATGGAGAACCCTTGGATTGAAACCTAAAGATTATCTAAGTAATTAGAAAGAAGAATCAAGAGATTTTGTTGAGTTTTGAGCAAGTTATGCTCACTTTTGTAAAGGTGTATGAATCTGCCCAAAAATTCTGATTTTGCAAGAACGTGGGATGATTTGAGAGTGATTTAGGAAGGATTAGATAGTTGTGAAAGTGTAAAATGGCTTTGATTAGGGTTGTATTTATAGGGGAAGAGTGGGGAGTGGTTAGGAGGTGTTTAATGGGGCATTAGAGGTGATTGGGTGAGGTTTATGCGTGTGGATCCGTGCATAAACACGAGCCAAATCAATCTGTCCCACCCAGAGTGCCTTACGGACCATAAGGGTTTCCCTTGTGGTCCGCAAGGACCGGGTCCGGGACCAACTTTTATATTTTGTTGTTTTGATCAAGTGTGACGGGTTTGTAAGTTGTATAATGGTAATTTATGATACAATAAGGTGTTATAAGTATACAAGGCATGCTATAATGTATGTATATGTATAAAAGGATCGAGATTGAGTATCAACATCGTGTATAATGTATGCATAAAGTATAAACGTCACGTATTCACAAGTGTGTCACGTTTTCGAGTATAAACATCATGTATAAGTATGTATGGTTAAGAATAACAAGTATAGAGATAAAAATGTATAATTTCCATTATGATTCAAGTCTCAATTATAACGATTACAACAAAATGAAGAATACGAATATAATGGTTTCCAAAAGTAGAATTACTACACGAGCTTGCTATAAATAGAAAGTAGGAAAAAGCGAGGCGTTACAGTCTCCCCTCCTTTAGGAAATTTCGTCCCAAAATTTAGGAAGATGTAACGAAAAGATGCGGATACTTAGTCTTCATATCGCTCTTGAGTTCCCAAGTAAATTCAGCGCCACGTTTCCCTTCCCATCGAACCTTGGTGATAGGGATTCGACTGCGCCTTAGTTGCTTGATTCCTCGGTCAATGATTTCGACCAGTTTCTCCACGAAGTGCAATGTATTGTTGATTTGAAGATCTTCGAGTGGCACATGAAGTCCTTCTTTAGCTAAACAAATCTTGAGATTCGAAACACGAAATACTGGATGAACATAGTTGAGTGCTTGAGGTAGGTCCAGTTGATACGCTACCTTGCCAATCCTCTCGAGAATCTTGAAAGGTCCCACGTAGCAAGGAGCGAGTTTCCCTTTCTTACCAAAACGGACGCCCTTCCAAGGGGATACCTTGAGAAGTACATGATCACCTACATTAAATTCCAAGAGCTTGCGTCTTCTGTCAGCATAAATCTTTTGTCAGCTTCTGGCTTTAAGAAGATTATCACGAATTTGCAGGATCTTTTCCGTTGTCTCTTGTATTAGCTCAGGATCGGTGATTTGTATGTCTCCAATCTCGTTCCAACAAATAGGCGAACTACACTTACGACCATACAATGCTTCAAATGGAGCCATTTGAATGCTAGCATGATAGCTATTGTTGTACGAGAATTCAACCAAGGGTAAGTGCGAATCCCAATTGCCGCCAAAATCGATTACGCAAGAACGACACATATCCTCCAAGGTTTGGATTGTACGCTCGGTTTGACCATCAGATTGAGGATGAAAAGCGGTGCTAAGGTTAAGACGGGTGCCAAGGGAGGATTGAAACGTTTGCCAAAGGCGAGCGTCGCGATCAGAGATAATATCGAGAGGAGTACCCTGACGACTGATGACTTCATCCATGTAGATACGAGCCAATTTCTCGACTTTGTAATCTTCACGAATGGCGAGGAAATGAGCGGATTTGGTCAATCAGTCAATGATAACCCAAATACTTTCATGACCAAACGAGGTACGAGGTAATTTGGTGATAAAATCCATGGCAATGCTCTCCCATTTCCAGACATGGACTTCTAGTTGTTCGAGCAATCCAGAGGGACGTTGATGTTTGGCCTTGACTTTGGAACATGTAAGACACTTTGAGACGTAAAGGGCAATATCATTCTTGATCCCAGGCCACCAATTAGATGCACGGAGATCATGATAAATCTTTTTGGCGCCAGGATGAATGGAGTATCGGGATTTGTGAGCATCGTCCAACAAGGTGTTTTGAAGATTGAGACGATCGGGAATACAAATGCGACTGCGGTAGTAAAGAATACCAGCGGGCTTAGTTTCAAGTGGGTTTTCGACTCCACAAATTCAACTCGTTATCGAGGTTACCCTCGTTAATGATGGCAAATTGTGCTTGTCGAATTAACTCGTTGAGTTTTCCCACAATTTGGTAGCAACGAACACTCTTTACAGGGTGGTAGCGAATATCACAGTCGTAGAAGTTTAAGAATTCTACCCAACGGCGTTGACACATGTTGAGTTCCTTTTGATCAAAGATGTGTTGTAGGCTCTTATGGTCGGTGAAGACCGTACACTTTGTACCATCAAGTTAGTGTCGCCAAATCTTTAATGCAAAAACGACTGCACCAAGTTCAAGGTCGTGAGTAGTATAGTTTTCTCATGTATTTTGAGTTGCCTTGACGCGTAAGCGATAACTTTGTCTCGTTGCATGAGAACGCAACCAAGACCCTAGTTAGAGGCATCACAATACACGACGAAGTCGTTGTTTGAGAGTAAGGATAGGAGCATTACAGAGCATGTCCTTGAGTGCTTGGAAAGATTCCTCTTGTTCGGGACCCTAAACAAAGGGTTATCTTTTTGTGTCAACGAGGTCAAAGGAACAGCAATCTTTGAGAAGTTCGAGATGAAACGAGGATAACACCCAGCTAGGCCAAGAAACGAATGAATTTCAGAAGGCGACTTAGGTGCGATCTAATTCTTCACAGCTTCTATCTTTGCGGGGTCAACATGAATACCGAGTTCATTGATGGTGTGACCCCGGAATTGAACCTCATTTAACCAAAATTCACACTTGGAGAATTTGCATAAAGACGTTCGGTTTACAAAAGCTGAAGAGTGAGACGCAAATGTTGTCCATGCTCTTCTTTCGTCTTGGAGTAGATGAGGATATCGTTGATGAATACAATGATGAAACGATTGAGGAACGGTTTACACACGCGATTCATAAGGTCCATGAACACGGCGGGCGCGTTGGTCAAAACAAAGGGCATGCCCACGAACTCATAATGTCCTTATCGTGTGCGGAAAGCGGTTTTAGGAACATCTTCTTTGAGAACTCGAAGTTGATGATAACAGAGCGGAGATCAATCTTTGAAAAGCACGTAGCCCTTGTAATTGATCGAAGAGATCGTCAATACGAGGAAGTGGATAGCGGTTCTTGACTGTAAGCTTGTTGAGCTCACGATAGTCAATACACATGTGGAAAGATCCATGTTTCTTTTTTGACGAAAAGAACGGGAGCGCCCCAAGGAGAAGTACTAGGGCGTATAAAGCCTTTATCAAGAAGTTCCTGAAGCTGGCTCGATAGCTCTTGCATTTCCGAGGGTGCTAATCGATAGGGAGCCTTCGCAACAGGAGTTGTGCCAGGAATAAGATCAATATGAAAATCAACAGCTCTAGGAGGCGGAGGACCAGGAAGGTCCTCAGGAAAAACGGAAGGAAATTCACAAACGACAGGAACATCACTTATGCTTGGACCCTTGACTTTCTTTTCCACAACGTGGGCGAGAAAGGCAAAGTACTCCTTGTGCAAGTACTTATTTGCTTTGATGCACGACATAAGCTTGAGACCTTTAGAAGGTTTCTCACCATAGACGTGGAGAGAATCACCTTACGGAAGAGGGAGGAGGATGAATTTTTTGGAACAAACAACTTCGGCACGAACTCGCAGAAGCCAATCCATGCCTACTATGATGTTGAAACTTCCCATTTGCATGGGGATGAGATCGATGAAGAACGTATGATCGTTAAGAATCAAAGAGCAACCAGAAAGAACGAAATCAACGGAGATGGTTTTACCATTAGCGACTTAGACCGCGAAAGGATTAGGCAATTTAGATCGTTCGCACTTAAGCAAGGGTTCAAATTCTAGAGATACAAAGCTTCTATCGGCACCAGTATCAAATAGGTATGTAGCATAAATATGGTTCACAAGGAACGTACCAGTGATGAAAGCTCGTCCTTTAGCAGGCTCAGGCTGCTGCTGCTGTTGTTGGCGTGGTTGGTTGAGAAGAGGGCAAACATTGGCGAGATGATTTAAATCTCCACATTTGAAACACACTCGCACAGGGGCATTTTGTCGTTGTGGTTGAGCTTGGTTCGGGTTAGGGTTAGGATTTTGCATGATAGCTTGGTCTTGCTGGTTTTGGGGTGGAGAAAAGTTTCGGCAACGGTTAGCAAAATGTCCTAACTGTTGACATTGGGCACACTTGCAACATGGTGTGCCAACGAGATGGTGGTAGGAGCAGTTAGCACACTGGGGATGAGGTCCAGTGTAGCCACGCTTGGGTTGTTCGATGGTAGCGGGGTGATGGCTGCAATGGTTTGGAGAGGTTGGGGGTTTTGCGGAGTGACGACCGCATTATTTTGAACAGAAGCCTTTTGCTTCTTGTTCCAGTTGTTGTTCTTTTTTGTTTGGGAGGGAGAAGATTCGGTAGTGGTGGTAGTGTCGGTGATGGCTTGGTGCGCATGCTTCGTAGGAACCCTGTCGTATGCCCCTTGAAGGATGCAATTGTTGTTAAGCTGAATGGTTATGCTAAAGGCTTCATAGAGGGTTCTTGGGTTTGTGGCGGCTACTCATGATCACAAACTGATCAGTCCCTCAGCGTCGCTCCCTTGCTGTGTGAGATTCCAAAATTCGTTCACAAGCTTCTGCGTCTCGTGGGGAGGAGATAACTGATCCTTCATGAGATGCTTAAGCTCGTCCCAAGGTAGAGTGTGGGCTGCTTCGTTGCCACGCTTGTTCCGTTCAATAGTCCACCACTCGAGGGCTCTCTTGCGAAAGATCCCGGTAGCGTTGAGGGTTCGAAGTTCACAGGGCACACGCCCTGAAGAAATGTCAGTTCCATAGCGTCAAACCAATTGATCATGGCGGTGACACCGTCCATGCCAGTGAATTCGACTAGTTTGCAAGCCATGAAATGCTTGAATTGGTAGGACGTTTTGGGGGTTTCGGTTTTCAAATCGGTGGATGATTTAGGTGTGGCTTCGGTGTGGATGGTTTGAAGTTGGCTAACAATATCGGGGATGACACGGGCCATTTGATCGGTCATTTGTTCAGCGACAAGACCAATAAGATCTTGTTTGGAGTTGGAGTCCTCATTGTTGATGTTGTTGTTGTTGGACCCCTTGTTGGACCTCTTGGATTTCTTGGATGAGTTAGGAGAATTCATCTAGAGGTTTAACATAGAAGAAAGGGATGAGACTTGATCATAATACGGAAAAACAAGTTTTGCATGTATAAGCATGTATAAGGTTCAAGTATGGTTCACATAAGATTGCATGGGTTCATCAAGTATGGTTCATAAAGTTTGCATGAATTTATCAAGTGTGACATGTATAATCACGTATGAATGCGAATAAAGAGTATAAATTTAGTGTGTTCACGGTTAGTATTGTTTTTTATTGCGATAAACGTGCGAGTTGTGTAACGGTTCGAAATGAATAAGGTACCAAGTATAAAATCACATAAAATTGAGATAACATAAAAGATTGGCTAAATAAAACATGGCATTGTTTCGTGTAAAGAAACGACGACTATTCCAAAGTGATTCGTAAGATCTTTTGAGTTAGGGAACATGCTTTGGCCTAACAGGTAAAACGCTCTCGTCGAGAAGCGATAAACGGCATTTTACCCTTACAGTTACTACATGTCCCTAGTCGATCGAAATTTTGAGACTTTGGCGAGACTGAAAATCGAGCAATGGGACTTAATCGACAAGGTGCGGGTTTCACCCCTAACTTGACGATTTCGTACCCTAGGTGTGGTTGTTTCTTACTAACGAGGAGCATATTCCGACTCGTTTGTAAGATCCACTAGAGTATGAAATGGAAGTTTTCCATCAAGATGTGGATATCACTCCTAACTTGATGGTATAACTTCATGAAAAATCGAATACGCGGAATGAGAGATTTCACCAAAAATTGTAAGTCACTGGACCTATTTTGGTGCAAATCGCCTCGTTTGCATCACGAGTGTCTTCAAGTCTTCAAGTGTATTGTGTAAACGTCTTAGGGAAGACCTTATGTAAGTATTAAGACCAAAAGATAAGGAAGAAGCAATGAGGAAAAATAAAGTTTTAAGCATAAGACAAGAATGATCAAAATGGACACTTAAACTATAGACTAGGTCGAACATGGCAATTCTACCAAATTGCCCTATAGTTATCGCTCTGATACCAATCTGTCACACCCCACCGATGGCGGAAACATCGAAGCGGGAAGAAAAAGATTGCTCATTGCTCATAAAACTAAATGCGACAATAATTAATTAAATCTGAATTTCATTTCACAGCAAAATGTCGTTACAATACAAGGGAAATTTAAATAACAACATAACATGACAAAATTTGATACAACAATATTAAACCTAAACGTCTAAATGTGTATCTAGCGTCATCGCTACTTCGTTTTCTAGGCATCAACCTTCTAAACCGGTAACATGTTTAAAATACGAGTTCAATGCAAAATCAAAGGTGAGTACACAAGTTTTAGCATAAACATACGTATACAAATAAAGTTTAAAAAAATACTCATGGCAACTACGATTGATACAAGAGCAATATACAAGGCATGTAATACTTCTAGTCAAACCCTTAACGCAAACACGATATTTTAACATGGCCTCTAGATTTCATGAGTAGGGGGATGCGTTACTTCCTATAGCGCTATACATGTCAAACGAAGGCTTAAAAATAAGTTAATGACTAAAGTATCTCATAAAGAATGTCCAAGATATAAGTATCAAGTAAACGATTCAAGTGTTCATGGATATAGGATTGTTTGGGCATTTCATAAAGTTTATGTATTGTGATTTTGTATATGGTAAACATGTTACACCCAAAAGTGTTATAAACGAAAGTGGGTTGAGTGTACTCACGGTTTTGCTAAGTCTTCTAACTTGACAAAACCGTGAAGGTAGTTGTTTGATGGGATGAACGTCGAGTTATCCTACAAAAGGAAAACAAAGGCGTATGAGGATTAAGGATGATGATGGAACATTTGGAATTGAGATTCAAAGTATGACAAAGAAACTTATACGAAAATAGTTACTAAGGTATTAGCACTTGTCTTTGACACTATAATAATCCATAAGGATTGAATGTGATTTCATAGGTTCAAGACCTATTAGAATCGTGACAAGGAACTATACACGTTAGTGATAAACTTATTAACTTGATAAGTGATTACTTAACCAATATCAAGGGTTCGGTTTTTTTAAGGATTATATTATACTACGTACATATATTTATATATAATTAAACTTCAACTAACAAAGTTCATGGAAGTCATGGAGGAGGTAGGAGGTAGAACCATCCATTTAGGAACCTCGTATGATGTTCACCACTACAAAAGTTACCATAGGTAACAAGGAGGGTCTTAGAACAATAATATGAACAAGAATGTAAAGTGTGTCACCACGATACCAAGTAGCCAAGTGAAATACAACCCGGTGAGCACACTTTGACACACGTCAAAGGCTAAACGGGGTTGTGACACTTTCAATCTAGCAAACTAACTTGGGATATTGATAAAAATCATCAAGTGATATGTGGTCCCAAAGTAAGGATAGCCCAAGCTGACCAAAGTGGACACACATGAACAAGTTCAAGAACTTGCTTCACTTGTGAGCTTAATGTTCTATGAAAACAGAAGGTTTGTGAGGATAAATCCTCTGGTTTGAATGTCTCAACCTTGTTTTTAAGCCTAACCATCCACAAGTAGTATTGTAAGCATTAGGACATAGGTTTGAGATGAGTAAGACTCAAGTTTGATAAGATTAAACAAGTTTTGAAAGAGTTTAAAACACAACAGAAAGTTTTTGGACACTTTAGGTGCATTTCCAAGTCTAGATTCTCCATGGAGAACCCTTGATTCAAACCTAAAGATTATCCAAGTAATTAGAAAGAAGAATCAAGAGATTTCGTTGAGTTTTGAGCAAGTTATGCTCACTTTTGTAAGGGTGTATGAATCTGCCCGGAAATTCTGATGTTGCAAGAACTTGAGATGATTTGAGAGTGATTTAGGAAGGATTAGAGAGTGGTGAAAGTGTAAAATGGCTTGGATTAGGGTTGTATTTATAGGGGAAGAGTGGGTAGTAGTTAGGAGGTGTTTAATGGTTCATTAGAGGTGATTTGGTGAGGTTTATGTGTGTGGATCCATGCATAAACGTGAGCCAAAACAATCTGTCCCGTCCAGAGTGCCTTACGGACCGGGTCCGTGACCAACTTTTATATTTTGTTGTTTTGATCAAGTGTGACGGATTTATGAGTTGTATAATGGTATTTTATGATACAATAAGGTGTTATAAGTATACAAGGCATGCTATAATGTATGTGTATGTATAAAAGGATCGAGATTGAGTATCAACATCATGTATAATGTATGCATAGAGTATAAACGTCGCGTATTAACAAGGATGTCACGTTTTCGATTATAAGCATCATGTATAAGTATGTATGGTTAAGTATAACAAGTATAGAGAAAAAAATGTATAATTTCCATTATGATTCAAGTCTCGATTACTACAAAATGAAGAATACGAATACAATGGTTTCCAAAAGTAGAATTACTACACGAGCTTGCTATAAATAGAAAGTAGGAAAAAGCGAGGCCTTACAATGTGCTAGCAAAGCGGGTATCCAAATACGTAGTGCAACCTACAAGTGTTCTAACTCATTAGACACTTAGGTCTTTACTAAACCGTGTACACACTGCTCATCTTGAATGTCGTTACGTTTGTATATTTGTTGTTCATTTGGAAACCCATGTTTGTTTTTAATACGTTGGCATTTGATTTGTATGTTTGTTGTTAATATATATATATATAATTCATTTATATATATATATATATATGCTCTTTTGTATCCATGTTGTGTATGAACGGGCCTCGCCCATATGTGTCTTCGTGTCTCGCCCGGTGTAAGTGGGCCTAGCCCATATGCGTCTCCATCTCTCGCATGGTGTTAGTGGGCCTAGCCTGCATGTGTCTCTGTGTCTCGCACGGTGTTTCATCGATAGTAGTTTTATATATATATATATATATTCTTCAAATATATATATATTTAAGGACAGCGAACCTCGTTCACTTGTATAAGTATGTTCGTTTCGTTTGTATATATTTGTTTTTAAAATATATAAATTACATCTTCACTAGATATATTAGCTAAAAATATTTATTTTTAACATCGTATTCATGTCGGAGTACATGTATGGTATCCTCTTGTATGTGTACGCTTAATCAAGTGTATCTGTGTACATTACTCCGTACTTGTGTAGTTGTACGTATACGTATACCATGTATATACTTCACTTATATATTCTATTGTAGGTATTTATGTTGTATTTATACATATATGTGTGATTTCACTAAGTGTGTTAGTGTATGTATTTTATACGTATAAGTATATTTATATACTTGTGTATTTTCACTTAGTTATTATTTATATAATACTTTCCGGAATTTAAGAGTGTTGAATTCCGCCATGAAACACACCTAAAACCCAAAGATAATAGATTGAAGATTACTAAAACATCATATTCAAACCATAATACTCCATAAAAACTTCAAACACACCATAGTAAAACTATAAATATAAAACACAACATACTAATCAACATAAAGCACATTAATGTTTGTCATTCCATAATCAGAGTCTTATCATCCAAAACACAACACAACCCTACATATAAGATGTTTTAGTACTTTTTACACCTTTTAGGAAATTTGGACTTTGTAGCCAACTCCTAGCCTATATATATATATATACTCCAGCTGTCTAAAAATGTATTATTTTTAGATTCTTTTCGTCGTAGTCATTTATATATATTTTCGTGGCGAAAATGCCCAAGCGTTTGTCGGTAAAGTGTATAAGCTTCTGGTCGTGATGATATAAACGATCGTTGTCGGTGACGATATACATTTAGTTTATTACCGAACTTTTATTTTATATTTAGTGTCGGTTTAGGATATATATATATATATATATTATTTATTCAATATATACATAAGTTAGTTTGTCCGTTCGTCCAATTTGTCCATTGTCTGAATATGTGGTTAAGGATATAATATAAGTGTGTGTGTGTGTATATATATATGTATCTTCTTGTTTTAGCATTCAATGCATCAAGCTTTGAGGATATGTATGTATGTATGTATGTATGTACGTATGTATGTATGTATGTATATATGTAACCATATGTATTCTTATACTTGGTTATCTTCAAGTATATGGTGTTGTTAAGGGTTTATGTTTATGTATTTAGTTAAACAAGCTTCCTAGCTTCTAGATACATACACATAAATACACACATGTATATACCCACATAAAAATGGTTTTCTAAGTATATATAGGGTTAGGATCATGTGAGAAGCACTAGGCTAATTGAGAAACTTGAGAAGCATTCTGGGCCACACATTTTTCCCAAAGCTTTTCCTAATATACACATATATATAGTTCAAAATTAACATATATGTATATTACGAAAAGCTATACATATGTGTATATTATGAAAAGCTTAAGGAAATGTGTGGTCCAGAATGTTTCTTAAGTTTCTCAAATAGGGTGGACTTCTCTTAGGATCCCCACCCTATATACACACACACACACACACACACACACACACACACTTCCATTTAACTTATGAAAATATCCTTAAGTATCTAACTTAAACTTTTCATCCAAGTTTGCCAGATCATGATTAAAGTTGCTAATCTCATTTAGTTATGATAATCACTCGTTAAACCCCAATTTAATCATGATTAGGATTTTAGAAAAATTTTCCATACTTTCCCCTATACTATGGACGTTTTCCATGTTTTTAAAACATATTCTTAACCAACTTTCAACCCAAATATCATCATGAACACAAATCAAGTTTCCAAACAACACTTTTCATGTATAAACACATAAGAATATCTTGCTAGATCTAAACATCTTGATGTTTAGATAACATTTTTAAGCATCGTTATGCAAGATCATTCAATCTAAACAACTACATTACACTAAACATCACAATCAACACATAAAACACATATTTATGTAGGATTATTATGTTTGATTTAGGGC
Organism: Scalesia atractyloides; assembly: GCA_947069175.1. NCBI lineage: Eukaryota > Viridiplantae > Streptophyta > Magnoliopsida > Asterales > Asteraceae > Scalesia > Scalesia atractyloides. Next base: position 32,160,560 of record CAMTDV010000005.1, read on the forward strand.
TTTAAGTATTATGGTTAGTGAATTTCAAGATGATCAAGGTGTACTTTCAAGATATACTAATTATAATAAACATAAATATGAGGTTAGATGATTTACAACTAGCACCAGGCTAGGGGAGCACAATGATGAAGATGATGAAGAGAATAAGAAGGTCTTGATGCTCCAGGAGGGTGTGTGATGCTCCAAATAAGCTTTTAAGTCGTTACACCACTGTAGATCTTCTTAAATTGGGTGAATGAGGCTTAATTTAAGTGTTAGGAGGTTGAAGATGGAAGGTTAAAGAAAGGTGCTTGGAGCCGTGAGCAACAGAGAGAGTAGAGGGGTTTTTGGTTTGTTTGATGTGTTGTGAACAGTGTAGAATATGAATGTGTTAATGTATTATAAGGATCCTTAGGTCTTGCAAGTCAAAGGAAAATTTATTAGGCCATATCTTGCACCATTCATCATCATAAACTAGTTCTAGGTTGTGCTTGTGGGGGCCCACATGGGGGGTAGGCACGGTAGGTTCATTTGTTTAAATATAACATGTGATAAATTCTTAAATCTTGATATTTTGGTCATTAGGTGTATCAAGATTAATTAGGGTGCTAATTAGTGTTTTGGTTGTTAAACAATGCAGGACCGATCCTCGATGCTTAGGAACCTAAATTTGATTTCTAATGTCCATAATAGCGGAAATATTACGTCGTGTTACCAATAGACAAGAATTAATCAGTTAAACATCAGTTTTATAGATCAAACGTTGAGATTACAAACTGACAGAGCTTCGTCTCTGAGATGCCAAAGTTACAAATGAGACACTCAAGCTAGGTATTTATAGTTCAACAAGTTCGGCCATGGAGGTGCAAGTTCACCCGAACTTGCCTATGCAAGTTCGGCCGAACATGCCTGGACATGTTAACACATGGGCGAACTTGGCTAAGACACTTCATGAACACATCATAACCTAGCCTATCCAGCTCTATACAATACAGACTCAATAATAGACTAAGACATAGACATTATGCACCAACAGACTCCCCGTTAGATATCGTCTTCGTCTTTTATCAGTCTTCAAAACTCTGTCTTCGTATCTACATTAACGTACTCGACCGAAGAAGTTCTTGTACGGCTTCTTTCGTCGTTCTTGTTTCGGATCCGGCGTCTGATCAGTTGGCGGTGGTTCTTTTAAAGTTAGCCATTCTGAGCGAACTTTGCCTTACCGCTTTTTCCATCTTTTCTTTGATCGCCTCACTTCTGGTTTCATCTTTAGAAACTCTATTCTTTCCAGATCCATCCACTTTGTCTGCCACATCTTTCCTGAATTTACTTCACGTGCATAGCAAACGTTGACAACTTTCTGATACTGCATCGCCTGTACCTTTTCTCTTTCTTCAAACACAATCTTGCTGTAGAAAGGGCATTTTATATCTTCTCTCGAGCAGTTAACCAACCACATAGGATCTAGAATCCTTATCGTCCTCCACAAACCTCTCATACCCTGATGACCCATCACTTCAACTCGTTCTTTAGCAATATCCAAGTGATTTTCAAACTTTAACACAATCACTGCTTCACAAGTAGCTGGATCAATCTGCCACCACTTGAATAAAGGATAGAAGTTCTGCTCGATCGGCATAAGTGGCATATTCCTCATGGCTCTAGGACGTTTCATAATTAACGTTATGTACTTTTCCCTTGTAACTTTATTGATCTTAACCCTTCGCCTCGGAATAAACGGCTTCCAGTGATTCCAACCTTTACTCGCTTCGTACTTAATCATCTTCCACAACAACTGATCAACTGTCTTCATATGATAAGTAACATTCACTGTTTGCACCAGGTCTTCCATATCCCAATACGGAAATGTCTTTAGATCAGCAAGATATTTGAAGTAGTGTACTCCAAACTCTCTTTTGATTGCATATACGTTGAGCTCTTTAAACCAACCCCAACTCAGTATACCTCCCAAAGAAACATCTTTATCTCTGGTGAAGAATGCTAGTGGACGTCGAAACTTACGTTCACGAGGCATCTCCTTGAACCAGGACTTTCTCGCTTCAGCTATCTCTTCTTTGGTCATTGGTTTAGGAATCTTTCCTTCACGTAGCTCTTCAGTAATCCTCTCTTTCAACATATCTTCATTCAGCTGTTTATACATCTCTTCAAATGTAGGAAAACTTTCTGAATCCTGACCAACATACTTAGCTTTTTGTTCTGATTCATCATCTGAGGAGCAATCTTCAACAATCACTCGATTATACTCATCGGCTTCAAACCTTCTTTCGTACTGATACTCTTTAGGTTCAAATGCATTGACATTCATAACCTCTTCAAAATCAAACTCTAAATTCTCAGCTTCAGTTTAAACGTTTCGCCAGATCTTCTTTCGTGTAGTTATGTACAAACTCACCTTCTTCAACAATGTGTTCCAACATCAGTATTAAAGGCTTCGTAGGTACTGCAGTCACAGGCTTCGCAAAACGATCAATATCCAACAAATCAATATCATCTGAAGGCCCTTTTTGCCCTGACTCCCCCTGGCTTTTATCTTCCATCTTATTTGATTCATCGTTCATCAGATCAGAAAAATCAAATTCATCAGAAACTTTAGCTTCATTAATCTTTAAACCTGTACCACCCTGATCAAAATCATCATCACCTTGATCAAAATCATCATCATCATCATCCCCAACATTCCAATCTTCATATCCTTCTTCCTCTTCTTCATTCTTATCTTCCTTTTCGGCTTCTTCATTGTCTTTTTCTTCAATAACAATGATAGGATCAGAAGGCTTGACAGATTCGTCAACCTTTTGGATATCAGACTCAGAAGCTTTTGAAACATCTTCACTAGGCTTCTCGGGGACATCGGAAGATTTCTCAGCAGTAGATTTAGGGGCTTCACCCTCAACCTGCTTCCCTTTACCACTTGCAGCCAATTCTCTCTCAGCACATTCATTGGCTTCTTGACGATCCAGACGATCGTATTCAGCAATAAATCAATATTCAGATTGTTAGATAACACCTTTTGTAATCTGATGAATCTTCAATCGTTCGAAGCTTGAATTTTCTTTAACTCTGCAATCTCTGTCTGTAGTTTCTCATTTGCATCCTGCAGACTTTCTATCAATGCCTTGAAATATTCTCGTTCATTCTCAAGCACCTTCACTTTATCATCAAGAATTTCTTTTCGACTTTGCTTTGATTCACCTTCTTTACAAGCTCAACCTTTTCAATCTCAATCTGTGCAACTTTATCTTCCAATACATTCACACGTTTTTCTAACATTTCAGCATTCGTCTCTGGGAAAAATTCATCCAAGTCTTCAAGACTGATTGGACCGTGTGGCATATCACCAAACATACTTCCCCTTGGCGTCTTTGGTGTTGAATCTTTTGGTGTTGCAACTTTCGGTGTAGACTTCTTCGGTGTAGAACTTTCAGGAGCAGAAGTCTTTGGAGCACTAGGCGATTCAGCGATCGGAACTTCAACAAATTCAGACACGGGAGGTTCTTGTGTAACTCCTGGCCTTTCAGCTTCGACATGAACAATGACAGGAGGTTTTTGTGGAGGAGGTTCTTGTGTGGCTCCTTTCTCCTGAGCACCAGAAGGTTCTTGTGTGGCTTTTGTGCTTTTCACCTTGCTTTTATACCTTTTGCTCACAGCTTTCTGAGCTTTCTTAGCTTTTCGTTTCCCTTTTGCATGAGGTGACCATGTAGTCTTCTTTGATATCTCAATTGCTGGAGACTTTGTTTGTTTAGAATTTTTCTTTGGCCTCTCCTCATCAGATTCTTTTTCAGCATTTAGATCAAAATATGCATCCAACTTTCTTTCTTTTTCTGCTCTAATTTCTACTTCTGTCTTTTCAGGCTCTTTATCAGATTCTTCATTTCCGGAAGTAGCAGAAATCACATCTTCTTGAGTCGTTTTCGCTGTTTCTTGATTCTCATTAACAACTGCAGCGCTCGATCCAGCAACTGCTTCAACATTTTAGTTTCCTCCTCATCAACAAGCAAAGTTTCAACTTTCTTTGACGCTCGCTTCTTTTTCGGCTTTTCAGCTTCAGCCTTCAAAAACCATTCACTCCTTGCCTTTGGTTTGAATTCTTTAAACCACTCCTGCTCGGCTTTAAGTTCTTTCTCATCGTGACTACCATCCTTTCTCCATTTGTTTCCAGGTGGCGAGACATAATCTGAATCTTTAATCGCTCCAAATACTGGCTTGGCAATAGGAGCTGAAGCTCGTTTTTGGAACTTGATAAGCTTCTTCACTGTAGTTTCATCGAGATGAACTAAATAAAGAACGTCATTCGGATCTCGAGCAATGTTAGCATACTTCTCATCAATCAACATCTGAATGAACCTTGGATAAAGACACAACCTCTAATCCTCCATGTTCTTCGACATGTGAGTAAACACTAACTTCGAAACGTTGAACGGCTCTTCAGAATAAGCGCCGTTGCCATGCTAGCCAAATAAAAATGTACATCATCCAAACCGGCTTTGCGATGGCTAAATGTATGAATCAACGCATGAATCAGAAGCTTGTAGGGGTTAGGCACTTCCCCTTTCTTTAGCGTTGGTTTGTTTACACTTCCTTTGTATCCCATGCGGAAAAAGCATCCGCGAACCATCTTCTCATCTAAATGAATTGGGTCGTCTTCTTTCTCTTTAAGCTCCAAAATCCTTCGAATATCACCTTCGGTTACTGTGATCGGCTTTAGCTCATCACTAACCTATACTGTAGAAGAGATTGTCTTCTCGTCAGCGCTCAAGCTTGCGTTCATCCATAAATGAACAATATGAGAACGATATGATACGGTGCGCTCAGTATTGCACAATATGACTATCTTCGAGAAACTTCAAGATATTATCATATTCTTTCAGCGATGAACAAATAGACTTGTCAAACGTGATGCAGGTATTGTGAGTTTTTGAAAACTCAACTGAGATAACACGCGCTGGAACCTGTGCCTGAAAAAAGATATAAAACAATTAGCACGCTCTTCGAGAAAAAAATCACAAAAAATTTTCTAACACTTTAATCAAGTTCGGGCGAACTTGATTAGGTGTTACAACATTCTGTTTTGATCAAGTTCGCCCGAACATGTGAGAAACATGTTCATCATTTTCAAATGCAAGTTCGGGCGAACTTACAACAAGTTTTATTATTCAATTTTATCTAAGTTCGGCCGAACATGTATGAAACACATGTTTCTCATTAAAGAACAAGTTCGGGCGAACTTACGATTTAAACAAATCATTTTCTATTGACATAAGTTCGGTCGAACATGATTGGATCAAAACAATTTAATAAACAAGTTCGGTCGAACATGCTTCTGGATCTATTAATCATGTTTTGGACAAGTCCGGTCGAACTTGACAACAAGTTCGGCCGAACTTGTCGTCTTCTTCAACAGACCAAACAAGTTCAAACATGCAAAAGTGCATTTTAGTTCAATCAAAATCAATTTCACGGTTGATTTTAAGTATAGATCAAAGATCTATGTTCAATTTTGTCCAACAACACCTAAATCTATCAGATTTTAAATTTTAGATCTGGTTTTGTTTGTTTAACAGTATTCATGGTTTAATCTCAATTTAGTACCTCTGCCATAGTGATTGGTGTGCTAATCACCAAAAACTAACTCAAATTGGACAGCATAACGTATAGAGTTGTCAAATTCACACAAATGCTCTCAATGCTCAAGTTCGCTCAAAGTAGCGGATAACAGGTAAATGAGTTCGGCCGAACTTGAATGGTTTTTATACCATGTCAAGTTCGGGCGAACTTGCTAAGCCCATCATGAAGGCCCAGAGTAAGTTCGAGCGAACTTATTATAAAAACAATCAATCAGCCATCTGCAAGTTCGGTCGAACTTGCTGAATGTTAAACTTGAATTGTTTAGCAAGTTTGGCCGAACTTGCTAAAACTCAAAATTTTAACTTTTTTCAATTTTTCATTTTAACCCCTGAACTTTCCAACTTTTTACCAGTTATGAAAATCCACTCAGTTGCCAAGTCCAAGTTAATGACCTTGGTTAACCGATTTGTCTGCCGAGTCCAAGTTAATGACCCCGGTTTGACCTGTTACGAACAAACTGTTGATATTTTCAAAATCAAAGTTTCAATTAATGAACTTTTCATCGTTTTATCTTTTCAGATTTAACAGATTAGCTCCCAGCCGTTGTTAAAGAGATTCCCACCAGTTCTAGCATCTTACCAGACTTTGAAGATCCGTTTCCAACATTGGTTTGCTAAAAACAAATGTAGAAATAAAATCTTTTTGACTTTTTGAATGTTTATGTTAAAACACACTGAAAATCTCTTTGATTTTAATCTGCAAAACTGAAATACAATGAAATAAGCAATGTAAATTATGTACAAACATATTTACAGACATATTATTGTGAATTCGTGTCTAAGGATCATATCAGTTGATTGAGACATATCACCAGTACCGTTGACCTTTAAATGACTTTAAGTTTTAAACTCGTTTACCTAGATTGTCGATATGTTTGTCCACTTAAGCTTTACCATATTTCTCAACTGTTTCAAGATATGTTAAGGTATGATTTATGAAACTTGACTTATCTGTGGTTCCCACTTCTTGAATATACTCCCATATCCAGATTCCCTAGATTTCATCTTACAGGTGAATATAGCGTAATTGATATCTGTATCTAGGTTGTGCGAGACCTTGAGAGCTCAGGTTAGTACTATCATACAGACAAAGAGAAGAAGGGTCGTCTTTAAGGTGTGTTCCACTTAAGGAATCTTTTCAGCATTGCATATGATTATATCTTTCGATACTTTTCAATATTGCATGCATTTTAAGGGTTTAAAGCGAAAGAATTATAGAAGTTCTAGGCCATTGCTTCCGCAAAATCAAAAGAACTTGTATAATACCCCAGATATCAACTATCTATAAAGACCTCGTATCTCAGAATAAGGCAATCTTTCAAACCAAATTTCAGAGTACTAAGTCCATATATCCAAGATGTGTTAGTCCACAAGTTAAGCAGTTGTAAAATTTAGTTTATATCTCGAAAACAGTTTACTGAACTTGTTAAGCCTATCGACACATCTGCAGTAAGACTCGTTTATCACTTTTAAACTTTACATTTCTTTAGCATACTGTGATAGTCCACTGATGTACTATCATTTCCTTTTATGACACTGAATTCTTTTTTTCTTTTTCGATGATTTTGTTCATTATGAATTTTTATATGTTTTTGGATTTTAAAATTTTCGAATGTTTTTGTATTTTCTCCAACATTTCTCCCCCTATAATCAAAAACATCTTTTTGAATTTTAGTATTTTTTAACAAAATTCTAAAGTAGAAATATATTTAGAAACCAATGTGGATCACACGAACTCGTCGTCCGATCCGTATTCAACCTCATCGTCCGCACCTGTCAGCAAATTTTTCATACCGTTAATTCTCAGTAAGTATTTAAATCATGACAAAGAAAATGGTTTGGTATAAAAATCAGCCTTTGTTCGTCGGTGTGGATTTTTTCTATTCATACCAATTTCTTTTCGTAGCAATCACGAATGTAATGATAACGAATTTCAATGTGTTTTGTGCGTGAGTGATTAACCGGATTTTTAGTTATATCGATGGCTGCCTTGATATCAACATACAGCGGAGTGTCTAGAAATTGCAGACCAAAGTCTCTCATCTGCTGTTGAATCCACAGAATCTGTGAACAACAGCTGGAGGCCGAGATATACTCAGCTTCACAGGTAGAGAGAGCGACCGTAGTCTGTTTCTTACACTGCCAGGTTACCATTCTTGTTCTGAAGAACTGGCATCCCGCTGTAGTTGATTTTGAATTCAACTTATCTACACCAAAATTGGAATCAGCATATCCTGTGAGATCGAAATTGTCGTTCTTCGGGTACCAAAAGCCGGTGCTTGGGCATCCTTTCAGATATCTGAAGATACGCTTCACGATCTGCATGTGTAAGATCCTCGGGCTTGACTGATATCTGGCGTATAGGCAGGCTGGATACATAATATCTGGGCACGATGCCGTCAGATACATCAGTGATCTAATCATCGATCTGTATAATGTCTCGTCAACTTTGGCTCTAGTCTCGTCAACGCAAATGCCATGATTGAGAGCAAGAGGCGTAGATAGAGGCTTCAAGCTTCCATTCCAAACTTCTTCAAGATGTCGTGAACATACTTAGTCTGGTGAATGAAAATACCATCCGGAAGCTGATCTACTTGCAAACCAAGAAAGAACTTCATTTCGCCCATCGAGGACATTTCAAATTTCTTTTTAATGATTCCCTCAAACTCTTTGCAGAGACTATCGTTTGTAGATCCAAAGATGATGTCGTCAACGTAGATTTGAACTATAATCAGATGGCCATCAACTTCTCTGGTGAAAAGAGTACTATCCACAGTTCCTCTGATAAAGCCATTTCCGACGAGATGTTGTGATAACGTCTCGTACCAAGCTCTCGGGGCTTGGTGTAGTCCGTAGAGTGCTTTATCCAGTAGGTACGCATTCTTCTTGGTAAGTGGATCGACAAACCCTGGTGGTTGTCCAACGTACACCTTCTCGCGTAATTTGCCATACAGAAAAGCCGATTTGACATCCAATTGATAGACCTTAAATCCTTTCCATGATGCGAAAGCTAGAAACATTCGAATAGATTCCAATCGAGCTACTGGTGCATAGACTTTCGTGTAGTCTATCCCTTCCTGCTGGTGAAATCCCTTGACAACAAGCCTAGCTTTGTTACGAACAATAACCCCTCTATCATCACGTTTACACTTAAAGACCATTTTGTATCAATTGCTTTCTGGTTTTCTAGTAGATCTTCAAGCTTCCACACACCCAACTTCTCAAACTGCAGTAATTCCTCTTGCATTGCTTGTACCCAGTTTTCATCGGCTATAGCTTCATTAACTGTCTTAGGCTCAATCTGAGAGATGAAACATGAATAGAAACAGTAGTTCTGGGTTGTATCAACGCGTGTGTAGAAACAACTGAGTGCTTTATTAATTTGCCCTCGAGTTCTAACACCAGTTTGAAGTTCTCCGATAATATTTGTTGATAGATGATAGGAATATGAACGCGGCAATTCTTCACTTTGAACATCTACTGAGTTTTTCTGATTCGTGATGTTGAGATCAGCAACCAATTCAATGTTTGGAGAGCTTGATGAAGCTTCATTTATGTTGTTCGGGACTGCAGATTGATTAAGAAGACTTGTTATCTGCTCCACTTCTTCATCTGAAGAAGATGATTCCCCATATGCATCAAATGTTGGTGCTTCATCTGAATCAGAATCTTGATTCTGAGGCATACTTGGCTCCGTTGTTGTATTCACTGGTTCAGTAGAGGCATTCGTTGGAAGAGTAGTAGGTGTTGATAATGTTTCAGAAACATTTTCAGCCGGAACACCACTATTGTTTGAACTTGCACCAGAAGAAGATGGATCCAACGTGGGTTGATTAACCACAATTGGTCGAATAATTTGCTCTTGATTCGCTGACTGGTGAAGATAATATAACGCTGCAACTTCTTCATCAGTTGGTTCTTTGGGCAAGTCAAATGACTTCCAAAAGTCTTGATAATTAAACAGCCACGCGTCACCTTTCATCTGAATAGGATCTGTGTAGTTGAAACAATCCACGTGCTGTGCTTCAATAACCTTTCGCAATGAAGGAACATATACTCTTCTCAACGGACTCGCATATCCGACAAAGAAACCTTCGAGAGATTTAGCTCCGAATTTGTCATCTTGGTCTATTACGGTACAAGGTGCACCGAATGGTTCTAAGAACTTCAAATTTGGCTTCCGTCGATTTATCATCTCAAAACATGTTTTCTTTGTTGGTTTGACAGTGAGAACCCTGTTTAGCGTTTAGCAAGCCGCAGCAACTTCTTCACTCCAGAAGCTGATAGGAAGTCTAGAATCTGCAAGCATGGTTCTCGCAGTTTCAATCAAAGTTCGGTTCTTCTGTTCAGCAACTCTGTTTTGCTGTGGAGTATAGGGAGCACTAAACTCATGCAAAATCCCTTTTGCGTTGCAGAATTCCTTCATTTTGTTGTTCTTAAACTTTGTGCCGTTGTCACTTCTAATGCGTCTGACCGGCAGATGATAAAAGTTCTCGAGTTTCTTGAATAGAATAACCAAGTTCTCGAACGTTTCGTCTTTTGATTCTTGAAAGAATACCCACGAATATCTCAGATATTCATCTGTCACGACCAAGCAATATAAGTCTCGTGATATGCTTCGAACATTTACAGGACCAAATAGACCCATGTGGAGACGTTCTAATGGCAGCTTGATTGAGTTTAGAATTTTCTTCGGATGCGATTTCTTGATCTGCTTTCCCTTCTTGCATTCCAAGCAATGATGAGACATCTGAAAACTTCGAAGATTTACGCCTTCTACAAGATCATTATGAACCAAGAAATTCATTTTCGCAAATGAATATGCCCCATCTTTCGATACCAAAGAATAGAATCCTTTTCAGTAGCCTTTGACATAAAAATTGTGCTGATTGTGATGAGGTGGTAGCAACACCCATATCAAGAACATATAATCATTCGCTCGAGGTGCTCGCATCAGAATCCACTCATCTAGAATTTTGAATCCCGGCTTCAAGATAATACACTCTCTGTCGTAGAAATGGACTGTAAACTTTTTTGTCACAAATCTGCGATATACTCAGAAGATTGTTCTCAAGTTCTGCAATATAGTTCACGCGATCAAATGAAACTACGCCATTGGAGAGTTTTCCCTTGGTGATTATCCTTCCACCTTGATTTCCTGCAAATAAAAAATAGCCACCATTGATAGCTTTAATGTTGAATAGCAATGCCTTCATTCCCGTCATATGCCTGGACGCTCCACTATCCAAAATCCACTTTGAAAGTACGGATCTTTGGAGTCCCTGCAAAATTCAGAAATTAGGTGAAAAGCTCTACCCAAGCCGTCTTGGTCTTGGGTTTTACTGGATAACCATCATCAAAAGCATATTCAAACTCATCAACATCATCAAAATCAAATCCATCATCTGTTTCAACAATGTTAATGTTTGAAAATTTCACTTTTTTCTTATCTTTTACAGATTTGACATTACCGTTCTTGAATTCGGTTTTAATTTCTTTCACATTCTCACTAGTCTTTACCTTCTCAGACTTAGTGATTTCAGACTTTGATTCTTTTGTGTTGTCAGTCTTTACCAGCTCAGACTTAACAAAACCAGATGTTGTTGACCTTTTCTTGGCAATCCAGGTTTGAGATTTGATATTAGCCTTTTTGATGTAAAACTTGTTTTCATTAGACCTAGAAGTTTCACCTTTTTCAAAAATGGAATTTTCAAAAATCTTTCAGAATTTGGTTTAACTTCTGGTTTTGATTCATTTCGTTTCAAAATCTTTACAGGTTTTGCAAACATTGGTTGCTTTGGTTTAACAACATTTGAATCTTCTTTTCTTCGAAGATAAGCCGGTTTTGATTTCAGACATTGTCGTGCCATATGACCAATTTCATTACACTTGAAACATGTCCGATTATCAAGTGGAAGTCCTTTAACCGGTGGTTTTACCCTACTAGAGGTTTTGGCACCACTTGTAACCTTGGCTTTATCTCGAATTTCTTTCTCCTTCTTGAACTCATCATTTGACTGCTTACCAATCAAATTCTCCTCATGAACTGTACTCGTCCCATATACAAACTTTATGTTTTTGTTTTTATATTCATGAAATGGTGATGGTTTCTTTACAGATTCATTAGTTTCTTCTTCTAAACCCAACCCCGCTCTCCGGTTTTCCGGATGATCACCACTGTTTCTTCGGTAATTGTTTCTTTTAGGTTTGGAATAAAATTTTTCTTCATTGATTACCAATTCCTCTGATGTGACTTCCACGAGTTTAAAGAATTTATCAAGCAATTCTTCTTTCACATTCTGAATCGGGAAGCTATCATCAAAGTATAGTCTATCCGAATCCTTAATTTTGTACATTACAATATTAGGATCATCACTTAGACCATCCTCTGACACCTTATCGTCATTTTCAGACTATGAATCGGAATTCTTTGAACTCGAGTTGGCGCTTTTGAGGCTGCCTTCATCAGAATCTCTTAAAACATTTTCAACCACTTTGTTAACCACAAGATTGTTATCATCATCAGATTTAGCATAGACTATATCAATGTTCTCTGGCAACTCGTTTTTCTTTTTAGAGTAATTCAACATTGGGTGCCTTGTCCATCCCATCTGCAGATTTAACACAGTATGCCTTGTCCATCTCTTTTTAGGTTCTTCTTCTGTTGAGATTGTCGGAAGAATGTGATCGATAACATACGCGTTGGTGGTATAACTTCTTAACAATTGTCGAACTCTTTCAGTTTCAATTGTCATATCTTGAAGTTGTTTTTCAGCAATGGTGTTGATATAAATGTTAATTGCTCTTTGTTTAACCATTAATGTACCACTCAACATTCTTATATTATCATGTTATTCGATGTTATTTCTGTCGAGTCTGCCATAATCATTTTTCATTTTGTCATACGCTTCTTTCATTGTGCGATAAACATATTTTAACATATCGTTATGCACATTGTTTTCAGCGTGATCTTTGATTTTTTGGCACATTCGACACAAGGTTCAGTACATTTTGTACAAGGTTTCTCAACCTCTACAATTTGTACTTTGACAACTTCTTTCTCGATAACCTTTACCTCTGGACCTAGCTTGGTTAGATTCGCCATTAAACCTTTATCTGCCATGTCCTTGAGGTCTTCGACTTTCATTTCTTGAGTGACATCAATAATCACTTCATCAATCTTTTTCTTCTCAACCACTTGTTCTTTCGTGCTTCAATCAAAGTGACCTGCAAGACTGTCACAAGAATCAGAGGATAAAATTCCTTGTCTCTGCATATAGATATATTCCTCTTTTTCCTGCTGTTGATGCAAGTATTGTTCCAGAATAGCTTGTTCAAAAGCTGTTGCTTTTGCTGCTGCCGCTGCTTCCTCTGCAGAACTATCTTCAACTATCTCTGCCATCAAAGCAACTCCGGTCTTTTTCCCAATATAAGAATTCCAATCAAAACCGTCATCATGGCTTTCTCCGTGGTACTACTGTTTGGCTTTTCTTGGATCTCAACTTGAGTTTTCTTTGGGAACGGTTTATATTGAAGTGCCCTTTTGTAATATTCATTCCCTCCTCCGAAAGGACATTGATTTCCAGTTGCTTCGGTGTTCTTACACTCTCTTTTAAAATGTCCCTTCTGTAGACATCTAAAACACGTGACTTTGGATTTGTCAAAACCCAATTTGTTGCTGGAGTTTCCTATGTCACGGCCTGTGAGTGCAACGAACTTTGTCACTCTCCTGATGATCGAAGCTAAGGACCATTTGATGTCCATTAGTTCGAGTTCTTCCTCGTCTACCTGATCATTCTGCTGTCATCTCGGGATTTCCGATTTTACCGGCAACAAGACATTCATAAGACTCTAAGACGGTAGCAAGTAGTGACATATGTTGTTTTGCAACTTCTTCTGAAATAAAATTGTTCAAATTCAATGCGATGTTGCATTTTAAACATTCTGATCAGAACTTTGCTGTTGGTTCTGATTTGCTTGACTTTGAAATGTTGAATTTGAACCAATGGACTTTGGTCATACTGAGGTTGTGAATGATTCTGATTTTGTGGAGAAGCATTCATGTTTGCACTAAAGCAGTTCCAATTTTTGGACTCGAAATGTTATCTTGCATTCCGGTTTTGTAGTACAAACCGATGTCTTGAACAACATTAGCATTCTTTGACTTCGCTATCTTAAGAAGCTCCATTTCGTGGCCTTCGAGTTTATCCATAAATATTGACAACTTGAAGAAATACCACTTATCACTATTCTTCAGAACCATCAAATAGTAGTCCATTCACCCTCTGGTAGTGCGTCAGCAAGTTTGTCGATGTATTCTTGTTCCATCTTCTCAAGATCGTGTCTTCGCATTTGCACTTTGAGATGACAGAAACGCTCAATCATTTGCTTAATGGTCTCATTCTTTAGCATGCTGAAGATATCGAACTCTTTCAGAATGAGAGCCTTCTTGCTTTTTATCATTTCAGCACTGCCTTGGTATTTCTTCTGTAATGACAACCAAAGTTCTCTTGCTGTAGTATACTCTGGTAACAGAATCAGAATATCTTCCTTTACTGACTGTTGGATGAGACTGATCATCTTTTTCTCTGCAATGTATTTGTCTCTCTAAGCTGTCGAGTAGTTGTACTTCTCAAGAACTTGTTGATATTCATCTACCGGAATAGTGTAGCCTCTTTCGATTGACACCCAGCCAGCGAAGTGCATGGCTTGAACCCAGTAGGTAAATTTCTCTTTCCATGCTTCGTACTCGTCCATGCTCATCAGCTTGGGCGGTTTGACAACCGTTCCCATTTCGTTATCAAGATTGACTTGATTGATCACGTTGGCATTTGACGAACTAGCTCCGGACATAAAAGCTCTTAGTTAATCTTCCATTGTGAATCACGAAACGTGTACGCTGAAAATTTTTCAAAAACTTTTGAAAACAATTAGTCCTACTACAAGTTCGGTCGAACTTGTAGCAACAAATGAAGAATTCTTGGATTTTCTAACAAGTTCGGGCAAACTTGTTAGATTTACTTTGAAAAAATTTCGTTTATCTTCGGTCGAACTTAATACACCAATCAAACAAATCTTCGAGCGAACTTGTCAACACAATTTTGATGAAATACAAACAAGTTCGGGCGAACTTACTTAAAACTTTCTTGATTTTACACAATTTCGGTCGAACTTGATGTAAAACTAATGAACATTCAGCATCTTCGAGCGAACTTGACATAAATTTCCTCAAAAATCACCTAAATTTGGGTGAACTTGCTTAAAAATCACTTGAAAAGTGATTTTTGGATCAAGTTCGGCCGAACATGGCCAACAAGTTCGTTCCTGATGGTTTTCAAAAACATGGTTTTTTCAAAATTTCGACAGGAATTCGGTTGAATTTGGTCTCCAATCTTTCAAGGGTTTATCTTTGTTGTATTTTACATGATATATTCAAAATTCAAAAGATTTTGACCATGAATTCATCATTTTGTGATCAAAGGTTAAAGAAAAAGAAGAATGGAGTAGAAATAGAAGTGTTCTTGTCTTGATACTATAAAATCAGGTTGTTCTAGCTCTGATACCACTTGTAGGACCGATCTTTGATGCTTAGGAACCTAAATTTGATATCTAACATCCATAATAGCAGAAATATTACGTCGTGTTACCAATAGACAAGAATTAATCAGTTAAACGTCAGTTTTATAGATCAAACGTTGAGATTACAGACTACCTCTGAGATGCCAATAGACAAGATTACCTCTGAGATGCCAAAGTTATAAATGAGACACTCAAGCTAGGTATTTATAGTTCAACAAGCTCAGCCATGGAGGTGTAAGTTCGCCCGAACTTGCCTATGCAAGTTCGGCCGAACATGCCTGGACATGTTAACACATGGGCGAACTTGGCTAAGACACTTCATAACCTAGCCTATCCAACTCTATACAATACAGACTCAATAATAGACTAAGACATAGATATTATGCACCAACAAAGAAGCTTGACTAGTCCACTAGACTAGTTAATGTTTAGTTCAGGCACCAAAAATGTCACTGGCTTGGTTATCGGGTCATTACCAGTTAAAATATGGAAGGTGCACGACGATACCGGTATCATTACCTTTAATACATATATGATATTTTCGAGATCGTTTAAGATAATTTCCATTATCTAATAGCTTTGTTGATGCTACAGAGTGTTGAAAAATGTTGCAGAGTGCTGAATTTATCAGTTTATTATGCAAATCAGACAATTTAGGTGTTAACGCATTTTTCTGGAATATCTATACTAAATTCCTGGTCACCCAAACATAATGTGCAACCCTTAATAGCTACACCTAACTTAGCCAATTTTTCGATAGGATAAGGTATGTCTAACTTACCAGACTCTAAACCTAACATGTGCTTATTTTCCGTAGACACGAAGCTAAGATCGACACCGGTATAAAAAAATTGATAAATAATGATTATTGAGTAGAAACGTCTTCATAACACATTCGGATATTGTTGAGGATCCAATGCTCTAATCACAAACGCTCGTCCTCTAGCTGGATTCAACTTAAGGCATTCTCGCTTAAAGTGGCCATCTGTGCCACACTCAAAATATCCTTGTTCTTTCTTGAGTAGTAGTTTTTTATAACTTAGGCGATTTCCCTTTTCAGATCCTTTGGATTCATAAACTGAATCCTTTTGATAACCACCCTTCTTAGACAATGTTCCCATACGTACACGTCTTTGGGAAGTCTAATCGCAAGACTTGCCGCACTATGAATGGTCGTGGGGTGGGAGGAGATAATCATGCTATGAAATTGAGATGCCAAATCCCAGATGTATCGTGCAATCTCTCTTAAACTTGGTATAACCAAGTAATGAACGGTTCTTGATAGCACATGGAGTCGTTGCGTATAACCCGCAACATCGCCGCTAAGCGTGATTAAATTCTAAAACTCCGTTTCCAACCTTTTATTTTAGCTAGCGAGCAATACTCCTCTCACATAAAGTCTGTACGTGAAGATTCCACCAAGTTAATGCCTTGTCAACAATAGGCACGTCACAAACATAACTGTTTGCTCGGGGATGCACTTGCTGACACGAATCACTGACTTCGTCATCTCTATTCCTCGGGCAGCCTACCACACTAGAGAAGTCTTAGACAAATATTTAAACAAATATAGTCAGCCATGTGCAAGGATTAAGAATACAACTGATCGTAGAAACCCCAAAGTCACATCGCTTATCATAACTGAAACAATCCCGAGTGCAAAAGTATTGCCAAACAACAAAAACAATCTACACAAGAATAGTCACCATGTCCAACATCCCCAACTAGGATAACCAAAACAGGAAGAACTTGACCACAACAATCCATAACATGAACAACCGCAACCCTAATGCATAGTACGTCTTGCAGGGTATCACCCACACGCCTAAACGAAACAATAACCCAATGAGAGGGGAACTCCATGCGGCCCCATCCGCTCTAAAACATGTATTCCATAGTCTTGGATTCCGATCATCCAGAACAAGGAAATCCTTCGTTGTACTATTCCGTGCTACAAATGCATCATTAACGCTTGAGGTACACGAGCTTCAACAAATTAATAGAGTCCTCATAGATATAGGGTAAAATGTGATAAGGGAGTTACAACATGGCTCATGCCATTCTACCCCTTGAGACAAAACGAATACCAAATGATGGAGTTTATCATCACAACCCCAATGGATGAGGTAAGGTACTACACTTACCAGGAACTATCCCAAGTACAAGAATTCAAGAGTGTTGAGGAAAACTCCTCCTTAGGTGGTTAACCTATTTCATTTGCTTATATACTGAGTCTCCGTGACCTGGACTAGGGATAGAAATGCTAAGCACGAAATAAACAAAAGCAGATTTCCTGTATTGTGGGGCGTTGGCGCTTGCAAAGCATGTTATGATTTTATTAATATTTTAAGTCCGTTTTACGCATTAGTCAAGTTTTAAATTTATAAAGCATGATATTGTACTAACATTAAACAGACACTAGGTCAAGTGCACCCATCGCGAGCGTAGTATAGTGTTGGTAAGATGCCGAGGTCGTCCAAGGACATAAGAGCTTTTAATACCGGTTTAGCGTCAACGACTAATCAATACATTTTTTTGATAAAGTTTTGAAAGATAAATATAAACATAAAAAGATAAATAAAAATGAAATATAAATAAACAAGATAGAATCACTTGCTTCCAACTCCTCTTTTATGTATCCTTTGATGATTTTCGCACTTTCGGACTTTTTAAGAGATTATCTTAGTTATTGTAGTAGGCCCCTCTTTTGTAGGTGACGTTACCCTCGGCCAAGTGGTTTGAGTCAACAGGACGGAATATTGAAAGACAATTAAGTAAGTTATTAATGCGAAAAGTATTAGGCCCCTCTTTTGAAGGTGACGTTACCCTAGGCCAAGTGGTTTGAGTCAGCAGGGATACAATCCCAAGAGGCCGGTTTTATGTTTTAATAGTAGTTTACATATGAGGGGTTCAAGCTATTCGCACCCCCGCCATCCAATACCATAGGGTATTGAAGGAGGTCCTAGTAAGCTTGAACCAAGTCCTCGCAGGATCTATACACTGAATGAGACAAGAACACTACCAAACCACCCTTCTAACCCCCTTTCCAAGTAGTTAACGCGCTTTATATAGACCGAAAAGACACGAATAAACAAATCAATATCATCGTGAAGAAATGGCTATGAAAATTTACTTTCAACATAAGAAACTAGTTATTAAAATCATTAATACATACACAATTAAAAAGTAGCCGAAAGATTAAAAATCAAAGTAATACATAAAAGATTTGTCTTCACTAAGTGATGTAAGAGATTAGCCAAGAATGGCCTTTGATTGACAAGAACTCTTATGATCAATTTTGGATCCCGAGACTACTACACACTATAAAGATGAAAGATGGATGATGGTGGTGGGTGTTGGTGTTGTAGTTGTAGTTGTGGTGGAGTGGTGGCAAAGTGAGAGAGAAGTGGTTTTGCCAAGGGATGCCTTTGAAGAGAACCAAGCACCACAATGTATAATATAATCAAAACAGAGCCCCGGCCATGGCCCCGCTGGGCATGACCCGTGGCCACTTTCTTTCTCTTCCTTCATTAAATGCAGCTATCAGCAGAGGGCTACACACGACCCCGTGTCTTCTGGACACTGCCCCGTGGTCAGGGTATTGCTGTACTATAAAGATTTGGCGTATGTGTTGACCATGCCCAGGCCTGTTGGACACGGACCCGTGTTAACTTGAATCTGCATTTTGTCTTTTCTGTAGGAGTTGTTAGCTGACCATGGCCCATGTCTGGGTGGACACGGCCCTGTGGTGGGCTTCTGTTTCTCTTGTTTTTATTCTTGGGATGTTGTTGAGAGGTCGGACATGTCATGTTATTCCTTCTTCTTGTATTTTGTGTTGGTTTCAGCTGCTAAATTGCTCCTTTTGTTCGTTTAAGCTCTTTTGGTCCTGTAAATTAAAAAGGAACAAAGAAACGTGTTTTTTTCCAACATTAGTACTGAAAAAGGTTGGTTTTATGCCTCGTTTGATGTAATTTATATGTTGCATTTTGTACACATCAAATACCCTCATACTTGAATCTTTGCTTGTTCTTAAGCAAAACTCTTAAATGTGACTTACACACCCAAATGGAATAGGTAGAGAAGAAGTTTTGGTGGCTTGTCTAGAGTGTCGGGAATCCAAGATCTTTACTTTATTTTGTTTTTATTTTATTTACAGTCCTCTTCGTCATAATTTATTTAGAACAATTGTTTAAGAAAAATTATTTATTTAGGCATAGCATGCCCTTTTAAATTCTATTTAGTTATATACAAGTTCACACACCTCACAAGAGATCACCCAACACTCGGCCGAAGATGTACTTTTGTGATAACACTTGATTCCGGCGTGGAACTTACTTCAACCATATGCTTGACAAGAGATCAAACCTCCTCCTTTTTAACTATAAACCTTTATAAACATCAAGAGGACTTTTAAAAAGGGTTAGGCTTGGGCTAACGGTATTTTTTTGGGTTAGAAGTTTGTAAAATGGCCAAAAGCGCAATAGGCATCGGTGTCATAAAATTTTTATTTTTGTGATATTTTATTTGAACTAGATACTTTCAAACAAGATTTTGAAGAACTTGTTTGGTTATTTTAAGAACTACATGTTTTTGTTTTTTTTTCATGTCACGATTTTGAAGACAACCTGGCTTTTTACTAAAACAAATGGTTTTAAATGAAAAAGGTTTTTTGGTGGGTAGTGGGTGATTTTATGTTTTGTGGGCTTAGAAATGAAAATGTTTAAGCTCAAAGGGGTTAACTAGGGGAGTTTTTAGTGAGGGATATAAAAGAGAAAAATAATGCTTTTAAATAAACAATTGGGTTAGTTCTAATGCCTCCATCATTTACTTACTTGGGTTTAAGTTGGTAAGTACCGGGAATGTATCGTTTTGGCAAGTTCATGAGTCGTAAGAACCAAGCGGGCTATTCATACAAGAAACGAAAAAGTGAGCATTTAGCTAAAGATGTATACATGTATGCTCGGTAAAGACTTAAAACTCACTTATTGTGGGAATGGGTTTATAGTGTGAACATGCATATATATTCAAATTTTAAAAGGATTTGTCATGCCCTTTTTTATAATTTTCTTATTTGGTTCTTTATCACGATGCTATCCGTTGTAAATTTGCAAAAACATAATATTTAGAAGTTGTTATTTCCAAATTAATCCAAGACAAGTAAAAAAATGAAACTTTTTGAAAAGATTTAGGGTGATTAGCGGTTCCAAGGTGAGTTTTGTGAAGGCTTGTTTTTAGGACTCACAAAATTCAAAGGCTTGTTTTTAGGACTCACAAAATTCAAGGTTTTAGCATCCCCCACACTTAAATTACACATTGTCCTCATTGTGTCCAAAAATAAGTTTTTCGGTTGATTAGAATGTGTAAAAGTGGGTTAAAAACAAGTTTTTATGTTACTGGGCAGCAGGCCATGGGCCCGTGTTGTCCGGCCACGGCACCGTGGTTAGATTACCAGTAACGAAATTCACGGAAAGTTGACCACGGGGCATGTCCAGTGGGCACGGCCCATGGTCAGATACCTCCTTAAAAGTTTTTCTACAGAGCCTTGGGCACGGGGCATGTTGGGTGAGCACGACCCATGCTGCACATGTTGTAATGACCGAAAATTTGTCGGGAGGCTCCTGTTTACGTGCATGGGGTGATGGTTTTACGTCCCGTTGGCAGTTTCCATCTCTTCGAGCGTGTTTTACTCCTGAAATATAAAACTAAACTAGAAAACATGAAAGTTAAACTAAATTCATACTACGGATAGTTCGGTGGAATGCCTCTGTGATGCGCCATGTTTATAAGGGTCTTTGGCTAGACCCAAAGTTGGTCACATGTTACCCGAGCGGGATGTCTCACATCTTGTGTTGCATCGGCGGAGATCGTAATCCAAGCCTGAGTCTATGATATCCATGTAGTTGACCGGGTCATCCTCTATCCTTTGTCCTACCCTGAATTTCATCTCCTTGTCTCCCACCCTCAATGTTAGTTTCAAATCGCTCATATCTACCATGGCTCAGGCGGTGGGTAGGAATGGTCTTCCTAATATGAGGGGGACTTCAGTGTCTTCTTCCATGTCTAGTATGACAAAGTCGACCGGAAAGACAAATTCTCTGACTTTTACCAAGAGATTTTCGATGACACCTTGAGGGTATTTAACCGACCTGTCGGCAAGTTGTATGCTCATTTTTGTGGGCTTCGGCTTTCTTAGCCCAAGTCGGTTAAACACGGAGGCGGGCATTAGATTAGTGCTAGCCCCAAGGTCGACTAATGCATTTCGTATGGGTTATCTCCAGATGGAGCAAAGGATTGTGAAGCTTCTGGGGTCAATTTTCTTTTGGGGGAGTTTGTTGAGGAGTACTGCTGAGCATTCTTCACTCAAGTTAACCTGTTGTATTGTTTCAATCTTTCTTTTGGAAGTCCCTCATGAACTTAGAGTATTTTGGCATTTGAGTAAGGACTTCGATGAAGGGAAGATTGATATGTAATTCTTTTAGTAGGTTTATGAACTTGGTGAATTGTTCATCGGTCTTTTGGCGAAGCAAGGGACCCGGGTAGGGTACCAGGGAGTTTTTGGTTGGTTCGGTGGTCTGTGGGGTGATAGTCTCTTTATGATTTAAAGGTGGGTTTTTTGGTTGTTTGGGTTTTGTGTTGTTGTTAGGGGTAAGGGTATTTCCTCGGGACCCAGTTTCCGATTACTCAATTTTTTAAAGTTTACTTGCGCCTTTGGGTTGGTTTCGGTATTGCTAGGTAATGTATCTTGAGGTCTTTCGGAGAAACTTTGGGCTAGTTGGCTTATTTGTTTTTTAATATTTTGCATGCTAGCTCGTTGGCTTCTAATGGCGGAATTCATTTGGAGGAACCGATCCGAGTACCTTTTGTCGGTTTCGGAGATGAGGCGTGTGATGAGATCTTCAAGCCTTTCTCGTCCTCCTTGTTGTTGAGGGAAATTTTGTGGTTCGTTTCTTGGTTGTTGAAAGTTGGGTCTTTGATTTTGATTTTGTTGGTTACTATCACTTCTTGGTTCCTTCCAACTCAAATTGGGATGGTTTTGCCATCCCGGGGTGTAGGTGTTTGTTGGGGGTCCCGGTGGTCTAGGTCGATTATCCAAGTAGTTTAACATTTCCATTTTATTTTCCATTTCTTTCATACAACTCCATTTTTCGTGTGGCCCACCGCACCCTTCACAAGATTAACCGAGGCGGTTTTTGATATTTCTAGCTTTTTTTTAATTTTTGAACACAAGGCCTCGATTTGGGCTTGCAAAGAGGTGTTTTCGTCAACTTTGTGGGCTCCCGGGGCAACAGATTTTAGCCTCGGGGTGTGCCATTGAAAATTGTTTGAGCAATTTCTTCAATTTGAGCATAAATTTTGGTTGGGCGTCTATAACCTAGGAGACCCTCGGAGCTCGAGTCGAGTGTTTGCCTTGTGTGTGGAAGAAGTCCATTATAGAATGTGACAAACGGCAAATTTTCAGGTTGATCCGTACATCCTAATCAATGTTTAGTTATTAATTACGTGCATGGAGACTTAGTTTTGTATTAGTTAAGTTCATAACGTCTAGCAAAGTCCGAGTATTTTATGTCGTACATTGGTATTATTGATCTGCGGGTTAGTTGGTAAACGAATGCAAACGTTGGTGATTGTACGAAACAAAAAAAAAATTGAATATTCTATTTTGATATTCATACAATTATTCATGATAACTAACATGTTACTTGAAGGGAAGAACATCAAATTTATTCATTTAAAAAAATAGTACTATTAGTCTTGGACTACTGAAAACATGTTTAAGATATCTTTTCCCAACCAATCCTATATTATTTTAAATACCATTTCATTAAAAACCCATTGTCTCATCTTGTTTATCTGGTTTCTTACAAATCTAGAAGGGGTACATCTCATGCAATATTTTAATCCATCTTATAAGACCCCTTTTCTTGCCTTGTTATTTGAAATGTCAACTCCACCAGAAGAATGAAAGGTCAAGTGTGATGACCAATCAAATCTCTCATGCATACTCTATTAATCTAATAATTTAACCATGCAAGGTCCTAAGCCCCATGCAAGTTGCATAAGACATCATCATACCCACCAATTCAACTTTTCACCTAATTCAAGGAACCTATTATACCTCTTGAAACTCAACCGAACTCCAGACAAATTACTTTAATTATCTAGTTAGGAGCCAAATATTCTACTCCCAAGGTCATCCTATTTAAAACCCACCATAAGTCTATATAACACCCTTGGAAGATTACAATACCTCCATTCTCAAACACCCATGTCTCGTTCTGTTCTCTTATCTCATCCGAAACCACCAAGAACCTTACCCATTCAAGTGATCTCAAGGTGTTCTAGTGTGATTAACCTTCAATGTTCAAGCTTGTCCGAGACCGAGCATAATCATGGTTTCCGTTCGACACCATTCTCGCGGCCTCATAGTCTAGTTCGATCTCACTTTAGTGTAAGTTTTCCAAGTTCAAATCCTAAATAACTAGCTTTCATAAATATCCCTTTCTTAACTAGTCGCTTTTTGTTGGTGCATAATGTCTATGTCTTAGTCTTATATCGAGTCTGTATAGAATAGAGTTGAATAGACTAGCGATATGAAGTATTTATGTAAATAGTAGTCAAGTTCGCCCATGAGATTCATGTGTAGTCAAGTTCGGCCGAACTTGCTAAGGCAAGTTCGGGCGAACTTACACCCTCTTCCAGCGAACTTAGACTTCTATATATAGCTAGCATGTCTCACTCATTTGTAACTTGGCATCTTAGAGGTGAAGCTCTGTCAATCTGGATTCTTGACGTTTAATCAATAAAATTGACGTTTAACTGATTAATTCTTGTCTATTGGTAAACTTGTCATAATATTTCCGCTAGCTATCAAATTTTGGTTCCTAAGCATCGAGGATCGGTCCTACAAGTGGTATCGGAGCTAAAATAGCCTGATTTGATTGATATCAAGACAAGAACACTTCTATTTCATCTCCGTTCTTCTATTTTTCTTTACTTTTTCACAAAAATGAAGAATTCACGGTCAAAATCTTTTTAATTTTGAATATATCATGTAAAATACAACAAAGATAAACCCTTGAAAGATTGGAGTAAAAATCAAACGAATTGTTGACAAAATTGTGCAAAAACCATGTTTTCCAAAACCCTTTCGAACGAACTTGTTAGCCAAGTTCGGCTGAACTTGTGCTAAAGAGTCACTTTTTCAGTGAGTTTTTTTTCAAGTTCGCTCGAACTTGAGGTGTTTTTGATAGATTTTTGTGAAGTTCGCTCGAAGTTACTAAATTGTCATTGATATTCTATCAAGTTCGACCGAACTTGATAGAATTCAAGGATTTTTAGCTAAGTTCGCTCGAACTTGCTAATTTCTCATCAAATTCATTTGATAAGTTCGCTCGAGGTTAACTCAAGGTTATTTTCCAATACGACTGCAAGTTCGACCGAAGTTCAAGAGGAATTTTTCATACAAATTCACAAGTTCGACCGAACTTGTGATAGAAAAATCTGAATTCTTCATTTCACTACAAGTTCGACCGAACTTGTAGTAAATCTAACATTTTCAAAAGTTTTCAAGTGTTTTTAGCGTACGAGTCTCGTTATTCATGATGGATGATATTCAAAGAGCTTATATGTCCAGAATGGGTTCGTCAAATGCCAACGTGATCCAACAAGTCAATCTTGACAACGAGATGGGCACGACTGTTAAACCGCCAAAGCTAATGAGCATGGACGAGTATGAAGGATGGAAGGAGAAGTTTACATATTGGGTTCAAGCCATGCACTTCCTAGGCTGGGTGTCGATCGAGCGAGGTTATACAGTTCCGTTGGACGAAAATCAGCAAGTTTTGGAGAAGTACAAGTACTCCACAAGTCAGAAAGATGAATACATTGTTGAAAAAAAGATGATCAGTCTCATTCAACAATCAGTTAAAGAAGATATTCTCGTCGTGCTACCGGAATACACAACTGCAATCTAGCTATCGCTTCAAAAGAAGTATCAAGGAAGCGCGGAGATGATCAAGAGCAAGAAAGCTCCCATTATGAAAGAGTTCGATATCTTTAACATGTTGAAGGGAGAGACTATGAAACAGATGATTGAGCGTTTTTGTCATCTAAAAGTCCAAATATGAAGACACGGTCTCGAGAAGACGGAACAAGAATACATCGATAAGCTTGCAGACGCACTACCTGACGGAGAGTGGACTACTTACCTGATGGTTCTGAAAGAAAGTGCTAATTGGGAATTCTTCAAGTTGTCTTCATTTGTCGAAAAACTCGAAGGCCATGAAATGGAACTTCTAAAGGTCGCAAAATCTAAAAATGCGAATGTTGTTCAAGATGTTGGTCTGTATTACAAAACCGGAATGCATGACAACATTTCAAGTCCAAAGATTCAGGAGCATTCAGTGCAAACAAGAATTCTTCGTTCATATCCTCAGTATGATCAAAGTCCACAAAGTTCTTCGTTCTTAAGCATTGGTTCAAATTCATCTCATCAGAGTCAAGCAAATCAGAACAACAAACAAATTCTGATTCAGATGTGTACAAATGTAACATTGCTGTAAATCTAAACAATGTTGTTTTTGAGCAAGTTGCAAAACAACACATGTCACTTCTCACCACAGTTTTAGAATCGTATGAGAGTCTTGTAGCTGGAAAGATCGGCAATCCCGAGATGACCGCCGAAGACTACGATCATGTGGACGAAGAAGAGCTTGAGCTAATGGATATCAAGTGGTCACTAGCTTCTATCATTCGAAGAGTCACAAAGTTTGTTGCACTCACTGGCCGAGATATTGGAAATTCAAGCAACAAGCTATGGTTCGACAAATCGAAGGTCACTTGTTTCAGATGCCGACAGATGGGGCATTTTAAGAGAGAATACAAAAAGCCTGAAGCCACAGGCAAACAAAGTCCATTTGGTGGAGGCAATGAATATTACAAGAAATCTCTTCAATACAAGCCTTTCCCAAAGAAGACACAAGTTGAGATTCAGGAAAAGCCAAACAGCAGCAACACTGAATAAGCCATGGTTGCATCAAACAAAGATGATGGTTTCGATTGGAATTCTTATATCGGTAAGAAGACCGGAGTTGCATTAATGGCTGAGATTGTTGAAGATACATCTGCCGAAGAAGCAGCTGCGATAGAGAATATTTTGCTGGAACAGTATTTGCAACAACAACATTAGGAAGAGGAGTATATTCACATGCAGAATCAAGGCATTTTACCTCCTAACTCATGTAATAGTTTTGCAAGTCACTTTGATGGAAGTTCTAGGAGCAAGTTGCCGAGGAGAAAACTATTGCTGAAGAAGTAATTGATGTTACTCAAGAAATGAATGCTGAAAACCTCAAGGACATTGCCGATAAAGCTTTGACGGCAAATCTAACCAAGGTAGGTCTAGAGGTAATGAGGTTGTTAAAGTACAAGTTGTAGAGGTTGAGAAACCTTGTACAAAATGTACTGAGCCATGTGCTGAATGTGCCAAAAAATCACAAATCATCGCTGAACTCAATGTACATAACGAACATTTCAAATACGATTATCGTACAATGAAGGAAGCGTATGACAAAAAGAAAGATGATTACGGCAGGCTCGATAGAAATAATATCGAACAACATTATACCGTGAGAATGCTAAAAGGTACAGTAATGGATAACCAAAAAGCAATAAACATTTATATCAACACCATTGCTGAGACCAAACAACAACTCCAGGACATAAAAATTGAAACAGAACCTGTTCAACAACTTTTAAGAAGTTACACTTGTAACGCGTATGTCATTGATCACATTCTTCCCATAATTCCATCGGAAGAAAAACCTAAAAAGAAAATTGGTAAAGAATATAGTAATGTTCCTCCACCCCTATGCGAGAAGTATTGTCGCAAAACCGTTGTTGGGATGGATAAGGCACTCAACATTGAGTTGTTATCTGAAAAGAAAAATGAGTTGCCGGAGAACATTGATATAGTTTATACTAAACCAGATGATGACAATACGGTAGTGAAAAAGGTGGTTGAAAATGTTTTGAATGATTCTGATGATGGCAGCTTCGAAAGCGCCACCTCGAGTTTGAAAAGTTCTGACACAAATTCCAAAGATGACGATACATCATCGGAGGATGATCTATGTGATGATCCTAACGTTGTAATGTACAAGGTTAAGGAATCTGATAGATTATACTTTGATGGCAGTTTTCTAATTCGGAACGTCAAAGAAGATCAATTGGATAAACTGTTTAAACTGGTTGAAGTCACATCAGATGACCTGGAGAAAAATGAAAAGAAATTTTATTCTAAACCCAAAAGAAATTACAATAACTACCGAAGGAATGGTGGTGATCATCCAGAAAACCAAAGAGCTGGGTTGGGTTTAGAGGAATCTGATGAACCGAAAAAGAAAATGTCACCATTTCATGAATACAAAGATAAAAACATGAAATTTGTTTATGGGACAAGCATGGTTCATGAGGAGAGTTTGATTGGGAAGCAATTAAATGACGAGTTTAAGAAACAGAAAGAACTTCGAGATAAGGCGAAAGCCACAAGTGGTGTAAAATCCACTAGTGGTCATTCACATGATAATCGAACTTGCTTCAAGTGCAACGAAGTTGGTCATATTGCACGCAAGTGTCCGATATTAAAACCAGCCTATCTTCAAAGAAAAGAAAGTTCAAATGTTGTGAAACCAAAGCAACCAGAGTTTGTAAAACATGTAAAGATTTTGAAAAGAAATGAATCAAAATCTAAAGATAAACTCAAATCTGAAAAGAAGTTTGTAAACTCAACTTTCAAAAAAGGTGAATCTTCAAAAGCAAACGAAAAAAAATTTACATCAAAAAGGCTAATATCAAACCACAAGCCTGGGTTGCTAAGAAAAGGTCAACAAAATCTGAGATCACTAAGTATGAGCCTGTTAAGACTAGTGATAGCATGAAAGAATCAAAATCTGAAATCAAGTCTAAAACTGTCAAAATTACAAGTGGTAACAGTTTGAAAGATAACAAGAAAGTGATGTTTTCAAACATAAACATCGTAGAAAATCCAGAAGATGAATATGAATTTGATTATGCTGATGAATGTGAATTTGATTACGATGATGGTTATCCAATTCAACCCAAGACCAAGAAGGCTTGGGTCGCGCTGTTTAAGTAATTGTTGAAATGTGCAGGGGCTCCAGAGATCCGTACTTTCCAAGTGGATTCTGGATAGTGGAGCTTCCAGACATATGACAGGAATGAAAGAGCTCTTGTTCGACATAAAAGCTATCAATGGCGGATATGTTGGATTTGCTGCAAACCAAAGTGGAAGGAATGTCGCCGAGGGAAAGCTCTCAAACGAAGTTGTTTCATTTGATCAAGTGAACTACATTACGGAGCTTGAGAACAACCTTCTGAGTATTTCTCAAATTTGTGATAAGAAATTTACCGTCCACTTCAACGATAAAGAATGCATGATCATCAAACCGGGTTTCAAAATACCAGACGAGTGGATACTCATGCGTGCGCCAAGAGAGAATGATTTGTATGTTCTTGACATGGGAAATGCTACTACTTCTTCAAAAACGGCACAATATTTTCTCTCGAAAGCTACTGAGAAGGACTCAATCTTATGGCATAGAAAGATGGGCCGCATTCACCTAAGAAAGATGAATCATTTGGTGCATAATGATTTGGTGGAAGGTGTGAATCTGAAATGTTTTCATATGTCAGATAATTGCCTCGAGTGTAAAAAGGGAAAGCAAATCAAGAAATCTCATCCAAGAAAGATTCTCAATTCGATAAAGTTGCCTCTCGAAAGACTTCATATGGATCTTTTTGGTCCAGTGAATGTCCGAAGCATCTCTGGAGATCTCTACTGCTTGGTTGTCACAGACGATTATTCCCGATACTCGTGGTATTCTTCTAAGAATCAAAAGATGAGACGTTTGAAAATTTGGTGATTCTTTTCAAGAAACCTGAGAACCTGTACCATCTTCCGGTGAGACGCATTAGAAGTGACAACGGTACTGAGTTCAAAAACACAAAAATGAAGGAATTCTGCAATGCTAAAGGGATTTTGCACGAGTTTAGTGTACCCTACACTCCACAGCAAAACGGTGTAGCTGAACGGAAGAATAGGACGCTTATCAAAACTGCAAGAACCATGCTTGCAGACTCAAAGCTTCCTGTCAGCTTTTGGAGTGAAGCAATTGCAACGGCTTGTTACACACTCAACAGAGTCTTAACAGTAAAACCAACGAAGAAGACCTGTTTTGAGATGATCAACCGACGGAAACCGAATTTGAAGTTCTTAGAACCATATGGAGCGCCATGTACTGTAATCGATCAAGATGGCAAATTTGGAGCTAAATCACTCGAAGGTTTCTTTGTTGGATATGCAAGTCCTTTGCGAAGAGTTTACGTTCCTTCATTGAGAAGAGCCACTGAAGCGCAGCATGTTGATTGTTTTAACTATACGGATCGTATTCAGAGAAAAGGTGATGCATGGTTATTCAACTATCAAGACTTGTGGAAATCATTTGATTTGCCTGAAGAACCATCCGATGAAGAAATTGCAGCGTTATATTACCTTCATCAATCAGCAAATCAAGAGCAAATCGTCAGACCGATTGTGGTTAATCAACCCACGTTGGGATCATCTTCTTCTGATGCTAGTTCAAGTAATAGCGGTGGTCAAGAAAGTCAAAAAAATCAAGTGACACCGACTACAGAACCGGTCAATACTACAGTAATTCCTAATCTTTCTGAAGCACAGAGTTCAGACTCGGACGAGGCTCCAACATTCGATGCCGATGGAGAATCTTCTTCAGATGAAGAAGCACAGTAGATTACAAGTTTATTGAATGAATCCGCAAGCCCGAGTAGTGCTCCTGAAGTTGAAGTAGTGGTAGATCAACATATCATAAATCAAGAGAATACTATGGTTGTTCCAGACGAAGTGATGCCAAGATCATATTCTTATCATTCGTCAAATTCTATAATAGGCGAACTACAAGCTGGTGTGAGAACACGGAGTCAAATAAACAAAGCTTTGAGCTGTGTCTATACTCGTGTTGCTCCAATTCAAGAGTATTGCTACTATTCATATTTTACATCCCAGATGGAGCCAAAAAGTGTTTCTAAAGCTCTAGGCGATGAAAACTAGGTACAAGCAATGCAAGAGGAACTGTTACAGTTTGAGAAGTTAGGAGTGTGGAAGCTTGTAGACCTACCTGAAAATCAGAAAGCGATTGATACGAAATGGGTCTTTAAATGCAAGCGAGACGATCGAGGGGTTATAGTACGAAACAAAGCTCGGCTTGTTGTCAAGGGATTTCACCAGCAGGAAGGGATAGACTACACAGATGTCTACGCACCAGTAGCTCGCTTAGAATCTATTCGAATATTTCTTGCTTTTGCAGCATGGAAGGGATTTAAAGTCTATCAGTTGGATGTCAAATCAGCTTTTCTGTACGGAAAATTACGCGAGAAGGTGTACGTCGGACAACCACTGGGGTTTGTCGATCCACTCAACAAAAGGAAAGCATATCTTCTTGATAAAGCTCTTTATGGTTTACACCAAGCCCCGAGAGCTTGGTACGAGACGTTATCGCAACATCTCGTGGGAAACGGCTTTGTCAGAGGAACTGTGGATAGTACTCTTTTCACCAGAAAAGTTGGTAATAATCTAATTATTGTTCAAATCTATGTGGACGACATCATCTTTGGATCAACGAATGATAGTCTTTGCAAGGAGTTGAGGGCATCATGAAGAAGATGTTCGAAATGTCTTCGATGGGTGAAATGAAATTCTTCCTCGGATTGCAAGTAGATCAACTTCCAGACGGTATTTTCATTCATCAGACCAAGTATGGGCACGACATCTTGAAGAAGTTTGATATGGAAAGCTCAAAGCCGTTATATACTCCTCTTACTCTTAATCACGGGATTAGCATTGACGAAACTGGAACCAAAGTTGATGAGACGCTCTACAGATCAATGATAGGATCGTTGATGTATCTGACGACATCACGCCCAGATATCATGTGTCCTACCTGACTATGCGCCACATATCAGTCAAGCCCGAGAATTTCACACATGTAGATCGTGAAGCGAATCTTCAGATACTTGAAGGGATGCCCAAGCACCGGCTTGTGGTACCCGAAGAATGATAATTTTGATCTTGCAGGATACGCTGATTCTGATTTTGGTGTAGATAAGTTGAATTCAAAATCGACTACAGCGGGATGCCAGTTCTTCGTAACAAGAACGGTAACCTGGCAGTGTAAGAAACAGACTACGGTCGCTCTCTCTACCTGTGAAGCTGAATATATCTTGGCCTCCAGCTGTTGTTCATAGATTCTGTGGATACAACGCAAATGAGAGACTATGGTCTGCAATTTCTCGACACTCCGCTGTATGTTGATAATAAGGCAGCCATTGATATAACTAAAAATCCGGTTCATCACTCACGCACAAACACACTGAAATTCGTTATCACTTCATTCGTGACTGCTACGAAAAGAAGTTGGTACGAATAGAAAAAATCTACACCGACGAGCAAAAGGCTGATTTTTATACCAAACCATTTTCTTTATCACGGTTTAAATACTTGTTAAGAACTAATGGTATGAAAAATTTGCTGACAGGTGCGGACGCTGAGGTTTAATACGGATCGGACGACGAGTTCGCGTGATCCACATTGGTTTGTCTATATCTTTCTAGTTTAGAATTTTATTAAAAACTAAAATACAAAAAGATTTTTTTCATTTTAGGGGCAGAAATGTTAGAGAAAATACAAAAACATTTGAAAATATAAAATTCAAAAACATTTGAAAAATGCAAAAAGTACAAAAATATTGAAAAAGACAAAAAGAATTCAGTGTCACAAAAAGGAAATGATAGTACATCAGTGGACTATCACAGTATGCTAAAGAAATGGAAAGTTTAAAAGTGATAAACAAGTCTTACTGTGGATGTGTAGATAGGCTTAACACGTTCAGTAAACTGTTTTCGAGATATAAGCTAAATTATACAATTGCTTAATATTGTGGATTAACATATCTTGGATATATGGACTTAGTACTCCGAAATTTCATTTGAGAGATTGCTTGATTCTGAGATACGAGGTCTTTATAGATAGTTGATATCTGGGGTATTATAAAAGTTCTTCTGATTTTGCGGAAGCAATAGCCTAGAACTTCTATAATACTTTCGCTATAAACCCTAAACTGCATGCAAACTTGAAAAAAGTATCGAAAGATCTAATCATTTGCAGTGCTGAAAAGATTCCTTAAATGGAGCACACCTTAAACTCGAGTCTTCATCTCTTTGTCTGTACGGTAGTACTAACCTGAGCTCTCAAGGTCTCGCAAAACCCAGATACAGATATCAATTACGCTATATTCACCTGTAAGATGAAATCTAGAGAATCTTGATGCGGGAGTATATTCAAGTAGTGGGAACCGTAGATAAGTCAAGTTTCATAAATCATACATTAACATATCTTATAATAGTTGAGAAACGTGGTAAAGTTTAAGTGGACAAACATATCTACAATCTAGGTAAACGAGTTTAAAACTTAAAGTCTTATAAAGGTCAACACTACTGGTGATATATCTCAAACAACTAATATGATCCTTTGAACACGAATTAACAAAAATATGTATGTAAATATGTTTGTACATAGTTTACATTGTTCTGTACATAGTTTATTAGCTTTACAGATTAAACCAAAAAGATTTTCAGTGTGTTTTAGCATAAACTTACAAAAAAAAAAGATTTTGTTTCTACATTGTTTTCAGCAAACCAATGTTGGAGAACGAGTCTTCGAAGTCTGGTAAGGTGCAAGAACTGGTGGGAATCTCTTTGACAACGGGCTGGGAGCTAATCTGTAAAATCTCAAAAGACAAAACGATGAAAAGTTCATTAATTTGAAACTTTGATTTTGAAAATATCAATAGTTTGTTCGTAACGGGTCAAACCGGGGTCATTAACTTGGACTCGGCAGACAAATCGGTTAACCAAGGTCATTAACTTGGACTTGGTCAACAGAGTGGATTTTCATAACTGGTAAAAGTTGGAAAGTTCAGGGGTTAAAATTGCAAAAATTTGAAAAATATTGAATTTGCGTTTGGCAAGTTCGGTCGAACTTTCTAAGCTGAATCAAGTTTATCATTTAAAGCAAGTTCGACCGAACTTGCAGATGGTGGATGTTTGTTTAAAAGCTAAGTTCGCCCGGACTTGAATGGGCCTGTATTCTGGGCTTAACAAGTTCGCCCGAACTTGCCAGGATATAAGTACCAAGTAAGTTCGGCTGAACTCATTCATCTGCTACATACACCCTTTGAACGAACTTAAGACTTTTGAGAGAATTTGTGTTTTTGGCTTGATCATACCGTCATACTGCCCAAATTTCATTTGATATTGGTGATTTGCACACCACTATCAATGGCCGAGGTGTGTATTTGACATTTGATCCGTGATTTGAACATTATTGGAACATATCAGATCTGAAATGTTAAAATTGATAGATCTAGGATAATTTGGACAAAATTGATCATAAAAACTTGATCTACAACATTAATCGACCATGAAAATGATTGGAATTTGTTTAAAATGAACTGATTTGTGTTTAACAGGTTTGAATTGTTGAAGAAGATGACAAGTTCGTCTGAACTTGTTATCAAGTTCGATCGGACTTGTTAACAAAATAATAATCAGAATCTGAGCAACTCAAATTCGACCGAACTTACACTTAAAAACTAAATTTTTGAAATTACAAAGTTCGACCGAACTTAGGTATTTTGAATGATATGACAAGATATAAGTTCGCCCGAACTTATGTTTGGGAATTTTTGAACATGTGTATTACATGTTCGGGTGAACTTGACAAATTCAGAAAGTTATAACACACATCAAGTCCGCCCGAACTTGATAAAAAAGTGTTGGATAAATTTTGGAACTTTTTCTCGAAATGCGTGCTAATTGTTTTGCGTTGTTTTTCAGGCTCAAGAACCAGCAAGGGTAATCTCTATGGATTTTTCAAAATTCCATAACACGTGTATCACGCTCGATAAAACGATATGTCCATCCCTGAAGGATTACGACAGTATTCTGAAGTTTCTTAAGGAGTGTCCTATTCATAGAGCGATTACGGAGCGCACATTGTCGTATAGATCTCATATATACCATTTCTGGATGACCGCATAGCTCAGCGATGATAAGAAGTCTATTATTTCATCCGTAAAAGTCAGGAATGAAGTCAAACCAATCACTGTTACTGAAGACGATATTTGACGGATCCTACAGTTTAATGATGACAAAGATGATCCGATATATCTTGATGAAAAGATGGTTCGAGACTGTTTTTATCGAATGTGTTATAAGGGGAGTGTCAATAAGCCGACATTAAAGAAAGGGGAAGTTTCTAACCCCTACAAGTTCCTGATGCATGCAATTATTCATACTTTCAGTCACCGCAAGGCAGGTCTAGACGATGTTCAGGATTACATGGCCTGTATGGCAACGGAGTTAATTTTGAATAAGCTGTTCAACTATTCTAAACTGGTTTTCACACATATGTCAAAAAATATGGAAGATTCAAGACTATGTTTATATCTGAGGTTCGTGCAAATGCTGATAGATGAGAAATTCACAAACATCGCACGTGATCCAAATGATGTGTTATATTTAAGTCACCTCGACGGTACAATGGTTAAGAAGTTGTTAAAGATTCAAAAGCAAGCATCAGCACCGGTTGCTAAACCAATATTTGGAGCTATCAAAGATACAAATTATATTGCGCCGCTTGACAATAAATGGAGAAAAGATGGTAGTGGTGATGAAAAAGAGTTAAACACTGAAAAATAATGGTTTAAAGGTTTCAAGCCGAAAGCTCGAAGCGATTGGTTCCTAAAGGCTGAAGTTGATAAGCCGAAAAAGAAACAAGCTGCAAAGAAAGTTTAAACAATGCTCGTTGATGAAGATGAACTAGAAAATATTCTAGCTGAAGTAGGTTCTAGCGCAGCAGTGATTATTGAGAGTCAAGAAAACATTAAGACATCAGAAAATGATGAAGATTCTGACGAAACTAGTAAAAGAACCAGAAAAATCAGAGGCTGAAATTAGAGCTAAAGAGGAGAAAGAAATGGATGCTGATTTTGATCCGAATCTTGAGAAAGAATCTGACGAAGAAAGGCCGAAGAAAAAGGCTAAACGTGTAAAGTCTGCTACTATGTCATCGACAAAGACAACAGGATCTCCACAGACAAAGGGCAAGAAGAAAAAGAAAGCCCAGAAACCAGTTAGTAACGATACAAGAGTAAGCTGAAAAGCGCAGAAGTTACACAAGAACCTTCTGGCGCACAGGAGAATGGAGTTACACAAGAACCTCCTACACAAGAACCTTCTGTTGTTGTTACAAGTGAAGCTTAACGTCCAGGAGTCACACAAGAACCTCCTGTGATTATTTCATCTGAAACTGAAAGGCAAGGAGCCACACAAGAACCTCCTGTGTCTGGTTTATTGGAAATACCTATTGTTCAATTTCATGTTGCTCCAACAACTTCACATTTTGAAAGTTCTACTCCAAAGAAGACTACATCACAGACTGCTACTCCAAAGTCTACTCCAAGAGCAAATCTGTTTGGTGATATGCATAATGATCCAATTAGTCTTCAAGATTTAAATGATTTCTTTCCAGAAACGAATGTTGATCTTCTCGAAAAGCGTGTAAAGATCTTGGAAGAGAAAGTGGCCAAGAATGAAGAAGAAAAAGCTGAGTTGATTAACAAGATGAATCAAAGTGCAGTTGAGAAAGAAATGTTGGATGATAAAGTAAAGATATTGGAAAATGAGCGTGAATATTCAAGGCCCTAACTGAAAGTTTGCAAGACGCGAATGAGAAATTGCAAACAGAGATTGCTGATTTGAAGTCAATCCAAGCCCTAAATGATCGAAGATTCTCCAGAATGCAGAAAGTTTTATCTAACACCCTGGGTATTGATTTTATCTTTGAATACGATCGTCTGGATCGTCTGGAAGCTAAAGAAAGATCTAAAAAAGAGTTAGCTGCAAGTGGAAAAGGTAAAGGTATTGAGGGTGAAGCCCCTAAATCATCTGAAGCTGCAGAAAAGTCTGTTGATGATGTTGTGATAGCTTCTGAGTCCGATATTCTAAAGGTTGACGAATCTATCAAGCCTTCTGATCCTATTGTTGCTTCTGAAGATAAGGACGATGAAGAAGCAGAGAAAGAGGATAAAGATGATGATGAACAGAAAGATGATTCTGAGTATGAAGATTGGAATGTTGTTGATGATGACGATGATGACGATCAGGGAGGAGTTGGTGTTAGACTCAGTGAAGGAAAAGTTTCTGATGACGTTGATTTTTCTTCTCTAATGGACGATGAATCTAATAAGATGGAAGATCAGATTCAGGGGGAGTCAGGGCAGACAAGGCCAACTGATGATGTTGATATGATTGATGTTGATAGGTTTGCAAAGCCTGTTGCTGCAACAAAGCCTTTAATATTGATGTTTGAACATAATGTAGAGGAAGGCGTGTACGTGCATAACTATACGAAGGAAGATCTGGCCAAGTTAATTGAAGTTGATGCTGAAGATCTAGAGTTTGATTTTGAAGAAGATGTGTTGAATGTTAACACTTTTGAGCCGAATGATTATCAGTATGTTAGAAGATTTGAAGCTGATGAATACAATAGAGTGATTGTTGAAGATTGGTCTTCTGAGGATGAAACATATCAAAATGCGAAGTATGTCGGTCCTAATACAGATAGTTTTCCTACATTTGAGGAGATGTACAAGTAGCTAGACGAAGATATGTTAAAAGAAAGGATTAAGGAATCAGTTCGAAAAGGTAAAGTACCAAAGCCGATAACGAAAGAAGAGATAGCTCAAGCAAAGAAGTCTTGGTTTAAAGAGATGCCACGCGAACGTAAGTTTCGACGTCCTCTAGCATTCTTTACCAGAGACAAAGACGTGTCAGTGGGGGATATTCTGAGTTGGGGTTGGTTCAAGGAGCTGAATGTATATGCAATCAAAAGGGAATTTGGAGTGCAATACTTCAAGTATATTGCTGATTTCAAGACTTTACCGTATTGGGATGTTGAAGAGCTGGTTCAGACTGTGAATGTTACATATCAGATGAAGTACATTGATCAGTTGTTATGGAAGATGATCAAGTATGAAGCGGTAAAAGGATTTAACTATTGGAAGCCATTTATTCCTTGTCGTCGAATCAAAACAAACAAGAAAACAGGGGAGAAAGACATAACGTTGAAGCGACCTAGAGCCATGAGAAACATGCCGTTAATGCCGATTGAGCAAAACTTCTATCCATTGTTCAAGTGGTGGCAGATAGATCCATCTACTTGTGAAGCAGTTATTGTTTTAAAGTTTGAAGAACGCTTGGATATCACAAAGGAAAGGGTTGAAATACTTGGGTCCCAGGGAATGAGGGGATTATGGAGAACAATCAGGATTCTAGATCCTATGTGGTTGGTGAACTATTCGAAAGAAGATATTAAATGCTTGTTCTATAGTAAGATTGTGTTTGAAGAACGTGAGAAGGTACAAGCTATGCAATATCAGAAAGTTGTGAATGTTTGCTATGCAAGAGAAGTAAATCCAGGAAAGATATGGCAGACAAGTTGGAAGGATCTAGAAAGAGTTGAATTTCTGAAAGAGGAGAAGCGTCTAGAAGCGATACATGAGAAAGGTAGAAAGTCAAGAATTAGAAGATTTCAGTTCATGAACAAAGTGCCTCATACAGATCAGACGCCGGATCCTAAACAAGAACGACGAAAGAAGCCCTACAAGAACTTCTTCGGTCGTGTGCGTTAATGTTTAGTATGAAGAGAGTTTTGAAGGCTGATACAAGACGAAGACGATATCCAAGGGGGAGTTTGTTGGTGCATAATGTCTATGTCTTAGTCTTATATCGAGTCTGTATAGAATAGAGTTGAATAGGCTAGCGATATGAAGTATTTATGTAAATAGTAGTCAAGTTCGCCCATGAGATTCATGTGTAGTCAAGTTCGGCCGAACTTGCTAAGGCAAGTTCGGGCGAACCTACACCCTCCAGCGAACTTAGACTTCTATATATAGCTAGCATGCCCCACTCATTTGTAACTTTGGCATCTTAGAGGCGAAGCTCTATCAATCTGGATTCTTGATATTTAATCAATAAAATTGACGTTTAACTGATTAATTCTTGTCTATTGGTAAACTTGTCATAATATTTCCGCTATTATGGACAATAGATATCAAATTTAGGTTCCTAAGCATCGAGGATCGGTCCTACACTTTTATGATCAAAACTAGTCGTGATCCGCAAGAATAAAGTCTCTAACTGCCGTTGAAAGAGAGTTCGAGTTCTTCGTCCTCTTGTCTTTTGAACACATTCTCGCTTGCCTTTGTAAGTGTTTGTTATGATTATCCTTTGAGTTAGTTGTTTATACGTCAAATCATCCGAATAGCGTATTCTTCTTCTCAACTTAGAAATCCATAAACCTATTAGTTATTGTTTAGAAAAGCTATGATTTCTTAACAAGACTACAAGGTGTTGAGTTGTGAAACAACATATGTTGGTGATTAGTAAAGTATTTGTTAGAAATAACTCTGACATGAACTATAATATATATAATTGATGGCAAAATACAGGAATTTTATTGAAGTGCAAAAACATGAAGTTGGTATCTAACACTTAATAAAAGGACTGTAAGTGTTCATGCATGCTTACGAGATATACTATATGTATACATATGCTTTACAAAAAGTTGTAAATTACATCACCCTCACATTATATGGGGATGAAGATGCGAGGATGTTTACTTATTATTTTCATATAAGCCGTCTGTATGGTTTTCTTTGAGGGAAAGTACCTCTAGAATAAAAAAATTAATAAATAAATAAACAAACGTCATTAGTAACAAAAATTAATTGCATGTATATACTAATACGTGATATATGGATTTTTATGAATGGTCACTACTAAAAAAATAGATATATTTACAAAATGTTACTTTCTAAAACTACCGGTACATGGATTTTTGTAGTCTACAAGTGATTCAAATGGATTTGAAAGATGTTAAAATATGTATACATTATAAGATATATGTAAGGCATTGTTCCAAGTGGAGTTGGAATTTTATCAAGTGATAAACTAAAGTATCAATACCTTAATGCGTGTCTTAATAATCCAGTTGGAAAATACTAAGTTGGACATATGCAGTACATATATTTGGGTACTCATTTTGAGCAAAAAGTCCATAACCATATATTATTTTTTGGCGTATTCAAGTTTATAAGAAACCTCATGATTTATGCATGTTCACGAGTCTAGTTATGCTAAGAAAGAACTTTAAATATGTATAAATATATGTTAAAGATATAAGAGTGAGTACCCACTTACACTTAAAACAAATATTTTCTACATAAATTAATAGTAAGTAAATATGGTACGGATATGAAGACATGTATGTACTACTTACAAAAAAAATCATCATAACTTATACCTTCGTCTTATTAAAAGAAAGTGCATGTATGAAAATACAAACTTACTATTTTTGTATGAGTATTCATCGTAGTTACAAGATTTATTCACAAAAAGAAAGAAGTATATAAATTATATATTTATATACATTTCTTACTGAAAAGTCGGGTATAAATATATATTATTTTGGTGTACTCGAAAGTGATTTGGTTTATGGATATAAACGAATACAATAATCTCGACACATTATGTATACAAATATATATTTTGTTGGAAAAATATATATTTCGACAATTTGGAACGAATCACCATGGGTTTAACGAGCCCAGCTCCTGGTCGGTCGTGACCCTATGGGAGTAAAATTGTGTCCAATTATTCCTAGACATCGTCGTGGTGCACGATGTGGCGAGGCCTCATCGTTATGGGTTGGTTACGGGCTTATGTCGGCACATGTATCACGGTTTTTGTAAAACCATGATTAGACTCTCGTGATTTTCATAAACTACGCGTACTAAATTATTGTCAAATGTTTTAAGTTTCATTTGTGACATTTAAACCTGTGAACTCGCCAACATTATGTTGATATTTTTAAGCATGTTTTTCAGGTAAGTGAACGTCGGTTCACGGCTTTGGAAGATGCATGCATCCTGGACAATACCTTTTTATGGGCTTTGCCTTGTATATTCCATCGTACCGGAAATATACTTGACAAATCCTAGGAACTTTATAAACTTTATAACCTTTGTTCGTATGTGTTTTGAAACCTAGTGTTTACATTTGGGTTGTGTAAACTATTTTATTGTTATGGTTTGTAAACTTTAAACTTCGGTATCGTTGATGCTTAATCTTATTAGTTGTTTTCTTATCGTATGCTTGAAAACGTGACACAAAAAGTGGATACTTGTTGCCACACTTCTAGACCATGATGGAGCACTTTCTCAATAGCTCCTTGAATCTTTCTCAAGTTTCATACAAAGATTCTCGTGCTCTTGTGAATAAGTATTTATTTCAGTCATTAATTTAGCGGTTTTAGAGGGCGCAAAATATTTGTATAGAAATTTTTGGGCAAGTTCATCCCAAGTGTTAACGGATCCACTTGGGAGGGTGTTTAGCCAAGCCTTAGCTTAGTCTTTTAGTGAGAATGGGAACATTCGGAGTCGGATGGCATCCTTTGATGCTCCGTTAATCCGAAAAGTCACATATTTCCAAAGGGGGTAATATGTAAATGGGGATCTTTCATCGGGTAGGCCTTGGAATGTGGCGGAATTTTGGAGCATTTGTATTAAGTGTGGCCGAAGCTCAAAGTTGTTAGCGTCGACGTTCGGTGGATTGATGGCGGCTCCAAGATTACCGACCATGGGCCGTAAGTAATCCATTAGGGTACGTTGATCCGCCATTGGGATTTGTTGTCTCGAAGCTTTCCCTTGATTTTTAGCTTTTATTCTTTTCTTAGAAAGCATTCGGGTTCGTCTAAAGGTTCTTTTATGTCTTTGTAGGAACTAGAGCTCATGCACCGCATAGAGATTTCAGGTCCTGCGATTAAGTTTTGAGTTCTACGATAAAAACAAAAAGTGTTGCTGATCAGATAGCTAACCACGGCCTCGTGTTTATTGGCAAGGGCCCGTGTTGAGGGTTACAGTTTTATGTTTTCTGGATCCCGGTTAATTCTGAGTTGGTCACGGCCCGTGGTGCCCCACCATGGCCCCATGTTCGCTCTTCTGTAACTCAGAAAACAAAAACCGCCAGTAAGAAGCTGGGCACAGCTCCGTGTCTGATCGAGCACGGCCCATGCTGCAACATGCAGAATGCGCAGATTTTGCTGAAAAGGAGAAAAAACCTAAAAATTATGATGAAAAAGGTTAAAAATAATTAGGCCGTCGATTTTAAACTTTCTTGAAATACTTGTCACCCCGGCAACGACGCCAAAAACTTGGGGCGTGCAAAGCGTGTTATGATTTTATTAATATTTTAAGTCCGTTTTAGGCATTAGTCAAGTTTTAAATTTATAAAACACGATATTGTACTAACACTAAACACACACTAGGGCAAGTGCACCCACGCGAACGTAGCATAGTGTTGGTAAGATACCGTGGTTGTCCAAGGACACAAGAGCTTTTAATACATGTTTAGCGTCAACGTCTAATTGATACAAATTTTTGGTAAAAGTTTTGAAAGATTAAAATAAATATAAAAAGATTAATACAAATGAAATACAAATAAACAAGATAGAATCACTTGGTTCCAACTCCTCTTTTATGTATCCTTTGATGATTTTCGCACTTTCGGACTTTTTAAGAGATTATCTTAGTTATAGTAGTAGCCCCTCTTTTGAAGGTGGCGTTACCCTTGGCCAAGTGGTTTGAGTCAAGAGGCCGGAATATCGAAAGACAATTAAGTAAGTTATTAATGTGAAAAGTAGTAGGCCCTTCTTTGAAGGTGACATTACCCTTAGCCAAGTGGTTTGAGTCAGCAGGGATACAATCCCAAGAGGCCGATTTTATGTTTTAGTAGTTGTTTACATATGAGGGTTCAAGCTATTTGCACCCCCGCCATCCAATACCTTAGGGCATTGAAGGAGGTCCTAGTAAGCTTGAACCAAGTCCTAGCAGGATCTATACATTGAACGAGAGAAGAACTTTATCAAACCACCCTTCTAACCCCCTTTCAAGTGAACGTAAAGACACGAATGATCAAATCAATGACATCATGAAGAAATGGTTAGGGAAATTCACTTTCAACATAAGAAACTAGTTATTAAAGTCATTAATACATACCCAATTAAAAAGTATCCGAAAGATTAAAATTCAAAAGTAATACATAAAAGATTTGTCTTCACCAAGTGTTGTAAGAGATAAGCCAAGCATGGCCTTTGATTGACAAGAACTCTTATAATCAATCTTAGATCCCGAGACTACTACACACTCTAAAGATGAAAGATGGATGATGGTGGTGGGTGTTGGTGTTGTAGTGGTGGCAAAGTGAGAACAGGGAGCCCCACATGGCCCCTTGCTCGTTGGGCACGGCCGGTGGCCACTTCCTTTCTTTTTCTTCATTACATGCAGCTGTCAGCAGAGGGTCCCACATGACCCCGTGTCTTCTGGACACGGCCCGTGGTCAGAGTATTATCCTACTATAAATATTTGGCCAATCTAAGCGTTGACCACGCCCGTGCCTGCTGGACATGGCCTCGTGTTGGCTTGAATTCTGTATTTTTGTCTTTTCTGCTAGAATTGTTAGTTGACCACGACCCATGTCTGGATGGACATGGCCCCGTGGTGGGCTTCTTTTTCTCTTGTTTTTGTTCTTGGGATGCTGCTGAGGGGTCGGGCATCTCATGTTATTTCTTCTTCTTGTATTTAGTGTTGGTTCAGCTGCTAAATTGCTCCTTTTGTTCGTTTAAGCTCTTTGGTCCTGTAAATCAAAAAGGAACAAAGAAACGTACTTTTTCCAATATTAGTACTGAAAAAGGGTTGGTTTTATGCCTCGTTGATGTAATTTATATGTTACATTTTGTACACATCAGGCGTTATAACAACTACCCTAGTTAGCGTTCTACCAAATGGAAATTGAATCTCAAGTAACAACTTAAGAAATTCGGAAAAATAATGATCTTTAGTTTGACCCGCAAAGTCCACAAGGATTCTCATGCACTTCAACTTATGATTACATGTGCACCCGTAATAATAGGTTGCCTTGCGTTATCATCCAAGTGTTCTCTCATTCGAAAATTAAATGATCAGCAGGAGATGAGACACGATGGCCCGCCTACTTTCAACATAGAATGGACCTATGTGATCTCCCACATGCTACCACCCATTGCCCCAACTTGTGGGAGGGCACAATATCATATGAAACAAGAGTAGAGTGAATCCATACAGAGAGTAACTGGAGGGGCACTATAACGATGGCCACATCCCATCCTATAATTACATAGTGGATACCTTCCTCGACAGAAGAACACTAGAAACAACTTCCCTAACAACAAGACGTCACCACCAAGGCTACAACCTCAACTTCCTCGTCATTACCGAAG
Source organism: Scalesia atractyloides (assembly GCA_947069175.1). Taxonomy (NCBI): domain Eukaryota; kingdom Viridiplantae; phylum Streptophyta; class Magnoliopsida; order Asterales; family Asteraceae; genus Scalesia; species Scalesia atractyloides. The sequence goes on from CAMTDV010000005.1 coordinate 32,204,294, forward strand.
TCAGGTACCTCCGCATCAGAGGGGAAAGCGGTTATCTCTTCTGAAATCAAGCTCAGGGTCTACCTTCAGAACCGCATCCACCATTAGCCCATCATCAGACACGAGGTCAATAGACGCATAATCCGAGTCAAGAATAACCATTGGGTTGGAAGACGAATACATCATGACATGGCAAAATAATCCGTACGATATATATATATATATATATATATATATATATTAATCACATAAACCTCATAATCTGACTAACCCGTCTATTCCATGTAGACTAAAACCATGTAACCCGCCTATACCACATAGACAAAACCATGAAACCCGCCTATACCACATAGCCACAACCATGAAACCCGTCTGTACCACATAGGCAAAACCATGAAAACCGTCTATACCACATAGACAAAACCATGAAACCAGTCTATACCATATACACAAAACCACGAAACCCATTTATACCACATAGACAAAACCATTAAACTCATCTACGCACGTAGAGTAACCCATGGATGAAATACAATGCATTGAAAACATTTAATGCAAATGAAAACGTTTCGTGCGAGCACCATAGAGATGAGATTATAGCCTAGACTCGAGACCGAATCCTAGCTCGCTATAATCAAGGCTCTAATACCAATCTGTCACACCCCGCACAAGACGGAAACGCGAGGCGCGACCACGAAAGGATTTCAAGCATTCGATTAGAAAACGTCTACGTGATAATGATAAAGCAACGATACCAAATGTATTTTAAAGTTTACAAAACCAAGTATTTAAGTTGGCATACATCGCCTGAATAAACACTGTGTTTAAAAATACTTATACAAAAGACATAGTTTTTAGAACGAATGCTTTGACAAGTATATCATGCACGAGGACGGGAATTACAAGACAAACCCCTAAAATGGTATCGTCATATGCATTCTATCCTTGATCCTTAAGCCAGGAGAGACCATTCACTTACCTGAAATGCATGCTTAAAAACGTCAACATATTATTGGTGAGTTCACATATTTAAATAACACAAATGTATCTTTACAGACTTTTGATAAAACCGGTATGCGTAGTCTAATGAAAATCATGATAGTCAAATCATGGTCTTGCAAAACTATGACGTATGTGCCGACATAAGCCTCTAACCAAGCCATAAAGATGATGCCCCACCACATCGTACACCATGACGATGTCTAACAAATTTGGACACAATTGCACTCCCATAGTGTCACACCCCAACCAATGGCGGAATCATCGGGATGTGGCACTAAGCGAATCAGATTGTTCAATAGAATCCATAACGACTATTTTCATGACAATATTTGTAAAGTTCAATTTCCCATACAATCAAACAAATATTTCAACAATAGTCAAAATGAATTACAAGTTTCTTAAACAAAACAAATCCGACAACTTAGATTATTTTAGTGAGTTTCTATATATCCTATCTAGTTGCAGCATACGATAATCCGTCCACCTATCACATACGTTAAAATAAAAGTCAATACAATAATGTAAAGATGAGTACACAAGTTTAGCATAGTAATAGTAATAGAACGTTTCGCAAACCAGCATGTATACGCAAGAGATGTACGAGATGTGAATATTGCAGTTAACAACATTGACACAAGTACCCAAACTAACCGCGATGAGCGCGCCACGCGTCCAAGTGGCCACGTGCGTAAGAGAAAATAAAGTAGAAATAAAATACGAGCCTCAATAACCCCGGGCCTCTGGGTGGTGGGTCAACCTCTAGCAAGCTATCATGTTAAGGGTGGTCACAAGTCATCAAGCATAACATACAACAATTCAGCGATTCACGTATAGTCATGGGGGGAGCAGTTTGTGTGTAAAGCGTTTTAAGCGTGGTGTATAGTGTGTTTTGATAGAGAACGTATGTAACACCCAAAAGTGCGTTTAAGCGTAAAAGGATTCGAGTATACTCACAGTGAGTGCTTAACAGCAAGTCACGCGAGAAGGTAGTGGAAGGACCGTCAGGTTAGCCTGCGCGTAGAAACAGAAGTGCATCAGTCTTCCATACTGCTGAAAGGTTGAACGGGGAGTGATGTGGGACAAACAAGCGGGTCGCACGAGGCATCACCCTCGTGCTAGTCATCATCCGTATGAGTGATGGCTCGTACGAGGCATCACCCTCGGGCGAGTCATCATCCGTACGAGCGAAGCTCGTGCGAGTGACCTGTTTTCGTGTCCAAAATCGAGTGTTTTCGCGTCTTTTCTTCGGGAAATCAAGTGTCCATCCTTCCAACCTTAAGCTACTGAGCAAACCAAAAGTTGGGGAGGTCTTTAAAGCGAGTGAATAGTTTGTGGAAACTCGGAACGGGTCGTATGAACCCAAACGGTTCGTGCGAGCCAGTCCAGTTTGCACAAGTGACTGTTCTTCCGTCTCTTTGCAATCGGAACTGAGTTTTTGTCTAAAACGGATGTAATTCGAGTCCTTTTCATGACGGTTCTTAACACCGCTTCGTTCCACTATCTAGTGAACGAGACATATGTCGGTTTGTCCATTTTTGTGTAAAAAAGTTGAGTATAAAACGGTTTTGTTAGGATCTATCACTCGGTGAGTTCGTAATAACAAGATTTCTAACTCGTTCAAGTGTGGATCCATGATAAAATCAGAAAGTTTTTATGAAAAAGATGAAGGTTTTCGTAAACAGAAGTTTAGATGAAATTGGAGATAATCTCGTGTAAAATCGTTGTAATTCACGTGGAAACCGTAGTCTTCTTACTTGGAAATAGAGAAAAGCGTATGGAGTAGATTTCGTGCGAGTGACAGCAAGGAGAGCATGAATGGTTAAGTGTGTTTTTTATAGGAGAAGAGAGGAGAGCAGATGTGTCTGTGCGAGTGGGTACCCGTGCGAGCGGGCACTCGTGTGACCGAGTTAAGTTTCGTGCGAGCCAGGCCTCACTCGTACTAGTGGGTACTCGTGCGAAGGAGCTGAATTCGCGTGTTGGTTATTTCTGTTTGATGTTATTGTTCGTATTAGTTAGTTTTGTTTCGTTAAGCGTTTTAGCGAGGTATTAAGTGTTGCATTGCGAGTTAGCGCGATGAATCGAGTTGCGTGAGCGAGCGAGAGCGAGAGCGAGAGCAGGTATAAAACAAGTAAAACATGTTTACACATAAACACACCGCATAACATAAGCACCATAATAACTGCGTTTGTGATTTAATGAGATAAGCGAGGGCGAGAGTGAGTATCGAACAAACAAACACACTCGACACATAAAGTGACAATTAATCGTTTAAGTGTGTAGTGATGTAGTGTGATGAAAATGTACATAACCACTTTTATATTGAATCTCAGATTACAAGCGGTTACAACGGAATAAATGGTATTAACAGAAAATACGAAAAACTTGGGTTGGTACAGTCACCCCTACTTTAGGAAATTTCGTCTTGAAATTTAAGTAGTAGAAGTAACGAAAATATGTGGATATTTAGCTTTCATATCACTTTCGAGTTCTCAAGTGAACTCGGCGTCGCGTTTGCCTTCCCACCTGATTTTCACAATGGGAATGCGACTGCGCCGAAGTTTCTTGGTCTCTCAATCCATGATTTCTACTGGCTTTTCCACGAAGTGTAGAGTCTCGTTTATTTGTAAGTCTTCGAGAGGTACATGAAGATTTTCTTCAGCTAAACACTTTTTGAGGTTTGAGATGTGGAAAGTCGGATGTACGTTGCTGAGTTCTTTCGGTAATTCGAGTCGATAGACCACCTTGCAATTCTTTCCAGAATCTTAAAAGGGACCTATGTATCGTGGCTCTAGTTTCCCTTTCCTGCCAAATCGGAGCACACCTTTCCAAGGCGAAACCTTTAAGAGAACGTGATCTTCCGCTTCAAACTGTAGGGGCTTGCGGCATTTATCGGCATAACTCTTTTGACAACTGCGAGCTTTCAGGAGACTGTTTCTGATTTGGAGAATCTTGTCTATCATTTCTTGTATTAACTCGGGACTGGTGACCCGTGCGTCTCCGATCTCGTGCCATACAATAGGCGATCGACATTTACTACCATATAGTACCTCAAATGGTGCCATTTGTATACTAGTATGATAACTGTTATTGTACGAAAATTATATTAAGGGTAAATGTGAAACCCAATTACCACCAAAATCTATGATACTCAATCGAAGATGTCTTCGAGGGTGCGGATCATGCGCTTAGTCTGACCGTTGGTATGAGGATGGAATGCGGTACTAAGATTAAGAGTAGTACCAAGTACGGATCGGAATGTCTCCAGAGACGTGAAGTAAAGCAACCATCACGATCAGTGATGATGTTATAAGGCGTCCCGTGTCGACAAATGACTTCGTCGGTATAGATTTGTGTCAACCTTAAAGCCTTCTCGTATCGGAATAAAATGAGCAAATCTCGTAAGACGATCAACGATAATCCAAATGCTATCGTGACCAGAAGTTGTGCAAGGAAGTTTTCTAACAAAATCCATGGCTATACTTCCGCGTAAGTTAAGCATTTCGAGACATATAGACCGATATCCTTTTTCATGCCCGGCCACCAATACCTGGAACGGAGGTCCCGGTACATCTTGTCGGCACCGGGGTTAATGGAATATCGAGATTTATGAGCTTCGATCATCAGTAACTCTCAATGATTATTGCGGTTGGGAATCCAAATATGATCAAGAAAATAATAATTTCCATTAGATTTATTCATTAGATGGGTTTCAGAACCACATTTCATTTCCTTGTACAAGGTATTCTCAATGAAAGATGCATGTTGGGCTTCGTGAATCAGGGTTACGACTTCGTTCTGGGTTTGAAAATCGCGAACGCTATACATATAGCTTCGTCGACTGAGGGCATCGGCTATGACGTTTGCTTTGTCGGGATGGTAGCGTATCTCACAATCATAGTCGTTGAGAAGTTCAACCCATCTGAGTTGGCGCATGTTCAGTTCTTTCTGGTTGAAGATATGTTGTAAGCTCCTATGGTCGGTGAAGACTGTACACTTGGTATCGTAAAGGTAGCGTCACCATATCTTTAACGCAAAAAACAACTGCACCGAGTTCGAGATTGAGGGTAGTGTAGTTCTTCTCGTGGTCCTTGAGTTGTCAAGACGCATACGCAATAACCTTGTCTCGTTGCATAAGGACACAACCAAGACCTAGGTTAGAGGCATCGCAATAAATAATGAAATCGTCATTTTCGTCGGGGAGTGCGAGAACGGGAGGGTCGCAAAGCATACGCTTGAGGGTTTGAAAGGCTTTCTCCTGTTCGTAACCCCAAACAAAATGTTTATCCTTATGCATTAATGCGGTAAGAGGTACAGCGATCTTCGAAAAGTCGGCGTTGAATCGACGGTAGTGTAGTTCTTCTCGTGGACCTTGAGTTGTCAAGACGCATACGCATAACCTTGTCTCGTTGCATAAGGACACAACCAAGTCCTAGGTTAGAGGCATCGCAATAAACAACGAAATCGTCATTTCCATCGGGGAGTGCGAGAACGGGAGCGTCGCAAAGCATACGCTTGAGGGTTTGAAAGGCTTTCTCCTGTTCGTAACCCCAAACAAAATGTTTATCCTTATGCATTAATGCGGTAAGACGTACATTCGAAAAGTCAGCGTTGAATCGACAGTAGTAACCCGCCAATCTGAGAAACGAACGGATTTTGGACGGAGTTTTCGTAGTATTCCTACTTTTAACAGCTTCTATCTTTGGGGATCGACGTGAATTTCTTGGTTGTTGACGAAGTGACTGAGAAATTGAACTTCTTTAAGCCAAAATTCACACCTGGAGAATTTGGCGTAAAGACGGTTTCCTTGAAAGAGTTCGAGAACTAAACGAATATGTCGCACGTGTTCGGCTCTCGACTTTGAGTAGATGAGAATATCATCGATAAACACAATGACAAAACGATCCAATAAGGCTTTGCACACACGGTTCATCAAGTCCATGAAGACCGTAGGTGCGTTTGTGAGACCAAAAGGCATGACCACGAATTCATAATGGCCATAGCGAGTACGAAAGGCGGTTTCGGAACGTCTTGCTCATGTACGCGTAGCTGGTGATATCCAGAACATAGATCAATCTTTGAAAAACAAGTAGCACCTTAGAGTTGATCAAATAAATCATCAATTCGAGGGAGAGGGTAGCGGTCTTAATCGTAAGCTTGTTAAGTTCCCCTCGGAACGATTCATCCTTCTTTTTCACAAAAAGAATGGGTGCGCCCCATAGTGATGTGCTTGGACGTATGAAGCCTTTATCAAGTAACTCCTGAAATTGGCAAGATAACTCCCGCATTTCGGATGGTGTAAGGCGATAGGGAGCTTTTGCGATAGGTGTAGCACCGGGTATCAGATCAATACGAAACTCGACATCACGAGCAGGGGGTAAACCAGGTAAATCATTGGAAAAACCTTTAGGAAAATCACAGACAACGGGTACGTCTTCTAAGGTTTTCTTCACATTCTCCGGCTTCACAATATGGGCTAGGAAAGCGATGTACTCCTTGCGTAAGTACTTGTTCGCTTGAATACACGACATAAGCTTCAACTCTTTCGAGGATACTTCGTCGTAGACTTGCAGCTGACACCGTTCGGAAGCGGGAAGCGAATCATCTTTTCGTAACAACCAACTTCGGCATGATTTTGGCTAAGGAAATCCATTCTTACTATGACATCAAAACTACCTAATTGCATATGTATGAGGTCGATCGAGAAGATGTGATTGTTGAAATCAAGAGTACAATCACGTAGAATGGAGTTAACGATAACGGTTCTTCCGGTGGCGACTTCGACATCGACGGTCTTTGGGAGGTTAGCGCGTTCACATTTTTAAAAGCTTTTCGAATTCAAATGATACAAAACAGTTATCGGCTCTAGTATCAAATAAGCAAGAAGCGTAAATACCATTAATGAGGAATGTACCATTGACAACGTTGTTGTCATTCTGAGCCTGGCGATGGTTGATGTTGAAAGCTCTTCCACGCACAGCCTGTGGTTGTTGCTATGGTGGTTTTTGTTGAGGCTGCTGCTGTTGCGGTTCTTGTTGCACAACCTGCGTTATCACCTCCAACCTATTTGATGTTCCAGAACTCGTTCTCTAGCTTCTGAACTTCGTGGGGAGGACAAAATTCCTTAATCATAAGCTCTCTCAATTCCTCCCATGGGAGTCCGTAGGCTGCGTCATTTCCGCATCTGTTACACTCTACGGTCCACCAGTCAAGTGCCCTTAACTGAAACACACCGGTTGCGTTGACCGTACGGAGGTTCTCTAGACATCCACTTTGGCGGAAAGTTACTTTGATTGAATCGAACCACTGAAACATCTTGTTGCGACCATCTTCGCCTGTGAAAGTCATAGGACCACATGCTTTGAATTGTTTGAAGCTGAATAAAGTTTTTGGCGCGTCATTCTTAGAATCAACAGAGGAGTTGCTGTCGACAGCTTGAATCTCACCGACAATCTGAGGGATCACCTTGGCCATTTTTTTGGCCACGAGAGAGGCGATTCGTTTGTCGGCCTTGTTTCACTAGATGGTCTTGCGGGTGTGAGATCCCATAGATGCCATCAATAGAAAGACGTTTGGATGAGATTCGATTATAACGGGTTTTGTTAAAAAGTTTAGCGTTTTACACCATATAACTTATTATTATTATTCATGTAAGACACAAAGTCACGTAATCACAAAGCACGTAAGCACATAATTGCATAAGCACGTAAGCACATAATCACATAAGTCATGAAAGAACATATTTTGCACGTATTCATCTTCATTAAATCATGCGTTGCGCGTACGGGATAAGCTTAATATAGCGAGTGATACTGCGCATGAGGGCATGCGCGTGAGAGAGTTGTGCGTTTTAATTTGCTTGCGATTAATTGCCGTTTTAGATTGCGAGAGTTGTGCGAGTTGTGCGTACGTTCATAGAGCGAAAAGCGGTAAATCGAGAAATCCATAAAGCGTAAAAGTTTAAAATTCACAAATTTAAAATACATAACATAATAAAACTCGATGATGCGTAAATGCGATGATTGCAAGCTTAAAATAAATAGAGCTTCCTGGGTTTTGAGACAGTGACTGCCCAAAGTGATTCGACCAGTCCCTTAAGTTTGGACACGTGCTTTTGCCTAATTAACAAATGCCTCGGCATTTATCCTTCCAGTTACTACGCGTTCCAAGTCATGGAATGATCAAGACTTTGGTGAGATCGAAAATCGCGTTCCAAGTCATGGAATTAGTCATTAAGGTGCGGGTTTCACCCCTAACTTAACAACTTCGTACCATAACTGTCGTACCACAGAAATGTAGATTTCCGTTGAGGTATGGATATCACCCCTAACTCAACGAAGGAATCTCGTGCAGAGAGTAATACGCGAGAGGAGTGATCTTATCGAGAGTTCTTGGTTTTCACACTAAATCTCGAAAAAATCACTCGTTTGTGTTATACGAGTACCTTCAAGCGTGTATTGTGGTAGCTTTCGGAAAAGCATATGTAGTTTAGTTAACAGGGCTAGATCATAAGCAGAATAGGTAAAATTCGATCTTTTTAATCGAGAAACTGTTCCAATTTGTACGAGTCGGGTTGCTTAGACTATAGACTAGGCCGAACACATCAATTCTACCTAATTCCCTATAGTTATGGCTCTGATACCAATCTGTCACACCCCAACCGATGGCGGAATCATGGGATGTGGCACTAATAAGCGAATCAGATTGTTCAAGAGAATCCATAATGACTATTTTCATGATAATATTTATAAAGTTCAATTTCCTATACAATCAAACAAATATTTCAACAATAGTCAAAACGAATTACAAGTTTGTTTAACAAAACAAATCCGACAACTTAGATTTTTTTTAGTGACTTTCTAGAGATCCTATCCAATTGCAGCGTACGATAATCCGTCAACCTGTCACGTACGTTAAAATAAAAGTCAGTACAATAATGTAAAGGAGAGTACACAAGTTTAGCATAGTAATAGTAATAGAATGTTTCGCAAACCAGCATGTATACGCAAGAGATGTAAATATTGCAGTTAACAGCATTGACATAAGTACCCAAACTGACCGCGATGAGCACGTCACGTGTCCAAGTGGCCACGTGCGTAAGAGAAATAAAGTAGAAACAAAATGCGATCCTTAACAACCCCGGGCCTCCGGGTGGCGGGTCAACCTCTAGCAAGCTATCATGTTAAGAGTGGTCACAAGTCATCAAGCATAACATACAACAATTCAGTGATTCATGTATAGTCATGTGGGAGTAGTTTGCATGTAAAGCGTTTTGAGCGTGGTGTGTAGTGTGTTTTGATAGAGAACGTATATAGCACCCAAAATGCGTTTAAGCGTAAAAGAGTTCGAGTATGTTTCTTTGGGAAATCGAGTGTCCATCCTTCCAACCTTAAGCTAGTGAGCAAACCAAAAGTTAGGGAGGCTTTAGAGCGAGTGAGTCGTTTATGGAAACTCGGACTAGATCGTACGAAACCAAAGCGGTTCATACCAGCCAGTCCAGTTTGCACAAGTGACTATTCTTACTTTTCTGTGCAATCGTAGCTGAGTTTTCGTCTGAAACGGATGTAATTCGAGTCCTTTTCATGATAGCACTAAACACCGCTTCGTTCCACTATCTAGTGAACGAAACATATGTCGATTTGTCTGTTTTTGTGTAAAAAATCAAGTATAAAACAGTTTTGTTAGGATCTATCACTCGGTGAGTTCGAAATACAAGATTTCTAACTTGGGAAGCCAAGGCTAAGCCCAATGTACTCGATCAAGTGTGCATCCTTGATAAATTCAGAAAGTTTTTATGAAATAGATGAAGGTTTTCGTAATCAGAGAAGTTTAGATGAAATAGGATACAATCTCGTGTAAAATCGGTGTAGAAATCGTTGTGATTTGCGTGGAAAATGTAGTCTTCTTATTTGGAAGCAAAGAAAATCGTATAGACTAGGTTTCGTGCCAGTGACAAGAAGGAGAGCATGAATGGTTAAGTGTGGTATTTATAGGAGAAGAGAAAAGAGAGCATGTGTGTCTGTGCGATAGGTTCCCGTGCGAGCGGGCACTCATGCGATCGAGTTGTGCGAGCCAGGCCTCACTCGTACGAGTGGGTACTCGTGCGAGTGAGCTGAGTTCCCGTGTTGGCTTTTTTCGTTCTGTTGGAATCGGTATGCCAAAGACACATATTAAATTGATGTGGCTAGTACGTTATGATCCAAGTCGGGTTATACCCAATAACAAGCTAGACAAACACCTATGATATTTATTTATGATATGATCAAACAAATAAATATTAACACTTAGAATATTTAGAAATTGGTTTTTTAAATATTTGCACTTGAGAAACTAATAAATTATATGGATAATTTATTTTGAGAGAATATTTTATTTTGTTATTTAATGGTTAAATAACATTATAAAAGGTTATGAGATATTGCATAAAGTCTTGTTACAAGTTATGTTATATTTTATAAGAGTTATAAAATATAAATAGAAGATATAATTTAAATAAAAAATTTGATTTTTTTTAAAAAGGGCCATGTATGGCCGTCCACTTTGGGGTTCCCAAGGTGGATTTACACCAACCATTTTGCATGCAATATCTACACAAATCTCACACAATCGAACATTAGATCATGGAAGATATATGGAGATTTGATTCATATCTCTCACACACTCTTACACACACAAAAGAATTCAAGTGCAAGAACACCTTATTTTGCTCTAAAAATTTTGGCCAAGGTGTGGTTGATCAGGAGGTGTTCAATATTGAAAATCCTAGGAATCACAAGGTGTTTTGTTGGAGGCTTAGGGTATAGAAGCTTGAGGTCTTCATTTTGAATATTTTCATTCAAGAATCATCATCGTCTTCCATCCCCTAGCTCCTTGAAAGGTCGTTTCTTAAAACACCCTATGGTTGTGTTTTAATAGCATGCATATTCATATATGCATCCGATTTTTGGTTTTACATATAAAATAAGTTTTATATCAACACAATAACATGTTTTAAATAATTATTCTGCTGTGTTTTTCATTTTCTATGGATAAAATGACTTTGATTAACATGTTAAAACCCCAACAGTGGTATCAGAGCCACTTATGTGAATTCATGCTTCAAAGGATTTAAAATTTCGGGTTATGGTTTTGGTTAAAACCCCATGGCCGAAATTTTAGCCATGGTTTTCCCTTGTTTTTCAAGACACTTTTACTAACATGCATAAAGGCATCTTGAAAAAAATATGTCATTTGGAAGATATGTTTGTTTGGACAAAAACCCACTTTTCGGTTTTTCTTTTGGGCCAAAAATATGGGTTGTAAAAGGGAACCATTTTGCTCTTGAATAATATACATATGTGGACATATATTTTGGTGTTCATAACCTAGCCATGACTTTGTGTTTGGATGTATTGATTGTTTGTGTTTGTGATTTGTATTTAATTATTTAATGAGTTGTAATAATTAAATATTTTGTTCTTCCATTTTAAAGTTATGTAAATCATTTATTTTCAATTGGTATGTAAGTAAATATATTAGTTGCATTTCTTTTACTAAAAAATGTAATAGGATACTTTGTTGTAAAAGAAGATGCACACAAAATGGGTTTTGGTTTGGGTCAAAATTTTGGTCCAAAGAACTTCATGGTTCTAAATGGGATTTTAGCCCAATAACCAAAACACATATTGGAGGTACAAAGAAGTTTTGGGGCTGAAGTTGGAGTCCATTTGGAAGCCAAAATAAAGTGGAGAAATCACAACAAAAGAAGAACACTTGAAGCATTTAGATGTGGGATCAAGTGGGAGTTCATTGACACAACACTTGTGTCAAATTTTTACCCTTAGAGGAGACCTATTAGCACACTTGTTTCGGCTAACAAGTGTTGTCTAAATAGTTGGCTATGGTTATGGACCTATTGATTTGTATATTATGCTTGTATGGTTGTTTTATTTATGGTTGTTTGGATGATATTTGGATATGGTTGCTTAACAACTAATAATCCATAACAAGCTTAAAATTGGTTCTTTGAAAATCATTAACGTGGTTAATAAAAGGTTTTATTAAAGGCTAATGATTTTATAATAAAATGAGTTTTATTAAAGAACCTTGAAAATTGGTTTTCACTAAGGTACCATGAATTTTAATGCATGTAAATGTATGGTACATAAAGTTTTCTAAAACTAGAATTTTGAAAACTTAAAATCCCTTTTTATAAAACAAGTCAAACACCATCCTTTTATACAACACTTGAATCACCTGGGAATTCTTTGTGGGATAAAGGTCACCTAAAAACATTTGAAGGAACTTGTGTATTGGAGGTGGGCTTACCATATTTGTGGGATAAATGTCACCTAACCACTTGTATGTGTAAACTTACATGTGTGTGTAAGTAGGACGACTTGATTTGGAAACCATGTGATTAGGGTCACCGAAGCATGACGTACAAAGGTGTTGATTGGATTAAACATGCCAACTAAACATAAAGATGTTTAACTGATCCCATATGGCTAGAAATTGCAAAGGGTTGCAATCCTCAAACGTTGACTACCTTGTTAATTTGAATAATGGGATAAAGGTCATCTAACCAATATTAAATGTAACGTTGGATTCTAGATTTTAATTATTAATTGTCTATGAGACATAAAAGGGTATTAATGATTAAAATATAATAATATCGAAAATACTAAAATTGAACTTTGTTAAAATTTTGTAGATGGCCGCTAACAATGCAAACACAATTACCGAAACCGTCCGTAACCTATCACTAAGAAAAATCCTTGAAAAAGATCGTGTCAACCATAACAACTTCATGGATTGGTATCGAAACTCGAGAATCGTTCTCAAGAAAGAGAAGATATCCTATGTGTTGGACGATCCTATTCCCGATGAACCTAACGTGGAAGATGAAGATGCTTATAACGATTGGGTTAAGTATACCGAGGACTCCATGCAAGCCTCTTGAACATCACGGGGCGTACAACATAACTACCCAATTGAAGGAAATGTTCCTTCAACAAGCAAGGGTAGAACGCTTCAAAACGGTTCGGCGCTTCATGCATGCCGAATGGAGGAAACCCAATCGGTCTCGTCTTATGTCCTTAAGATGAAAAGCCACTGTAGGTCCCCTTAATGTAATGGATCTTCAATAGAATTGTCTATCTAACCTAGAGTGTGGAATCCTCTATATCAGATTATCACAGAAAATAGTAGAAAACATAATTCCAATAGCAAGTCTTCTATTGATTATCCAAACACGAAGTTTTACAATCAACTCAAGACTCACACAACCTCACAGCCTATCTCTATGATCTTGCCTCACACAATTTCGTTTCTCTCTATAGTCTCTACACTATCTCTTCTAGAATTCTCTTGTTGTTACAAACCCTAATCACAAAACATGTTTATATACCACATGTCTATGAACTGGGCTTCCGCTATCAACAAACTCCCTCTTAGCTGATGTTTCCAATCTGCAAAACTTTCATTCATTTTAGATCAGTGAACTAGCAATCTTTGGTTAAGCAAGTATGCTCCAACTTTTCATATCTCTCTGCAATGTACTAGAAGGATCCTACCATGCATCTTCACGCGTTCTGCACTTCACTCTCAATCTAATCTGCACTTTACTTGATTTCTGCACTTCATTTTGATAACTGCATCAATCTGTTTAGAAACACAAGCAAGTATCTCGAAAAACCATTAGTCTTTTTCACATTCAAGACAAACCAATATTTTATCTTATCATGCAAAAACAACCACCTATCTGTTCAAAATGGGAAACCTTTTAAGAGAAATTATTTTTGGTATTTTTGATATTTTTCAAAACAAACTGAAAAATATATGCAAGACATCTTTTTGTGAGAATCATGTGCAAGAAGATCATATCAGGCAAATCAAACTGTTTTACACAAGCAATTAATTTTCTCTTTTGATTTTTATGAAAAGCAGTTCAAGACGATTACCAGCATTGTTTATCCACTTAAACAAAACACATGAACATTTCAAGTACCTTTACCCAGTGATATGTTAAGGTAATCTTATATTGACATACTAGTGTGTCCCACTTTAGGATATATCCCCATGATCAAGGTATGCACAAAGAGTCATCGTAGTAGGTGTATATACCGAAATTCATCTTTTCTGTTTTACAACATCAGATAGTTGGTGATCAGGTCAGTACTTCCGTACAGCAAAGAGACCAATATCCAACAAGTGTTAAGACAAATACCATAGATTTTGGTACGATTTATGCATTTTGCACATTTGAATGACTCTTTAGGAGAGCTTCTTCAATTTCTGGGATTTGGCATTTTTAGCTCTTTTAAGGTATCCTGGTTGTGCCTAGGTCAGCATATATCTGGATGCAGCAGAAGGACAACCCTGATACCCCAGATGAAAAACTTCAGACTTTGGCAATCTAACAACGCAAGATTTAAGGTTATAAAACCTTACACCACTAATATGTTACCCACTCATACCCAGTTCTTTATGTTTATATCACTATGGTAAGTTGATTATTCATGTTTCTTGCCCACTGGTACATCATATGATGAAGCTGCTATCACACTTAAGCAATTTTAATTTCAACTTCAGTGTGACAGTCTAACTTGCTGATGTACTATCATTTCTTCTTTTTCACACCATGAAATCTCTTTTTTCAATTTTTCATTTTTTTCATTTTCAATGTTTTTGGATTTTTAAAATTTTAACTTACTCCCCCTAAACTCACGCACTAACTAAATTCTTTTTGGTTTAGGGAAATTTCTCCCCCTAAATTTATGTTTTTATGGAGTAAGTTTCAAAAACAGAAATTTAAAACACAAACAGACTCTCACTTCAACCTGACAATAATTTTTTTCAATTTTGAAGTTCAGAAAAATCTTAATAATCACTGTAGACAATAGTTCGTTACTAATTTTAACATACTATTCACCTCAGTTGTTTTACAGGAATAACCACTGTCGAACACATCAACAGTCCTTGTTGGTCATCCTGCACATACTCAACAACTCAGTTAGACTTGAGAACCCAAACCCTGCCGGTTTTGGGTTGACCATAAATATCCACATAATCTAATACTGTCCAATATCCATCACACCCTACTGGTGTCTTGGATGTATTCCTTGTTGTTGAATAAGATCTATAATTTCCACTAGGTCTTTGATCACGAGAATTCCAATAAACTCTCGGATTTTCCGACCTTTGAAAATTGTTATCCTGAAACCTTCTTCTCCCTTTATCATAACCTGAACTTTGGAAAAAATTTGGATTGTTTCGAACATTTGAGTTACTAAAACCCCTATATCCATTTCTTCCTTGAAAATTTCGATTACCAGAAGACTGGTATCGATTTTGATATCCAAAATTTACACTTTGAAACCGATTTGATTTACCATTAAAATGACTCAATTGTGGAGAAATACTTCTTGGTCTATTAAATCTTCTTGATGGTGAAGTCTTTGATTGAAATCTGGATTGATTACTTTGACAATGTGGTTTCACGTTGTTATTTAAACCAACCCTATTACCGTAATTAACCTTATCAACTTTTCCTTTATTTCTCTTAAAAGGAAAACAACTCGCCACATGTCCTCTGTTGTGACATTTAAAACAAGATTTTTTTCTTATAAATTTTCCTTTTGTTAAATCTCTTTTTAAATGTTTTTCTCTTTTCGTCCTCAGTATCCTCATCCAATTTATGAGGTGTACTGTTAGACCCAACATACTCTTTCAAAGAAACTGGACTATTCAGCAAGTCCATAGTTATCGGATCCACTACAGCTTGTGCAGTGGGCATAAAATCAATTAGCTCATTCTCATTTGGTAAAAAAAAGAGTAGTCCTGATGCATCGAAGGTGAAGCTTTACCAAACCCCACTCCCGTTTTATCATTACTCTTTTTCAAACTTTTCTGAATTTGAGTCCTAACTAACGAAAATTTTCCTAACCGATCTAAGTTTTTGTTAAGTTCAACGATTTGCTCTTGTGCAACGGCCAATTCCCTATACTTTTTAGAAAATTCATTAGTTTTCTCTTTAACAGTTTCACGAGCCAAATCAATGATCTGCAACAGTTCATTGACTTTGCTTGTTAAACTGCTGATTTCTTGTTCATTTGATTTGATTTTATTTAGACAATTTGTCCCACCTTTTATCAAAAGAACATTTGACTCCTTTATCTTCTCTAAATCAGCTAACATAATTTTGTTTTGCTCCGATAGACTATCAACTTTACCTTGTAGTTTAGTGCAATTATGACAAGTATGACTTACAGATTCTGATTTTACCTTTACCTCTGTTGTAAGATCTCTCTCGTCATCTAAGCACTTTGAAACTTCTGCATCCTTCTTATCTTCTACCACAGCACATGCTTCTCCAATCTTCACAACAGCAATCTCAGCTACACATGCTTGACCACATGTACTCTGTCTTGAAGAATTCTGATAGCGTTTCTCTAAAGCTTGCCACAGCTCTCTAGAAGACCCATACCTATTAAACATATGTTTCATTGCAAATGGCAAGGACATCTTTATCGCTGTTAAAGCTTTCTTCCCAGCATCATACATACGTTTCTCAAATTCTTCCATCTTCTCATAAGAAATCACTAGAACTCTCTCGTCAACTCGACGTGTGGGAGCACTATATCCATCAATTATTCAGCTCCACATTCTAGCATCTTCACCTTGAATATACGCTTCAAACTTCTCCTTCCAATCAACATATTGATTAACATTTATCAACTTCGGACAACCATTCATTGCCTTGCTGTAATTTACCTTCCTAGCCATCACGCAACTTAAAAGTTTATATGGATTTTGGTTTACCTGTGTCAAAATCCAACTCTAACTTCTCTACTGGTCCTTTTCGAGTTTTTACCATGACCGTACCGTCAAAACAGTTCAAAATTTTTCCGAAAACTGTTTTTACCAAATTATACCGTTAGACTCGTCTCGAAATTACGAATCCAATGATATATAATGTCGAAAACGTATTTCGGGATTTTCCAGAGGTTTTTTCTGCCTAAAAGTATTTCGGTTCAAACTGCGCAACCCGTTTTCGAAAATTCCTTATGGATGATTTTCTGTTCATGAAAACGTTAATTACACTAGACACAAGCTAAAAATAACTCCACCCCACGTTTTTACTTACACCAGATTAATTGCACCAGAATATAATTACACCACCTGTTAAATACACCAACAATTACACTTGCAAGCCAAATATGCTGGTTAATTACACTTGTTAGTCAAAAACTCTGAGTCCAATTATGCTGGTCTAAATACGCTGGTTTAAATATGCTGGAGTTGATTACACTAA
Organism: Scalesia atractyloides; assembly: GCA_947069175.1. Lineage (NCBI taxonomy): Eukaryota > Viridiplantae > Streptophyta > Magnoliopsida > Asterales > Asteraceae > Scalesia > Scalesia atractyloides. The sequence goes on from CAMTDV010000005.1 coordinate 32,221,566, forward strand.
AAATTAATTATGCCGGTTAATTACGCTGGTTGATCAGCTCAGTATTACGACAACTAGTAAAGTCGCTGATCATCGTAATAATGTCGCTGAGGACTATTATCACTGTCACCAAATTCGCCTTTGGATTTAATTACAACACTTAGTCAAATATGCTGGTCCGATTAATTACACCAGTCAGTCAATTACACTGGTCCAATTAATTACACCAGTTAGCCAATTACACTGGTAACTACACCGGGTCACCAAAATCGCCGGTTTTTTAGTGTATTTATCAAAACTAGTAACTTCTCCACCAAGCTACTAAATACACCATATCTGATGAAATCCTTTCAAACTCTGAAAAGATTTTATCCTGATCTCTTAATACTTTCCTGCATATCACAAAAGCAAAATATTAGTAATTCTCAAGGAAAAAAAACGAAAAAAAGAATGAAGAACACGAAGAACAAATTTTCAAATCTTAAAGTTTTTCTTCAAAATCTTCAAGTTTCAGCCACCAGAATCACCAAATATGCAGAATTAAATACGCAAGAATCCAAAACAAGCTTTTTTTCAAACCAAAACTCAAGTCAAAACCCTAAAAGTTTTGAATTTCCTAGAACACCTTAAAAAATTTCGAATTTTTTTTCAATATAACTCGAAAATCCAACTTTTTCTGCAGCAACCAATTCTGAACCGAGCCAATCAAGAGCCTAATGCTCTGATACCAATTGTAGGTCCCCTTAATGCAATGGATCTTCAACAGAATTGTCTATCTAACCTAGAGTGCGGAATCCTCTATATCAGATTATTACAGAAAATAGTAGAAAACAGAATTCCAATTAACAAGTCTTCTATTGATTATCCAAATACGAAGTTTTACAATCAACTCAAGACTCACACAACCTCACATCCTATCTCTATGATCTTGCCTCACACAATTTCATTTCTCTCTCTAGTCTCTACACTTTCTCTTCTAGAATTCTCTTGTTGTTACAAACCCTAATCATAAAACATGTTTATATACCACATGTCTGTGAACTGGGCTTCCTACTGGGCTAGGCCATTCTCCAAGCCCATTACAATAATAAACTAGCTAACAAATAAGCTAAGCCCAATACAAAATAGCCAAAGACTAAATACTTAAACTATTAAGCTGTTGTCACCGAATATGCACCAACAGCCACTTTGATCGCCTCGAAAGGCTTAATTGTCTCGTCTCTAAAGAGTTGGCTACGGATTTTATCCTCAACTCTTTAATGAAGAAATTCAAAACTTTTGTTATGAACTATAACATGAACGGATGGGACAAGAGCATTGGTGAACTTCATGCAATGCTCAAAACTGCCAAGGCGGGCATGGGTAAAAAGTCTTGACCCGTTCTAATGATCAATAAGGGTGGCAACAAGAAAGGGCATCATCCCGACTCCAAAGCAAATGTTGCCAAAGGAAAGGGACACTTCAAAGGGAAGGGAAAAAAGAAAGGCTAGAGCAGAACCACCGAAACCAAAAGACAAGAAGGCAAAGGTTGCCACGAACGATCCATGCTTTGAGTGTGGTGAGATAGGGATTTGGAAAAGAAATTGTCCAACCTATCTCAAGGAGTTGAAAAACAAGAGGGGTGTGGGGCAAACCTCAGGTACAATTTTTATGATACATATTGACCTTAATGTTATTTCTTCAAACAAATGGGTATCGGATACTGGATGTGGAACTCACATTTGTAATTTGTTGCAGGGGTTCAAAAGAAATAAGCATTACAAGAAAGGAGACATTAGTCTCTTCATGGGAAATGGAGCAAAGGTTCAAGTTGAAGCCTGAGGAGACTATGTTTTGAAACTTCTAAGTGGTTTGGAAATTATTTTGAAAAATGTTTTGTATGCTTCTAGTTTGACTAGGAATATTATTTCAGTTCCCCTCTTGCTACAAATTGGTTTTAATTTAAAGTTTGTAAATGATGACATTTATGTTTTGATGAATGGCATGTTTTACTTTAAAGCTATGCCTTCAAATGATATTTATGAATTGGTTCATGATAATACATCATTTGATAGTTCAATGTACCAAGCAATTACCAAGAAACCCAAAATGGAGTTGAGTAAGACCTATCTTTGGCATTGTTGCCATGGTCATATAAAAAGAAATCGCATGCGAACACTTCAAAAGAACGGTCTTTTGGAGACAAATGAAGTTGGTTCATTTGATACATGTGAATCTCGTTTACAAGGTAAAATGACTAAGAAACCCTTTAGTGGCACCAACCAAAGGGCAAAAGATTTATTAGGTTCATACATTTGGATGTATGTGGTCCTTTTAAGCCAATGACTAGGAATGGTGAAAGATACTTCATTACTTTTACCGATTACCATAGTCGCTATGGTTATGTGTACTTGCTAAGACACAAAGATGAAGTTTTTGAAACGTTCAAAATCTTCCAAAATGAAGTAGAAAATCAACTCACCAAGACAATCAAAGTTCTTCGTTCTGATAGAGGAGGTGAATACCTTAGCGATGCTTTTCAAGATCATCTTAGGAGTTGTGGGATCATCTCACAACTTACTCCACCTGGAACACCACAACATAATGGTGTGTCTGAAAGAAGGAATCAAACTCTATTGGATATGGTTCGATCTATGATGGCTAGAAGCACATTACCTCTATCATTTTGAGGTTACGCTTTGCTCTCCGCAGCCCGTATACTGAATATGGCCCCAACCAAGAAGGTGGATAAGACACCTTTTGAAATATGACATGGAAGGGCTCCATTATTATCATATTTGAAGGTATGGGGTTGTGAAGCTTATTTGAAGCAGTACAGCCCAAACAAATTGGAAGTACGATCCACTAAGTGTATCTTTGTAGGATATCCTAAAGATGATATAGGATATTATTTCTACGATCCAACAAAGCAAAAGGTATCTGTTGCTCGAAAGGCTGAGTTCTTGGAAGCTAATTTCCTTATGGAAGGAACTAGTAGAACAGTGGAACTTGATGAGGATCAAGAACCACAAGCCGATACACGTTTGGTTGAAACTAGCACTCAACAAGAGGTTATTGAAGGGTATCAAGTGGTTGATCAATACTCATAAAACGCTCGCAGATCTGGTAGAACTAGTAGTCCACCTAAAAGATATGGATTTTTCATGGATGGATGCCACGTGGTAGATTCGGATGAACCTACCACATACCATGATGCAATGTCAAAATCCGATTGTGACAAATGGCTTGAAGCCATGAACATAGAGATGCAATCCATGTATGACAACCAAGTATGGGAATTGGTTGTGCCACCTCTTAACTCCAAAGTAGCTGGAAGTAAGTGGGTTTTCAAGAAGAAAACCGATATGCATGGTAACTTGGATACATATAAAGCGAGACTTGTAGAAAAAGGTTTCACTCAAACTCAAGGGGTTGATTATGATGAGACCTTCTCACCCGTGGAGATGTTAAAGTCAATTAGGATATTATTTGCCATAGCTGCATATTATGACTATGAGGTTTGGCAAATGGATGTCAAAACGGCTTTCCTCAATGGATATCTTGATGAAGATATCTATGTGGTTCAGCCTGAAGGTTTTGTCGATCCAAAACATCCTAACAAAGTATGCAAGTTAAAGAAATCAATCTATGGATTGAAACAAGCATCTAGAAGTTGGAATCACCGTTTTGATGAAGAAATTAGGAATTTTGGATTCATCAAGAACGCCGATGAAGCTTGTGTGTATAAGAAGGCTAGTGGGAGCATCATCACTTTCCTAGTATTGTATGTCGATGACATTCTACTATTTGGAAATGATATTCCAACCATGGAAGGTGTAAAAACCTGGCTTGGAAGATGTTTTTTCCATTAAACATCTTGGAGAAACCGCCTATATTTTGGGAATAAAGACCTATAGGGATAGATCAAGGCGCTTGATAGGTTTAACCAAAGTGCATACATTGAAAAAGTCTTGAAAAGGTTCAAGATGGAGAACGCTAAGAAAGTTTTGGTACCTATTCAAAAAGGGACAATATCGAATGCGTCTCAATGTCCAAGCTCAAAGGATGAGCAAGAAAGAACGAAAGGAGCCCCATATGCGTCTGCTATAGGATCCATCATGTATGCAATGATATGCACTAGACCGGACGTGTCATGCGCTTTAAGCATGACAAGTGGATACCAGCAAAATCCAGGAAACAGTCATTGGATGGCTGTTAAAATCATATTGAAGTACCTTAGAAGGACTAAGGATATGTTTCTAATATATGGATCTAGTGAAGAGGAACTCATTGTAAAGGGTTACACGGATGCGAGTTTCCAAACTGATCGAGATGGTTCTCGATCACAATCTGGGTATGTCTTCATTTTTAATGGAGCAGCAGTCTCTTGGAAGAGCTCGAAGTAGGATGTTGTAGCATTGTCCACTATAGAATCAGAATTCATCACCGCTTCATTGGCAGCGCAAGAAGCTGCATGGTTGAAGAAATACATAGCCGACCTAGGGGTAGTCCCTACCATTCAGGATCCCCTAGAGATCTTTTGTGATAACGAGGGTGCGATTGCTCAAATCAAGGAACCTCGTGCACATCAAAAGACTAGGCACATTGAGTAGAGATTCAACTACATAAGGGATGAAGTTGAAAAGGGAATGATATGTATTTGCAAAGTTCACACCGATCAAAACATTGTGGATCCACTCACGAAGCTCCTTGAACGGCCAAAGCATGAGGGTCATTCTTGTGCCTTAGGACATCGATATTCTAGTGATTGGATTTGATCTATTTAGTATTTGGATATTGGAACAATTGTTATTTTGACTCATTTAATGATTATGGCATTTTGAGTTATGTTCCATTTTTAGCATGTTTAAATCCATGAATAAGTTAATTATTCTAAATGTCTGTAGTGGATCATACTTGTGGGAACAAATATGAATGTAAGACTATTGTGAACTTGGATTGGTGGATATTCATTAGGTATGAATATAGAGCAAAATGTTGCTGCCAAAGTTCATAGATATTTGTGGGATACAAATATTGGACTGGCCCGCTCTCAAATGTTACTGCATGGAATCTTTTGAGATTGATCATAAGTAAATTTTGAGTAAAGGCGAATATCATAGTATCCTCTGACCCGAGATACATATTGAGTCTTGATATTCACCAAATATTATACTTTGACTTGGTTCTTTGCTGTTCTGAAACATGGCAGTACATAAGGCTAAGCTCAAGTGTGGTACAAGGTGATTGTGAGAGGCGTATGTAGTCAAGATGGGATTAGTGCCTCTTATTCATTGAGAGTAATATGTCTAAGGCCTAGTAAAGTTAAATCAACAGAGAATGATCATTCTATGTCTCTGGATTTGACATGACATCTGTAACGAAAGGATAAATGATTGATTCACTTAAATCATGTTCAAGTAAGGGACTTGAAGGAGATGATGTTATTTCATGGCACTTCGTCATACGTATTAGGGGTAGTAAACTGTAGGTCCGTTGTACGGATCGTTCGGGCACTAATCTAACAAACCTAAGGTAAACGTGCGGAATCCGTTTGCATAGGCGACATTGGATACACTCATTTGTTTCTATTTAATCACCGTTTCATTAATATTCAATGTTACAGATCCTGGAAACACTTGGACAGAGCTTCACCTATGTCGTGACAAAATCTCTGAAAGTTACAAATGAAATGTCAAGACTCCTATTTATAGGAGTTCAAGTTCGCTTGGGGAGTGCAAGTTCGGGCGAACTTGCTTAGTCAAGTTCGGCCGAACTTGACTACAACATATACATTTCAAGCGAACTTGACCCTTTTCACACATAAACTTCGACATTTCGCTCCTAAATACTGACTCGATATTATACGATGACGTAGGCAACAGACATATGCATCAACAGACTCCCCCTTGGATGTTGCCGTAGTTATCATTCTTCAATTAAGTTCCTGAGTCTTTATTGTTCTCTTGGTCTTTATATCTTGAATAACTTTAACATCCATGCTCCCCCTTGCTTTGAGCTTTCTGGTATCTTTAATCAACGTGTTCATCTAGCTCCCCCTCAAACGATGCTTCGAATATCTAAGATTTGACGATTAAGAACAATCACACGTATCCACACACAAACAGTTTCTTAACAGTCTCGTTGGTCCGACTCACATTCAACATTATTAGGTTTCCATGGAAGATATGAGAAAAAAATCTTTTTGGATTTTTAATATTGAATGCAGAAATTTAAACATACTAAAATGTAATATTTACAGTTTGTATTTTTGTGAGAAAACGTGCTAGAGGATCATATCAGTTTTTGAGACATATCACCAGCACCGTTGACCTTTTAAGGACTTTAAGTTTTAAACTTGTTTACCTATATTGTCGATATGTTTATCCACCTAAACTTTAACACATTTCTCAATTGTTCAAAGATATGTTAGTTAGAATTATGAAACTTGTCTTAACTGCGGTTCCCACTTCTTGAATATACTCCCGTATGAAGATTCCCTAGATTTCATCTTACAGGTGAATATAGCGTAATTGATATCTGTATCTGGGTTGTGCGAGACCTTGAGAGATCAGGTTAGTACTACCGCACAGACAAAGAGATGAAGGCTTGACTTTGAGGTTTGTTCCAATTAAGGAATCTTTTAAGCACTGCAATTAATTAGATCTTTTGATACTTTTGAAGTTTGCATGCAGTTTGGGGGTTTACTGCAAAAGTATTATAGAAGTTCTAGGCTATTGCTTCCGCAAAATCAAAAGAACTTGTATAATACCCCAGATATCAACTATCTATAAAGACCTCGTATCTCAGAACCAGGCATCTCTCAAACGAAATTTCGGAGTACTAAGTCCATATATCCAAGATATGTTAATCCACAAGATTAAGCAGTTGTAAAATTTAGTTTATATCTCGAAAACAGTTTACTGAACGTGTTTAAGCCTATCGACACATCCATAGTAAGAATTGTTTATCACTTTTAAACGTTTCATTTCTTTAGCATACTGTGATAGTCCACTGATGTACTATCATTTCCTTTTTGTGCACAAGTAATCTAATTTTTCATTTTTCAATGTTTTTGACATTATTGAGATTATATATTGTTTTTGGAAACATTTTAAAATGATGTTTTTCAATTTTACAAGAATTTTTTTTACAATTTTTAAAATTTTTTCTCCCCCTAAAATTAAAAACATCTTATTAAAATAAAATAGAATATTCCATTTTAACCATTTAACGACTTTTTACGAATGTAAACGCGAAACTACCATTTTGTTTTTGTGGAATATCACTCCTGTCTCTTATCTCTCTATATGAATAACCACTGCTTCTGAAATGACCTTTGGCTTGAAGCTTGGTTATCGTGCACAGTCAAACAAACTTTAATCAGTTTTGAATTGTAACCCAATCCAGTCTGGATTTAGGTTTACCAAAATCAATAACATCTGAAGTAAACAAACATTCACACTCTTTTTGATATTCAAACAGTTTGATAGAAACTTTATTTGAAAATTTTACTTTCTTTGATTTTTTAACTGTTTGAATTATCAAATTTTTCTCCACTGCTCTCTGTTTTGTCCCCAGATTTGTATCTGATGAATTCGTTTTACTTGACTGTGAGTAAAATGATTCATTAGAACTTTTATCTGATTTTTTAGACGTATCCGAGGACAAAATCTTTTCCAAATACTCTCTAACTTTTTTTCTCTTTTTTCTCATTCTGTCTTTTTGACCTTGTGATAACTTGACTTTCTGTTCTTTGGGCCTCTCTATAGTTTTCTCATTTTTCTTCTCTGTTTTCTTTCCTCTGGTCTTTTCTCCCCCTAAGATTTAACCGATCTTCTTTTCAGATTAGTCGGACAATCCCTGGAAATATGACCTTTGATTTGACATTTATAGCATCTTCTCGTATCAAATCTCTTTTTTAGGCAGTTAACAGCAATGTGTCCACCAAATCCACAGTTGTAGCACACTCTGTTATCGTACCAATCTCTCCATTCAGACCAAACACCCAAATCAACACATTGATTTGACATGTAGTAGTCATCTTTCCTGCTTCTACTGTAAAATATATTTGACTTTAAAGCACTGTGCTCTGACCTGCACCACTTATTCTCAAATTTTTGTGAGTTTTTTATAATGACTGAATGACCGTACCAATGAGCTTTTATTTTTGTTTTGAAAATTTATAGAATTTTTTCATGTCGTTTTTGTTCTCCATTCTGCTTAGATGGTTTTTGCGTTGAGCATTTACCTTTTTCAGCAGATTGTAGAACAGTTTCTTGAAATTTTTCTTTTAGTCTCAAAAATATTTCATTTTTATCATTTTTATCATTTTCATCATCGGTATTATCATCACAATCCTCAACTATGACATTGTCATAATTTGTGACATTGTCACTTATTGGATTTCCATTGTTTTTGGAAACATTTTAAAATGATGGTTTTTCAATTTTACAGGAATTTTTTTTTACAATTTTTAAATTTTTTCTCCCCCTAAAATTAAAAACATCTTATTAAAATCAAAAATAAGAATCTTCCATTTTTACCATTTAATGACTTTTTACGAATGTAAACGCGAGACTACCATTTTGTTTGTGTGGAATATCACTCTTGTCTCTTGTCTCTCTGTATGAACAACGACTGCTTCTGAAATGACCTTTGGCTTGAAGCTTGGTTATCCTGCACATTCAAACAAACTTTACTCAGTTTTGAATTGGAACCCAATCCATTCTGGATTTAGGTTTACCAAAATCATTAACATCTGAAGTAAACAAACATTCACACTCTTTTTGATATTCAAACAGTTTGATAGAAACTTTGTTTGAAAATTTTGCTTTCTTTGATTTTTTAACTGTTTGAATTATCAAATTTTTCTCAACTGCTCTCTTTTTTTTCCTCAGATTTGTATCTGATGAATTCGTTTTACTTGACTGTGAGTAAAATGATTCATTAGAACTTTTATCTGATTTTTTAGACGTATGGACAAAATCTTTTCCAAATACTCTCTAAGTTTTTTCCACTTTTTTCTCAATCTTTCTTTTTGTCCTTGTGATAACTTGACTTTTTGTTCTTTGGGTTTCTCTACAATTTACTCTTTTTTATTCTCTGTTTTCTTCTCCCCTGGTCTTTTCTCCCCGGAGATTTTACGATCTTCTTTCAGATTAGTCGACAATCCCTAGATATATGATCTTTGATTTGACATTTATAGCATCTTCTCGTATCAAATCTCTTTTTCAGGCAGTTAACAGCGATGTGTCCACCAAATCCACAGTTTTAGCACACTTTGTTATCGTACCAATCTCTCCATTCAGACCAAACATCCAAATCAGCACATCGATTTGACATGTAGTAGTCATCTTTCCTGCTTCTTCTGTAAAATTAATTTGACTTTGAAGCACTGTGGTCCGACCTGCACCACTTATTCTCAAAATTTGTGAGTTTTTATAATGATTGGATGACCGTACCGATGAGCTTTTATATTTGTTTTGAAAATTTATAGAATTTTGTTTTTCATGTTGTTTTGTTCTCCATTCTGCTTAGAATGTTTTTGCGTTGAGCGTTTACCTTTTTCAGCAGATTGTAGAACAGTTTTTTGAAAATTTTCTTTTAGTTTCAAAAATATTTCATTTTTATCATTTTCATCATCGGTATTATCATCACAATCCTCAACTATGAGATCGTCATAATTAGTGACATTGTCACTTATTGGATTTTCCTTTTTATTATTATTGATTGGTTTTGGACATATATGGTCTAACTTTAAAGAGGAAGTCACAAAACATTTCAATAATTTTTCTAAATTAACAGCTTTATTTTTAACAGTCTCAACTTCTTTTTCAAGTTGAGCAATTTTCTCAATATGAGAATTTATTGCTTTTTTTATTTTCTATATTTAATTTTTAAAAAACAATATTTTCATTTTTAAACATTTTTATTTCATTTTGAAAATCTATTAACATTTGTAATTTTTCATTTGCTAAAATTTTTATTTTGTTTTCAAAATTCTTTTCATTTTCTTTTAACTTTTTATTTTCTAATGTTAAACTCTCAATCTTACTCAAGAGTTTTGCATTATCTGCCTGATAATTGTCTACATCATAGACCGGGCAAACTGGTTTATAACTTGAAGACTCATTTGTGGATATACTTGAAACCAGAGCTTCACAGTTCTTAACCACTACACTCTCTTGAAACTTATCATTCAGAGATGTCCATAATTCTTTCCCACTCTTGTATTCTGGTAAAAGTATCAGGATGTCTTCCTTAACCGATTGTTGGATAAGATTAATCATTTTCTTTTCAGCAAAATAATCATCTTTCTGTTGAGTAGAATATTTGCACTTCTCCAGAATTTTCTAATTCTCATCTCTAGGAACGACATAACCTGTCTCAATCGCAACCCAACTGCGGAAATGCATGGCTTGAACCCAGTTCACGAATTTTTCATTCTAGGCTTCATACTCTTCTAATCTAATCAACATTGGCAGCTTTATAGACCCCGTTTCATTTTCCAAACTAATCTGTCGTTCAAAACACTTGAAAAATGATTAGCAAACAGACAATTTTAGTAAAAATTTGACTTTTTAACCGACAATATTAACGTATCGGTTTGCTAAAAACGTTTAAAATTTTTCAAAAAACTGCTTTTACCATATTAGAGCTCTAAACAGGTCTCGTCAATACGAATCTAACGATATATAATGTTCGAGACCTTTTTTTGTAGAAACCTTAGACAAGTTCGGGCGAACTTGTAATAGCTTGTGAGACAAGTTCGGGTGAACTTGTGCTAACAAACAATCAGATTTAACAAGTTCGGGCGAACTTGTATATTGCTTGACAAGTTCGAGCGAACTTGTTAGACTTTTCAAAAGAACTTACAAGTTCGGGTGAACTTGTAAGATATTCAAGAGATTTTACAAGTTCAGGCGAACTTGTAATAGATTTTCAACAAAATTTAATCAAGTTCGGGCGAACTTGATGAAATCTTAATGAAAAGTATGCAAGTTCGAGCGAACTTATAAAAAATCTTGAAAAATCAATCAAGTTCGGGCGAACTTGATGAAAAGTTACGAATTTTTCAGTCAAGTTCGAGCGAACTTGATGTCAAGTTCGAGCGAACTTGATGTCAAGTTCGAGAAAAAATGAGTTATTCGACATGGTTTTTTGCAATTTTTGACATGAATTCGTTTGTTTTAAGCTCTGATCTTTTCAAGGGTTTATCTAATATGGATTTTACGTATTATACTTGAAAATCAGTCCATTTTATCCGTGAATTGTCCAAGAAAAGTTAAAAATGAAAGAAATAAGTAGAAGATGAGAAGTTCTATGTTCAATGTCTTCAAAATAGGCCAATCCTACTCTGATACCACTTGTAGGTCCGTTGTACGGATCGTTCGGGCACTAATCTGACAAACCTAACGTAAACGTGCGGAATCCGTTCGCATAGGCGACATTAGATACACTCATTTGTTTCTATTTAATCACCGTTTCATTAATATTCAACATTACAGATCCTTAAAACACTTGGACAGAGCTCCGCCTCTGTCGTGACAAAATATCTGAAAGTTACAAATGAAATGTCAAGACTCCTATTTATAGGAGTGCAAGTTCGCTTGGGGAGTGCAAGTTCAGGCGAACTTGCTTAGTCAAGTTCGGCCGAACTTGACTACAACATATACATTTCAAGCGAACTTGACCCTTTTCATACATAAACTTCGACATTTCGCTCCTAAATACTGACTCGATATTATACGATGACGTAGGCAACAGACATATGCATCAACATAAATCGTTGTTAGGCGGTATTTACTACTTGCATCAATCTTCTATGTATCTTGTGTAAGTGGGAGATAGTTGGAATCGGTATGCCCAAGACACATATTAAATTGATGTGGCTAGTACGTTATGATCCAAGTCAGGTCATACCCAATAACAAGCTAGACAAACACCTATGATATTTGTTTATGATATGATCAAACAAATAAATATGAACACTTAGAATATTTAGAAATTGGTTTTATAAATAATTTAACTTGAGAAACTAATAAATTATGTGGATAATTTATTTTGAGAGAACATTTAATTTTGTTATTTAATGGGTTAAATAACATTATAAAAGGTTATGAGATTTTACATAAAGTCTTGTTACAAGTTATGTTATATTTTATAAAATATAAATACAAGATATAATTTTAAGAAAAATTTTGAATTTTTTTTTAAAAAAAGGCCATGTATGGCCGTCCACTTTGGGGTTCCCAAGGTGGATTTACACCAACCATTTTGCATGCAATATCTACACAAATCTCACACAATACAACATTATATCATGGAAGATATATGGAGATTTGATTCATATCTCTCACACACTCTTACCACACATAAGAATTCAAGTGCAAGAACACCTTATTTTGCTCTCAAAATTTCGGCCAATGTATGGTTGATCAAGAGGTGTTCATAAGTGAAAATCCTAGCAATCACAAGGTGTTTTGTTGGAGGCTTGGGGTAAACAAGCTTGAGGTCTTCATTTTGAAGATTGTCATTCAAGAATCACCATCGTCTTCCATCTCATAGCTCCTTGAAAGGTCGTTTCTTAAAACACCATATGATTGTGTTTTAATAGCATGCATATTCATATATGGATCCGGTTTTTGGTTTTACATATAAAATAAGTTTTATATCAACACATTAACATGTTTTAAATAATTATTCCGCTGCGTTTTTCATTTCATATGGATAAAATGACTTTGATAAACATGTTAAAACCACAACACGTTCGATGTTATTGTTCATTTTAGTTAGTTTTGTTTCGTTAAGCGTTTTAGCAAGGTATTAAGCGTTGCGTTGCGAGTTAGCGCAAGCAAGCGAGAGCGAGTATAAAACAAGTAAAACATGTATACACATAAACACACAACATAACATAACCACCATAATAATTACATTTGCGATTTAGTGCGATAAGCGAGGGCGAGAGCGAGAGCGAGTACCGAACAAACAAACACACTCGGCAAATAAAGTAACATGATTAACTGCGATTCCTGTTTGTGTTAGTGTTGCGAGTATTAATCATTTAAGTGTGTAGTGATGCAGTGTGATGAAAATGTATTTAGAATAACATAACCACTTTTATATCGAATCTCGGATTACAAGCGGTTACAACAGAATAAACGGTAATAATAGAACAACCGAAAAAGTCGGGCTGTTACACATAGGGTCTTGATTGACCAGGAGTGGGGCTCGTTAGACCCAATAGATCTATTCGACTGTTCCACGACCTTACTAAACGAAAACGATACCACGAGGACTTCCGAGATCAAAACCAACCAACTTATGCACAGATAATAGTCCGAAATGGATTTCATCCCCAACTATCATACCCCGTAACCAAGCATGAATTTCTCCCGAGTTAAATAAACATTTAAATAAAGTAAAAGGGGCCGTGAAGACTCACAAATTGCGTTCCGTGCAAGTGCAAGCAAATACTCAAAGTGTCCGAAATAAATCCCCGACCAATATGTGTCCTAAATTTACTAAGACACTAGGCCTAATTATGTGTCTACCCGACAATTCGTTCACCAAACTTGTTTAGACAACACGAGATGTTAACTTTTTATTTAAAACCGTTAAACGTTACGGCACGTTAGTGTGTGATTATCCAAATGCTCACATTTATATATATTATCACAAATATATATAATATGACACATTTTCATATAATACCGGGACCTAGTCCCAAAACCACAAGTACGACCAAATAAATATATATTTCACAAACAATAACACCATATTTATTTACGTGGAATGACATCCACAAAAACCTTTCAATAAAGTTATATTTTACGGCCAAAATACTATATATATTTAGATGGAACGACGTCCACAAAACCTACCTATAAATATATATTTTATGACCAAAACACAATATTTATTCACGTGGAACGAAGTCCACAAAACCTTCCAATAAATATATATTTTATGACCAAAATACTGTATTTATTTACGTGGAACGACGTCCACAAAACACGGAATTCGAACTCAACTGAACATATATATTTATTCTTAACATAAATATACGTTCCTAAATATGATACAAGGCAGAAAATAATATCTATAATATTACTTATGTATATTTGTGGAAATTGTTCGTTAACATGAACATTCTGCTCATCGTTCGTATGTATATATACACGTATTTACATTCAGTGAGCACATAGCAATTAATATCCTTCACGTAAATATATATACATATATATATATACTATGAATATACATGCTACCACGTAAACACTCCTCATATGTGTGTGTATATATATCCGTACCGAACATGTATCACACAACATATACATAGTACATACAAGTTTGTAGTTCCCACTAAGCACGTTAATGTATACACACACACACAATTCTTACCACTCAAACACTTAGCCAATTAACCGATTTCATCCTCAAATCATTGACTCGTAATTTATTCCTCAAAACGACTTAGTAAACGTTTTCCATAGAAAAAAACAAAAATATATTTCTTTTATTACGATTTGACCATGTGTGTGTGTGTATATATATATAGGATAAGGATCTGTTAGGAAGCACCCTTTATTGTGAGAACCACGACAACCAGTGTGAACACAAACAGTAATACCTAAAAAAATCTAAAAAACAGCCAAATTTTTTTTAATATTTTTTTTGAAAAAATCGCTATATTTCGTTAACAATAAAAAAAAATGAGTAACAGTTATCCATGCACATATGCATTTTTATCATTTCTTTGACAAATTCCGTAACACATTACAAACATTGGAGAATTATACTTTCATATACACTACCACATGTAATACACTACTTTTTACGTTACCAATATTAGAAACGCACATGTGCATCTATATGTATCAACATGAAATAAGGTGTTTTGGTACACTATTTTGAATACACTCTCTTTCATCTATCATTCCATCCATAATGCACTACCATGCACATGTGCGTATGTATAATTTCTTTGACAAATTTCGTAATACGTTACAAATATTAGACAATTGTACTTTCATTTACACTACCATGTGTAATACACTACATTTTACGTTACCAATATTAGAAATGCACATGTGCATCTGTTAGATGTCTTCACGTAAGCACGGGAACCTAAATTGTATCTAATGTCCTTAATGGCGGAAACAATATGACATGATTACCAAATAGACAAGATTTACTGTTTAAACGTTGTTTTATTGATCAATAATGTTCAATACATTCAGTTCCTGATCCGGCAGAGCTTCGCCGTCTATGTGCCAAAATTGCAGAAGTTACAAATGAAATCACCAAGGCACCTATATATAGTGTTGCGAGTTCGCTGGGGAATGATCAAGTTCGGGCGAACTTGACTTGATCAAGTTCGGCCGAACTTGATCTCACATATACAATCCGGGCGAACTTGTACACTAATTAGATAAATAACCCTCTATTTCAAGTCTAATCTAGCCAAAACTATACAGACTCGATCCAAGACTAAGACATAGACATAATGCACTAACAGACTCCCCCTAGAAATTGTCTTCGTCTTGATCAGTCTTCACAGCTCTACTTTTATCTGACTCTTCCAAAAAAATTCTTGTATGGCTTTTTACGTCTTTCGAGCTTTGGATCTAGCGTCTGATCAGTAGGTGGCACTTTAGTCATAAATTGAAACCTTCTAAGTCTTGCCTCCCTACCCATTTCATGTATACGTTCAATGCGCGCTTCTTCCTTCAAAAATTCTTCATGTTCAAGCTCTCTCCAACTCGATTCCCACATTCTACCAGAATTAACCTCGTGTGCATAGCAGACATTCACAACTCTCTGGTATTGCATCGCTTGCTCCTTTTCATGTTCTTCGAAACAAATCTTGCTGAAGAATAAACACTTTATATCTTCCTTTGAGCAGTTCACTAGCCACATCGGGTCTAGTATCCAAATCGCTCTCCACAACCTTCTCAAACCTTCAGTCCCAAACATTTCTACTCTTTCTTTATAATATCCAGATGATCTTCAAATCGTAACATTATCACTGCTTCACAAGTCGTTGGATCAACTTGCCACCACCTAAATAAAGGATAGAAATTATGTTCGATAGGCATTAGAGGCATGTTCCTCATTGCTCATGGACGCTTCATTATCAACGTGATATCCTTAACCCCAGTCTTCTTATCTGTTTTGATGCGACGCTTAGGAATGAAAGGCTTCCAGTATCTGAACCCTTTTGTAGCTTCGAAATTGATCATTTTCCAAAGCAACTGATCAATAAACTTCATATGGTACGTTACGTTTCTAGTCTGCACCAGCTCCTCAACATCCCAATATGGAAGTGTTTTGAAATCTGCCAGATATCTGAAGTATTGAACTAAATTCTCTTTTGATGGCGTACACGTTCAACTCTTTGAACAACCCCAACTAAAATATCTCCAAATGACACATCTTTATTTCTGGTAAAGAATGCTAGTGGACGTCGAAACTTTCGTTCACGTGGCATCTCTTTAAACCAGGACTTCTTTGCTTGCGCAATCTCTTCTTTTGTCATGGGTTTAGGGATTTTCCCTTCGCGTACAGACTCCTCAATCTTTTCTTTCAACATGTCTTCATTTAGCTGTTTGTACATCTCTTTGAAAGTTGGAAAACTATTAGTGTTCGGACCAGTGTACTTCTCAGCTTCATCTTTTTCATCATCAGAAGACCAATCCTCAACAATAACCCTGTTGTATTCGTTAGCATCATATCTATGTTTATAATGATACTCGTTTGGTTCAAACGTATTCACATTCAGAACTTGCTCTTTAAAATCAAAGTCGAATGTTTCAGCATCAACTTCCAGTAGTTTCGCCAAATCTTCCTTAGAATAGTTATGCACAAACTCTCCTTCTTCAACATTATGTTCGAGCATTAGAATCATCGGCTTTGTAGGAGCAGCAGCAACTGGCACAGCAGTAGTAATAGCATCAGACATATCAACATCATCTTTTTGCCCCCTGTCTGCTCCCCCTGAGTTTGATCTTCCATCATAATTACATCATCATTAAGCAGTGAAGAGAAATCAAACTCATCATTCAGTTTTGACATCAACTATCTTCAGACCAACTCCTCCTTGATCATCATCATTACCACCATCATCGTTGTCGGAGTTGTCTTTAGTATCGTCTGCGTGTTCATCACCATCTTTATCTTCAGCTTCATCATCGTCTTTCTTTTCTGTTTCTGTTTCTGGAATAACAGTAGACTCAGAAGCTTTTGCAGACTCAGCTATCAGCTCAGTAATCTCGGTCATACTTGCAATAACATTCTTTCCCTTGCCCTGTTCAGCCAGTTCTTTATCAACTTTTTCTTTGGCTTCCTGTTGATCTATACGTGTGTATTCAGCATCAAAATCTATTCCCAAACTGTTTGTCAACACTTTCTGCAGCCTGTTGAATCTTCGATCATTCAACCCTTTTTCTGATTGTAATTCTGCTAACTCTTTCATTCGCATCCTGCAAGCTTTCAATTAGGGCCTTCAGATACCCTCGATCATCTTCTAAAAATATGACTTTGTCAGACAAAATTTCTTTCTCCACCTCATGTGGTTTCACAAGCTTCTCTAACTCAACCTTCTTTGATTCATTCTTCGCTACTTTATCTTCCAAAATCTTACACGCTTTTCGAGAACATCGACATCTGATTCTGGAAAGAAATCATTTAAATCCTGAAGATCTATCGACTCATTAGGAATATCACCAAATTACTTCGATTTTGGAGTAACTTTTGGCGTAGACTTCGGTGTACTCCTTGGTGTAGATGCTTTAGGTGTTGAGCTTTCAGGTTGAACAGATTTAGGAGGATCTGGAGATTGAATAATCAGAATCTCGAGTAATTCAGACTCATGAGGTTCTTGTGTGACTCCTGTCTGTACTAAAGTTTCTTGAGCAGCAGCAGATGATTGAATTGTTGTTGCCGCAGGAGGTTCTTGTGTAACTCCTGTAGATTTTTCACCAGAAGGTTCTTGTGGGACTTCTGTGCACTTTGGCTTTCCGACATAACGTCTGCTCTTAGCTTTCTTTGTTTTCTTTCCTTTCGTCTTAGGAGAACCAGTAGTCTTCGTAGATATGTCAGTTGCAGAAGACTTGACCCTTTTAGCTTTCTTTTTCGGTCTCTCCTCATCAGAATCTTTTTCTTGTTCAGGCTCATAGTCAGCATCTCCTTCTTTAAGTTTCTCTGCAACTGATTCAGCAATCGCTATATTTGTTGCAATCTCCAAAGAATCATCACTATCATCGTCTTTACCGGATGTTGCAGAAATTAAATCATCTTCTTGTGTTGTTTTCTCAGTCTCCTGACTCTCTATCACAACCGCTACACTAGATCCAGCCTCATGTTGAACATTTTCTAGCTCATCTTCATCAACTAACATCGTATCGACTTTCTTAGATTTGTGTGCAGCTTTCTTTTTCTCCTGAACCACTACCTTCTTCAAAACCAATCACTACGCTTCTCTTTGAATGTAGACAACCATTCTAGCTCAGCGTTTCATTCTCTTTCATCACTGTTGTAGTCTTTCCTCCACTTATACTCTGGCGGCGCAATATAATTTTCGAACGCGATAGCACCGAAAAGTAGCTTTGCAACTGGTGCAGATGATTGCTTCTGGGAAGTGATTAACTTCTTTACGGTAGTATCATCCAGATGGCCCAAGTATACAATATCATTTTGATCTTTCGCAATCCTTTTGAATTGATCTTCTATCAACATCTGTACAAACCTCAGGTACATCATAAGCCTTTTCGATCCCATGTTGTTCTTCATATGCGTAAAAACCAGCTTTGAATAGTTGAATCTTTTGTTGAGAATAAGCGTTGTCGCATGCAGGCCATATAATCTTGAACATCGTCTAGGCATGCCTTTCGATGGCTGAAAGTATGAATGATCGCATGCATCAAGAACTTGTAAGGATTAGGGACAGATCCTTTCTTCAATGTAGACTCATTCCGTGCCCTTTATACCCCATTCTATAGAAACACCCTCTAACCATCCGCTCGTCCAGCATCATTGGATCAGTTGCAGCATCGTTGAATTCTAGAACTTTGCGTATATCAGCTTCTGTCATTGTGATCTCTTTGTCTTCATTATCATCACTAACCACAAACTTTATAGCAGTGTCATCTTCATTCATAGCTGCGAACATCCAGAATCTATTGACGTGCGACCTATAGACCACTGTTTTCTCCGTGATAGCTTTATGTATCGGAATTAGTGCCATAAATCCAAGAATATCATCAAATGCTTCGAGCGATGGACAGATATCTTTATCTAGCGTGATGCACCTGTTGTGAAACTTCTTAAATGAGAGCTCAATATTCTGCAAACACGTAAATCGAGACGAAATTAGCTGACAATTTTTCAATTTTACAATTTTTCCTCAAGTTCGGGCGAACTTGATTAGACAATTACACATTTCATTTGACTGAGTTCGGGCGGACTTGTTATATACTTAACATTATCAATCCTCAAGTCCAGGCGAACTTATCAATCTGTTTTATACATTATTTACACAAGTTTGGGCGAACTTGTGATGAAAACATTTTCACAGAATTAAAGGAAGTTCGGACGGACTTATTGATTAACACTTATAATCTTCTGAGAACAAGTTCGGCCGAACTTATAGACAAGTTCGGGCGAACTTGTCATTGTCCCAAACATTTCTGCAACATGTTTATTCGAGCATTTCTGATCAGATTCATGTCATGAACATGGTCGTTTATGTTTGTTAATCATGTTCTATGTTCCAATTTTATCATTTAAGGTCCACAATATGTCCAATTTTTCACTTCAGATCCAAAATCACTCATACACCTTCAATCAATGGTTCAATATTAAAACACCTACCATTACCATGATTAGTGATGTGCAAATCACCACTAAACACTATCAAATCAGGCAGTACTTTGACAAATTTTTGCCAATTTCAAAATCACCTTAATTCACTCTTAAGTTCGTCTAATCTTGTGATAATAGACAATGAAGTTCGGTCGAACTTATTTATAGTCTACAAGTTCGGGCGAACTTATACATTCAATCAGTTAAGATTAGATACAAGTTCGAGCGGACTTGTTAACTGATAAACAATTTGAGCAAAGCACAAGGTCGGTCGAACTTACTTACAAGTCCGGGCGAACTTGAGTAATTTTCAAATCCAAATTTTTCAAAATTTTCAATTTAAACCCTGAACTTTTCAGATTTTTCCAGTTTTAACAATCCACTCAGTTGATCAAGTTCAAGCTAATGACCTTGGTTAACTGATTTGTCTGCCGAGTCCAAGTTAATGACCTCGGTTCGACCCGTTATGAACAAACTGTTGAATTTTTCAAAATCAAGTTTCAAATTAATGAACTTTTAATCGTTTTGGCTTATCGGATTTCACAGATTAGCTCCCAGCCCGTTGTCAATTAGATTCCCACCAGTTTAGCACCTTACCAGACTTCGAAGAACCGTTCTCCAACATTGGTTTGCTGAAAACAATGTAGAAATAAAATCTTTTTGTATATTTGTAAGTTTATGCTAAAACACACTGAAAATCTTTTGGTTTTAATCTGTAAAGCAGATAAACTATGTATGGAACAAAATAAACTAAGTACAAACATATTTACAAACATATTTTTGTGAATTCGTGTCTAAGGATCATATCAGTTGTTTGAGACATATAACAATACCGTTGACCTTTAGATGACTTTAAGTTTTAAATTCATTTACCTAGATTGTCGATATGTTTGTCCACTTAAACTTCAACACATTTCTCAATTGTTCCAAGATATGTTAGTTATGTTTTATGAAACTTGACTTAACCGTGTTTCCCACTTCTTGAATATACTCCTGAATCCAGATTCCCTAGATTTCATCTTACAGGTGAATATAGCGTAACTGATATCTGTATCTGGGTTGTGCGAGGCCTTGAGAGCTCAGGTTAGTACTACCGTACAGACAAAGAGATGAAGGCTCGTCTTTAGGTGTGTTCCATTTAAGGAATCTTTTCAGCACTGCAAATGATTATATCTTTCGATTCTTTTCAAGTTTGCATGCAGTTTTTAAGGGTTTATAGCAAAAGTATTATAGAAGTTCTAGGCTATTGCTTCCGCAAAATCAGAAGAACTTGTATAATGCCCCAGATATCAACTATCTATAAAGACCTCGTGTCTCAGAATCAGGCAATCGTTCAATCGAAATTTCAGAGTACTAAGTCCATATATCCAAGATGTGTTAATCCACAGGTTTAAGCAGTTGTGAAATTTAGTTTATATCTTAGAAACAATTTACTGAACGTGTAAAGTCTATTGACACATCCACAGTAAGACTTGTTTTCACTTTTAAACTTTTCATTTCTTTAGCACACTGTGTTAGTCCACTGATGTACTATCATTTCCTTTGTGACAACAAATTCTTTTTGTCTTTTTCAATGTTTTTATACTTTTTTTATTTTTTAAATGTTTTTGAATTTTCAACTTTTTCATATGTTTTTGTATTTTCTCAAATATTTCTCCCCCTAATATCAAAAACATATTTTTTGTATTTTAGTTTTTAAGAAATACTAATCTAAAAGATATATAAACTAATCTGCATCACGTGAACTCGTCGTCCGATCCTTATTCAACCTCAGCCTCCGCAGCTGTCAGCAAATTTTTAATACCGTTAAGCCTCATTAGATATTTAAATCTTGTTAAAGAAAATGCTTTGGTATAAAATCAGCTTTTTGTTCATTGGTGTGGATTTTTTCTATTCGCACCAACTTCTTTTCGTAGCAGTCACGAATGAAGTGATAACGAATTTCAATGTATAGTGAGAGAGTGATGAACAGGATTTTTAGTGATGTCGATTGCTGCCTTGTTATCTACGTATAAAGGCATATCAAGAAATTGCAATTCAAAGTCCCTCATCTGTTGTTGAATCCAGAGGATTTAAGAACAACAGCTGGAAGCAGAAATGTATTCTGCCTCACAGGTAGAAAGAGAGACTGTGGTTTGTTTCTTGCATTGCCAGCCGCTGTAGATTTAGAGTTCAAAGAACTGGCAACCGGCCGCTGTAGATTTAGAGTTCAACTTATCCACCCGAAGTCCAAATCAGCGTATCCTGTCAGATCAAAATTATCGTTCTTTGGATACCACAAGCCAGTGCTTGGACATCCCTTCAGGTAACAGAATATTCGCTTGACTATCTGCATGTGTGACACTCGAGGACTGGACTGGTATCTCGCGCAAAGGCAGGTAGGATACATGATATCTGGGCGAGATACCCTCAGATACATCAGAGATCCTATCATCGACCAATAGAGTGTATCATCCACTTTGGTTCCAGTTTCGTCAATGCAAATCCCATGATTCAGCACCAGCGGAGTCGAAAGCGGCTTCGAGCTATCCATTTCAAACTTCTTCAAAATATCGTGAACGTATTTTGTTTGATGGATGAATATGCCGTCTGGTAACTGATCGACCTGTAGTCCGAGGAAGAATTTCATTTCGCTCATAAAAGATATCTCGAATTTCTTCTTCATGATCTTTTCGAACTCTTTGCAAAGACTATCATCCGTGGAACCAAAGATGATATCATCCACATAGATTTGTACGATGTTTACATGACTTCCGACTTCTCTGGTAAACAGTGTACTGTCCACTGTGCCTCTAGTAAAGCCGTTTCCAACGAGATGTGGAGATAACGTCTCGTACCAAGCTCTCCGGGCTTGATGTAATCCGTATAACGCTTTGTCTAGGAGATAAGCTTTGTTCTTGTTCAGCGGATCGATGAACCCTGGTGGTTGGCCGATGTACACTTGTTCGCGTAGCTTACCATAGAGAAATGTGGATTTCACATCTAACTGGTACACCTTAAAACCTTTCCAAGCTGTGAACGCAAGGAAAATGCGGATTGACTCTAAACGTGCAACCGGTACATAAACTTTCGTATAGTCAATTCCTTCTTGCTGGTGGAAACCTTTGACAACAAACCGAGCTTTTTTCTAACAATCACACCCCGATCATCCCTTTTGCACTTGAAGACCCACTTTGTGACTATAGCTTTCTGCTTCGTTGGTAAGTCTACAAGCCTCCAGTCTCCCAGTTTCTCGAACTGTAACAGTTCCTCTTGCATTGCTATAACCTAGTTCTCATCACCCAGAGCTTCATTTACAGTCTTTGGCTCTATTTGAGATATGAAACATGAATAGTAGCAGTAGTCTTGAGTAGGAGCAACGCGGGTATAGAAACATCCTAAAGCTTTGCTGATTTGGTTTCTCGTTCGCACACCAGTTTGTAATTCACCAATAATATTCGTTGAAGGATGATATGAGTAAGATCGTGGCATTTCTTTGCAAGGAACATCAACTGAGCTTTGCTGATTTGAAATATTCAGATCAATGATCAAATCAACATTAGGAGTGCTCGATGTTGCTTCGTTTTGATTGCTCTGGCCAGCAGATTGATTTAACATGTTGGATATCTGCTCAGTTTTTTCATCAGAAGATGTTTCTCCATCATCATCAAAAGTTGGAGCTTCATCGGAGTCAGAATTCTGATTCTGAGAGGCATTTGGCACTGAAGTTGCATTTTCTGGTTCAGTGGAAACATTTGATGGAGTTGTAGTAGATGTTGGTTCTGCTTCAGAAACATTTTCAACCGGAACACCTTTATTACTCGGACCTGCACCAGTAGATGAAGTATCCAACGTATTAACCACAATTGGCCTTAGAATCTGTTCTTAATTAGCCGACTGTTGAAGATAATATAGCACTGCAAGCTCTTCTTCAGACGGTTCTTCCGGCAAGTCGAATGACTTCCACAAGTCTTGATAGTTGAACAACCACGTGTTGCCTTTCCTCTGAATCGGAGTTGAACAACCACGTGTTGTGCTTCGATGACTTTTCTTAATGCGGGAACATACACTCTTCTAAGCGGACTAGCATACCCGACAAAGAAACCTTCAAGTGATTTGGCACAAAATTTACCATCTTGATCAATTACTGTACATGGTGAATGGTTCTAGATATTTCAAATTTGGTTTCCTTCGATTGATCATTTCAAAACATGTATTTTTAGTCGATTTGACATTTAAGACCCTATTTAGTGTGTAGCAAGCCGCTGCAACCACCTCACTCCAGAAGCTAACAGGAAGTTTCGAGTCTGCAAGCATGGTTCTTGTTGTTTCGATCAAAGTTCTATTCTTCCTCTTAGCTAAACATTTTGTTGTGGAGTATACGGTGCACTAAATTCGTGCAGAATCCCTTTGGCATTGCAAAACTCTTTCATCTTATTGTTCTTGAATTCGGTGCCGTTATCGCTTTGAATCCGTCTGACGGGAAGATGATAAAGATTTTCGAGCTTCTTGAAAAGAATCACCAAATTATCAAACGTTTCATCCTTTGATTCTTGAAAGCAAACCCATGAATATCGAGAGTGGTCATCCGTCATGACCAAGCAATATAGATCTCCTGAAATACTTTGGACGTTCACTGGACCAAAAAGATCCATATGCAGACGTTCAAGCAGCAGCTTAATAGAATTGAGAATCTTCTTTGGATGAGATTTCTTTTTCTGCTTCCCTTTCTAGCATTTTAGACAGTGATCTGTCATGTGGAAGCTTCGAAGATTCAGCCCCTCGACTATATCGTTATGAACCAGAAATTTCATTTTTCTCAGATGAATGTGCCCCTTTCTATGCCATAAGATTGAATCTTTCTCCGTGGCTTTAGTTACAAAACGTTGTGCCAATTTTGATGATGTTGTAGCGTTGCCCATATCTAACACATAAAGGTCATTTTCTCGCGGCGCACGATGAGAATCCAATCATCCGGAATTTTAAAACCCGGCTTTAATATCATGCACTCTTTGTCGTTGAAATGCACCATGAACTGTTTATCACAAATCTGCGAAATGCTTAGAAGATTGTTCTCTAGCTCAGCAATGTAATTCACACGATCAAACGATACAACGCCATTTGATAGTTCTCCTTCGGCAACGATCCTTCCACCTTGATTACCGGCAAAGCCAACATATCCATCGTTTATAACTTTGATGTTGAACAGAAGAGCTTTCATTCCTGTCATGTGCCTTGATGCTCCACTATCCAGAATCCACTTTGAAAGAACGGATCTCTGGAGCCCCTACACACATTAGCATTCAGTTAAAAAGCGCGACCCATGCCTTCTTGGTCTTGGGTTTGGGATAAAAAGCTTCGTAATCATCCTCAAAATCTCCATCTGAGCCTCCACTGTCATTTACAGTTTCAAAGTTTACTTTCTTTTTACCTTTTGAAGATTTGATACCAATTGTAGATTTAACAGTTTCAGTTTTGGTCTCAGATTTTGATTCTTTGTTGTTACCAGTCTTAACAAGCTCAGACTTGGTAACTTCAGATGTTGATGACTTCTTTTTAGGAATCCGGGCTTGCGATTTTACCTGTGCCTTTTTATGTAAAACATTGATTCATTTGATTTGGAAGTTTCACCTTTTTTGAAAGTTGAGTTTTCAAATTTAGTTTTAGGTTTAACTTCAAGTTTAGATTCATTTCTTTTCAGAATTGTGACAGGTTTTACAAACTCTGGTTGCTTAGGTTTTCAACATCTGAACTTGTGTTCCTTCGAGGATAGACCGACTTAGATTTCGAACACTTGCGTGCGATGTGACCAACTTCATTGCACTTAAAGCAAGTCCGATCATCATGAGAATGTCCACTAGTGGGTTTTACACCACTTGCGGCTTTGGTCTTATCTTGAAGTTCTTTTGCTTTTTTAAACTCATCGTTTAACTGCTTTCCAATCAAACTTTCCTCTTGAACTGTGCTTGTCCCATAAACGAATGTCATGTTTTTATCTTTGTATTCGCGAAATGGTGACATTTTCTTATTTGGTTCTTCATCCACATCCAAACCCAACCCAGCTCTTCTATGTTCAGGAAAATCTCCCCCGTTCCTTCGATAGCTGTTTCTTTTAGGTTTGGAATAAAACTTCTTTTGATTAATTTCCAACTCTTCTGATGAAACTTCCATGAGTTTGAAGAATTTGTCAAGCTGATCTTCCTTCACATTCCGAATCGGAATGCTATCGTCGAAGTATAGTCTATCAGATTCCTTAACTTTGTACATGACAACGTTAGGATCATCACTTAAACTATCTTCCAATGATGTATCGTCATCTTCAGATTGTGAATCCGAATTATTCGAACTCGAGTTGGCGCTTTCAAAGCTGCCATCATCAGATTCACTAAGACATTATCAACAACTTGCTTAACCACTGCTTCGCCATCATCACTCGTGTAGGTTATATCAATGTTCTCAGGCAACTCGTTTTTCTTTTCGGTTAAAATTTCAATGTTGAGCGCCTTTTCCATCCCCTCAGCCTTTTTGCGACAATATTTTTCGCATAGGGGTGGTGGAACATTGGTATAGTCTCCACGTTTCTTACCTTTGGCTTTCTGAACATTTTCTTCTAACTGAATAGTAGGAAGAATGTGATCAATGACGTAGGCATTAGTGGTATAGCTCTTTAGAAGTTGTCGAACCCTTTCGGTTTCGATTTTTATGTCTTGTAGCTCTTGACTTCAACAATTGTGTTAATATAAACGTTAATAGCTTTTTGTTTTTCCATTAAAGTAGCTTTTAACATTTTGATAGAATCATGTTGTTCAATGTTATTTCTATCCAGCCTGCTGTAATCATCTTTCATTTTGTCATATGCCTCCTTCATTGTGCGATAATCGTATTTGAATTATTATTATGCACATTGATTTCAGCTATGATTTGAGACTTTTCAGCACATTGAATACACGGTTCAACGCATTTTTTACATGGTTTTTCTACCTCGACAATTTTTACCTTTTCTTCTGAACCTACCTTTGTCAGATTTTCCATCATAGCCTTGTTGGCAATCTCTGTAAGGTTTTCTTCATTCATTTCTTTGGTTACATTGATAACCTCTTCGATCTCGGGCTTTCCTCAGCAACATTAACTGAAGATGTCGTTTCACCAAAACAACCTCCAAAACTAGTAGATATGTTAGAGGAAAGGATACACTGCATCTTTGTATGCTGATAAATTTCCTCCATTTCTGCTTGTTGCATATATTCTTCTAGTAATGCACTCTCCATGGCTGCATCCTCAGCAGATGTATCTTCTACGATCTCGGCCATAAGAGCAACACCGGTCTTCTTGGCAATATAAGAATTCCAATCAAAACCGTCATCTTCATTTGAAGCGACCATTGCCTTTTCAGTGTTGTTGTTGTTTGGTTTCTCTTGAATTTCGACCTGAGTCTTTGGGAATGGCATGTACTAAAGAGACTTCTTATAGTATTTGTTGCCACCTCCAAATGGACTTTGATTGCCCGTTGCTTCAGGATTCTTGTATTCTCTCTTGAAGTGCCCTTTCTGTCGGCATCTGAAGCAAGTGACCTTCGTTTTGTCGAAACCCAACTTGTTGCTTGAGTTCCCGATATATCTGCCAGTAAGAGCAACAAACTTCGTAACCCTCCGAATGATCGATGATAAGGACCATTTGTTGTCCATCAGCTCAAGTTCTTCTTCATCTACTTAATCGTATTCTTTGGCAGTCATTTCTGGATTGCCAATTTTCCCGGCCACCAAACTTTCATACGATTCTAACACTGTGGCAAGAAGTGTAATGTGTTGTTTAGCAACTTGCTCAGAAACAACATTGTTTAAATTGACAGCAATGTTACGCTTGTACACATTTGGATCAGAATTCGTTTGGTGATTCTGATTTGCTTGATTCTGATATGAAGAATTCGAACCCGTGCTTGAAAATGATGAACTCTGCAGACTTTGATCATATTTCGGATATGATTGATTTTGACTTTGCGGTGAATGATTCGAAGAATTCAGATTTGGGCTGAAAGCAGTTTGGATCTTCGGGCCAGTAATATTATCTTGAGTTCCAGACTTGTAGTAGAGCCCTACATCTTGAGTCACGTTGGCATTCTTCGATTTGGCTATTTTTAACAGCTCCATCTCATGCCCCTCCAGTTTATCGATGAACATGGATAGCTTAAAGAACTGCCAGCTCGGACTTTCTTTAAGAACCATGAGATATGTCGTCCGTTCACCTTCAGGCAAAGTGTCAGCCAACTTATCGATGTACTCCTCTTCTTTCTTCTCAAGTCTGTGTCTCCTCATGATCACTTTCAGATGACAAACCTTTCGATCATCTGTTTCATAGTTTCACCTTTTAGCATTGTGAATATATCGAATTCTTTCATGATCAGCGCTTTCTTGCTTTTGACCATTTCTGCACTTCCCTGATACTTTTTCTACAAGAAGGTCCATAATTCCTGTGAATTCTTAGCTTCAGGTAACAACACCAGAATATCTTCTTTCACTGATTGTTGGATCAAGCTTATCATTCTCTTCTCGGCAACATAAGCATCTTTCTTTAAAGTAGAGAACTTGCTGATATCGATCTCATTATCACTTTCTTTCGAGGCCATGTGTAGCCCGTCTGAACTGTGACCCAGTTAGAAAACTTCTCTTTCCAACCCTCATATTCATCCATATTCATGAGTTTTGGCGGTTTCACGGATGTGCCCATTTCGTTGTCGATGTTTACTTGATTTCCCATCTGAGCGTTTGACGTAGTTGCAATCATGAATGCACTGTGCAAATATTCCATCTTGAAAATGACGAATTTTTCTGAAAAACACACGTTCACAAACTTTGAAAAACAATTAGATTACTAACAAGTTCGGGTGAACTTGTGTATGGGAAAAATCAGATGGTTTTTACACAAGTTCGGGCGAACTTATGGTTGATTTTTGAAAAAAAATTCTCCCTAACTAAGTTCGGGCGAACTTATGTTTGAGTTTCAAGAAAATTGTTAAGTTCAGGCGAAGTTATGCTAAATATTCAACAAATTTTACTCAAGTTCGGGCGAACTTGATTGGAATTTGAGAAAAATAGGGTAAGTTTGAGTGGACTTGTTCGAAAATCTTTGAAATTCAATCAAGTTCGGGCGGACTTGATTAAAATTGATGAAATTTTAATCAAGTTCGAGCGAACTTGATCCTAAGTTCGACCAAATTGAGTTTTCCAAACATGGTTTTTTGAACTTTTTGATACGAATTCGTTTGAATTTGATGTCAAAACTCTTAGGGGTTTATCACAAGTGTATTTTACATGACATACTAAAAAATCAGCAACTTTTATCCGTGAATTCATTGTTTTCGTTAAAAAATGAAGAAAAAATGGTAGAAAGAGGTAGAATAAGAGTAGATCTTGCTATGATTTCACCAATGTAGGTACCGTGGCTCTGATACCACTTGTTAGATCGTCTCCACGTAAGCACGGGAACCTAAATTGTATCTAATGTCTATAATGGCGGAAACAATATGACATGAATACCAAATAGACAAGATTTACTGTTTAAACATTGTTTTATTGATCAATAATGTTCAATACATTCAGTTCCTGATCCGGCAGAGCGTCGCCGTCTATGTGCCAAAATTGCAGAAGTTACAAATGAAATCACCAAGGCACCTATATATCGTGTTGCAAGTTCGCTGGGGAATGATCAAGTTTGGGCGAACTTGACTTGATCAAGTTCGGCCGAACTTGATCTCACATATACAATCTGGGCAAACGTGTACACTAGTTACATAAATAACCCTTTATTTCAAGTCTAATCTAGCCAAAACTATATATAGGTCTGTTGTACGGATCGTTTGGGCACTATCTGACAAACCTAAGGTAAACGTGCGGAATCCGTTTGCTTAGGCGACATTCGATACACTCATTTGTCTCTATTTAATAACCGTTTCATTAATATTCAACGTTACAGATCCTGGAAACACTTGGACAGAGCTTCACCTCTGTCGTGAAAAAATCTCTGAAAGTTAAATGAAATGTCAAAGCTCCTATTTATACTAATCACAAGTTCGCTGGTCAGAGTGCAAGTTCGGGCGAACTTGCTTAGTCAAGTTTGGCCGAACTTGACTTCAACCTTACATTTACAAGCGAACTTGATCTTTAACATATATAAACTTCGTCATTTCGCTCCTAAATACAGACTCGATATTATATGATGACGTAGGCAACAGACATATGCATTAACAGACTCCCCCTTGGATGTTGCCGTAGTCATCATTCTTCAGTTAAATTCCTGAGTCTTTAATGTTCTCTTGATCTTTATATCTTGAATAACTTTAACATCCATGCTCCCCCTTACTTTAAGCTTTCTGTTACCTTCAATCAACATGTTTATTTAGCTCCCCCTCAAATGATGTTCTGAATCTCTAAGATTTGACGATTAAGAACAATCACACGTATCCACACACAAACAATTTCTTAACAGTCGCTTTGATCCAACTCACATTCAACATTATTAGGTTTCAATGGAAGATATGAGAAAAAATATTTTTGGATTTTAATATTTAATGCAGAAATGTAAACATACTAAAATGTAATATTTACAGTTTGTATTTTTGTGAGGAAACATGCTAGAGGATCATATCAGTATTTGAGACATATCACCAGTACCATTGACCTTTTAATGACTTTAAGTTTTAAACTTGTTTACCTAGATTGTCGATATGTTTGTCCACCTAAACTTTAACACATTTCTCAATTGTTCCAAGATATGTTAGTTAGAATTATGAAACTTGACTTAACTGCGGTTCCCACTTCTTGAATATGCTCCCGTGTCAAGATTCCCTAGATTTCATCTTACAGGTGAATATAACATAATTGATATCTGTATCTGGGCTGTGCAAGACCTTGAGAGCTTAGGTTAGTACTACCGTATAGACAAAGAGATGAAGGCTCGACTTTGAGGTGTGTTCCAATTAAGGAATCTTTTAATAACTGCAATTGATTAGATCTTTCGATACTTTTCAAGTTTGCATGTAGTTTGGGGTTTTTAGCATAAAGTATTATAGAAGTTCTAGGCTGTTGCTTCCGCAAAATCAGAAGAACTTGTATAATACCCCAGATATCAACTATCTATAAAGACCTCGTATCTCAGAATCAGGCAATCTCTCAAACGAAATTTCGGAGTACTAAGTCCATATATCCAAGATGTGTTAATCCACAAGATTAAGCAGTTGTAAAATTTAGTTTATATTCCGAAAACAATTTACTGAATGTGTAAAGCCTATCGACACATCCACAGTAAGACTTATTTATCACTTTTAAACTTTACAAATCCTTAGCGTGCTGTGATAATCCACTGATGTACTAGCATTTCCTTTTTTTGCACAAGTAATCTCATTATTTTTCATTTCTTATTATTTTTGATATTTTGAGATTTTTTATTGTTTTTGGAAACATTTTAAAATGATGTTTTTCAATTTTTAAAATTTTTTCTCCCCCTAAAATTGAAAACATCTTATTAAAATCGAAAATAAAAATCTTCCTTTTTAACCATTTAACGACTTTTTACGAATGTGAACGCGAGACTACAATTTTGTTTGTGTGGAATATCACTCCTGTCTCTTGTCTCTCTGTATGAACAACCACTGCTTCTGAAATGACCTTTGGCTTGAAGCTTGGTTATCCTGTACATTCAAACAAACTTTAATCAGTTTTGAATTGGAACCCAATCCATTCTGGACTTAGGTTTACCAAATTCATTAACATCTGAAGTAAACAAATAATCACACTCTTTTTGATATTCAAACAGTTTGATAGAAACTTTATTTGAAAATTTTACTTTCTTTGACTTTTTAATTGTTTGAATTATCAAATTATTCTCCACTGATCTCTCTTTTGTCCTCGGATTTGTATCTGATGAATGCGTTTTACTTGACTGTGAGTAAAATGATTCATTAGAACTTTTATCTGATTTTTTAGACGTATCCGATGACAAAATCTTTTCTAAATACTCTCTAACTTGTTTCCTCTTTTTTTCTCAATATGTCTTTTTGCCCTTGTGATAAGTTGATTTTTTGTTCTTTGGGCTTCTCTACAGTTTTCTCATTTTTCTTCACTGTTTTCTTCTCCTCTAGTCTTTTCTCCCCTGAGACTTAACCGATCTTCTTTTCAGATTAGTCTGACAATCTCTGGAAATATGACCTTTGATTTAACATTGATAGCATCTTCTCGTATCAAATCTCTTTTTCAGGCAGTTAACAGCAATGTGTCCACCAAATCCACAGTTGTAACAAACTCTGTTATCGTACCAATCTCTCCATTCAGACCAAACATCCAAATCAGCACATTGATTTGACGTGTAATAGTCATCTTTCCTGCTTCTTCTGAAAATTTTATTTGACTTTGAAGCACTGTGGTTCGACCTACACCACTTATTCTCAAATTTTTGTGAGTTTTTATAATGATTGGATGACCGTACCGATGAGCTTTTATTTTTGTTTTGAAAATTTATAGAATTTTGTTTTCATGTTGTTTTTGTTCTCCATTCTGCTTAGAAGGTTTTTGCGTTGAGCATTCACCTTTTTCAGCAGATTGTAGAACAGTTTCTTGAAAATTTTCTTTTAGTTTCAAAAATATTTCTTTTTATCATTTTTATCATTTTCATCATCGGTATTATCATCACAATCTCCAATTATAACATCGTCATAATTTGTAACAATGTTACTTATTGGAATTTCCTTTCTATTCACATTGATCGGTTTTGGACATATATAATCTAACTTTAATGAGGAGGTCACAAAACCTTTCAATAACTTTTCTGAATTAACAGCTTTATTTTTAACAGCCTCAACTTCTTTTTCAAGTTGAGCAATTTTTTCAATATGAGAATTTATTGCTTTTTGATTTTCTATATTTAATTTTTCAAAAACATTTTTTTCATTTTTAAACATCTTTATTTCATTTTGAAAATCTACTAACATTTGTAATTTTTCATTTTCTAAAATTTTAATTCTGATTTCAAAATTCTTTTAATTTTCTTTTAACATTTTATTTTTTAATGTCAAACTCTTCAAATCATTCAAGAGTTTGGCATTATCTGCCAGATAATCGTCTACATTATAGACCGGGCAGAGTGGTTTAGAACTTGAAACTAGAGCTTCACAGTTCATAACTACTACACATTCTTCTCTCTTCACCTGATATTTATTTTTCAGAGATATCCAGAGTTCTTTTGCAGTCTTCTACTCAGGCAGTAGTATCAAGATATGTTCGTTAACAGATTGTTGAATCAGATTAATCATTTTCTTATCAGCAAAATACGCCTCTTTCTGTTGCGTAGAATTCTTGCACTTCTCTAAAATATTTTGATTCTCATCTCTTGGAACTACATATCCTATTTCGATCGCCACCCAACTGCTAAAATGCGTAGCTTGGACCCAGCTCTCAAATTTTCCTTTCCAAACTTCATACTCGTCCATACTCATCAACTTTGACGGCTTCTCGGACCCCATTTCGTTTTCCAAATTTATCTGTCATTCAAAACACTTGAAAAGTGATTAGCAAACAGACAATTTTAATAAAATTTGACTTTTTAACCGACAATATCAACCTATCGGTTTGCTAAAAACGTTCAAAATTTTTTCGGAAAACTGTTTTTATCATATTAGAGCTTTAAACTCGTCTCGTCGATACGATTCTATCGATATATAATGTCCGAGACGGTTTTTTTTTTAGAAACCTTGACAAGTTCGGTCGAACTTATCACAGCTTGTCAAAATCAGCTACTTAAATAAGTTCGGGCAAACTTGTTGAGATTTTATGAAAATATAACAAGTTCGAGCGAACTTATGTTGGATTTCAAGAAAAATTTGCAGGTTCGGGCAAACTTGATATAGATTTCAATGAAATTGATCAAATTCGAGTGAACTTGATAAAAATCAAAAGAAATAATGCAAGTTCGAGCGAACTTAACACAATTTTCACTGAGAAACCAATCAAGTTCGGGCGAACTTATGAAAAATCACTCAAAAAGTGAGTTTTTCAATCAAGTTCGAGCGAACTTGATGCTATGTTCGAGCGAACTTGATGCTATGTTCGAGCGAGCTTGAGTTACAAAACATGATCTTTTTAATTTTTCGACATGAAGACATTTGTTTTAAGCTCTGATCTTTTCAAGGGTTTTACTACTATGGATTTTACGTATTATACTTGAAAATCAGTCCATTTTGTCCGTGAATTGTCAAAGAAAAGTTAAAAATAGAAGAAATGAGTAGAAGATGAGATGTTTTATGTCCAATGTCTTCAAATTAGGCCAATCCTGCTCTGATACCACTTGTAGGTCCGTTGTACGGATCGTTCAGGCACTAATCTGACAAACCTAAGGTAAACGTGCGGAATCCGTTTGCTTAGGCGACATTGGATACACTCATTTGTCTCTATTTAATCACCGTTTCATTAATATTCAACGTTACAGATCCTGGAAACACTTGGACCGAGCTTCGCCTCTGTCGTGACAAAATCTCTGAAAGTTACAAATGAAATGTCAAAGCTCCTATTTATACTAATCACAAGTTCGCTGGTGGGAATGCAAGTTCGGGCAAACTTGCTTAGTCAAGTTCGGCCGAACTTGACTTCAACCTTACATTTACAAGCGAACTTGATCTTTAACATATATAAACTTTGTCATTTCGCTCCTAAATACAGACTCGATATTATATGATAACATAGGCAACAGACATATGCATCAACACTGTACAGACTCGATCCAAGACTAAGACATAGACATAATGCACTAACAACATCTATATGTATCAACATGAAATAAGGTGTTTTGGTACACTCCTTTAAATACACTTTCTCTGTAATCTATCATACCATCCATAATACACTTCCATTACTCCTACCATCCATAATACAATACCATTACCTCCTACCATCTATAATACAATACCAATACCAATATTTTCACTTTATTACATGTATATCAACACCATTTATCATCTGATCAACATATTACATCATAAAATGACAACTATAACCAAACCATCAGCCACTAGATATAACTAACCAAAAAACATGATACGGGTCTACTTCATCATTCAAAATCACAAATTTTTTGTACCAAAACACGTTATATAATGGTTACACATAATGATGCACATATGCATTTTGAATATTGGTAATGTAAAAAGTAGTGTATTACGAATGGTATTGTAAATTAAAGTGCAATTGTCTACTACTGATAATGTATTACGGAATTTGTCGAAGTTATGCTACATATACACATGTGCATGGATAACTGTACTCGAAAAAAAATTTGGGTAACGAAATATAGCGTTTTTTAAAAAAAATTATTAAAAAAATTGAGTGTTTTTTTTATTTTTTTAGATTTTATTTTGTGTTCACATTGGTTCTCGCAGTTCTCGCAATAAATGTGGTTCTCGCATGAACCTTACCCTATATTTCTATCCGAAATACCTACACATATATATAATTTCCTGTGAACATCAAGACTTGGTCATTTTCCTTAAATACCATAATTTCACAAAAAGGACATATATTATACTAAAAACACCCATACGTTTCAGAAAACCATTTTTTTAAATAAAACAACGTCTTTATTAGAATTTACCAATTTTTTGTTTTAACTCCAATTTATAACTAAGCATATACCCTCTTTGTTGGTGTAGAATGTCTATGTCTTAGTCTTATATCGAGTCTGTATAGATTAGATGTGAATATGCTAGCTAAAACAGGTATTTATGTAGAAGATAGTCAAGTTCGCTGGTAAGGAACTTGTAATGTCAAGTTCGGCCGAACTTGACTAGGTCAAGTTCGCCCGAACTAACACTCCCACCAGCGAACTTGGACTACTATATATAGCTAGCATGTGTCTTGTCATTTGTAACTTTGTGCTCTGAGTAACGAAGCTCTGTCAAACTCAAGACTTGACGTTTATCAATAAATTTGACGTTTAACTGATTAATTCTTGTTATTTGGTAATCGTGTCGTAATATTTCCGCTATTATAAACATTAGATATCAAATCTAGGTTCCTATGCTATGAGGATCGGTCCTACAAGTGGTATCAGAGCTAGAATAGCCTGATTTGATTGATATCGAGACAGACTCGATCCAAGACTAAGACATAGACATAATGCACTAACAACATCTATATGTATCAACATGAAATAAGGTGTTTTGGTACACTACTTTGAATACACTTTCTCTTTAATCTATCATACCATCCATAATACACTTCCATTACTCCCACCATCCGTAATACAATACCATTACCTCCTACCATCTATAATACAATACCAATACCAATATTTTCACTTTATTACATGTATATCAACACTATTTATAACATCTGATTAACATATTACATCATAAAATGACAACTATAACCAAACCATCAGCCACTAGACATAACTAACCAAAAAACATGTATATGGGCCTACTTCATCATTCAAAATCACAAACTTTTTGTACCAAAACACGTTATATAATGGTTACACATAATGATGCACATGTGCATTTTGAATATTGGTAATGTAAAAAGTAGTGTATTACGGATGATATTGTAAATTAAAGTGCAATTGTCTACTACTGATAATGTATTACGGAATTTGTCGAAGTTATGCTACATATATACATGTGCATGGATAACTGTACTCGAAAAAAAAATTTGGTAACGTAATATAGCGATTTTTTAAAAAATAATATTAAAAAAATTGAGTGTTTTTTTGATTTTTTTAGATTTTATTTTGTGTTCACATTGGTTCTCGCGTGAACCTTACCCTATATTTCTATCCGAAATACCTACACATATATATAATTTCCTGTTAACATCAAGACTTGGTCATTTTCCTTAAATACCATAATTTCACAAAAAGGACATATATTATACTAAAAACACCCATGCGTTTCAGAAAACCATTTTTTTTAAATAAAACAACGTCTTGATTAGATTTTACCAATTCTTTGTTTTAACCCTAATTTATAACTAAGCATAATACCCTCTTTGTTGGTGTAGAATGTCTATGTCTTAGTCTTATATCGAGTTTGTATAGATTAGATGTGAATAGGCTAGCTAAAACATGTTTTTATGTAGAAGATAGTCAAGTTCGCTGGTAAGGAACTTGTAATGTCAAGTTCGGCCAAACTTGACTAGGTTAAGTTCGCCCGAACCCACACTCCCACCAGCGAACTTGGACTACTATATATAGCTAGCATGTGTCTTGTCATTTGTAACTTTGTGCTCTGAGTAGCGAAGCTCTGTCAAACTCGAGACTTGACATTTATCAATAAATTTGACGTTTAACTGATTAATTCTTGTTATTTGGTAATCGTGTCGTAATATTTCCGCTATTATGGACATTAGATATCAAATCTAGGTTCCTATGCTACGAGGATCGGTCCTTCAAGTGGTATCAGAGCTAGATATCTCTAATTCTACTCCATTCTTCTTATTTTCTTAACTTTTACACTAAAATGAAGAATTTACGGCCAAATTCTGTCTAAATTTGAATATGCCATGTTAAATACATCGTAGATAAACCCCTGAGAGTTTGGAGACTAAAATCAAACAAATTGGTGTCAAATTGTTGCAAAAACCATGTTTTCAAAACTCATCAAGATCGAACTTATAAGCCAAGTTCGGCCGAACTTGACTTAGAAACTCACTTTCTGACTGATTTTCTATCAAGTTCGCTCGAACTTGAGAGTTTTTGAAAGGAATTCTGTTAATTCGCTCGAACTTACTAAATATTCCTTCATATTTTATCAAGTTCGCTCGAACTTGATAAAAATCAGGAGATTTTATCTTAAGTTCGCCCGAACTTGCAAAGGTTTTTTATAATTCAATTGTAAGTTCGCTTGAGGTTGTCTCAGGGATCATTTTCAAATTTAAACACATAAGTTTGACCGAACTTGTGTGTAAAACTGAAATTCTTCAAACATCCACTACAAGTTCGACCGAACTTGTAGTTGTTCTAATCATTTTCAAAGTTTGAACGCATTTTCAGTGTACGTGTGTCGATATTCGTGATGCATGATCTACAGAGAGCATTTATGTCAGGAGTGGGTACATCTAATGCTAATGTGATACAACAAGTCAACCTTGACAAGGAAATGGGCACGTCCGTTAAACCTCCAAAGTTAATGAGTATGGACGAGTACAAGGGATGGAAGGAGAAGTTTAGTTATTGGGTTCAAGCCATGCATTTCCAAAGCTGGGTAGCTATTGAGAGAGGTTATGTCGTTCCGTTAGACGAAAATCAGCAAGTTCTGGAGAAGTACAAGTACTCCACAATACAAAAAGACCAGTACATTGCTGAGAAAAAGATGATTAGCCTCATCATACAATCCGTTAAAGAGGATATTCTGGTCTTATTGCCCGAATACACGACTGCGAGAGAACTATGATTATCACTGCAAAAGAAATATCAAGGAAGCGCAGAGATGATCAAGAGCAAAAAAGCTCTTATCATGAAGGAATTTGATATTTTTACCATGTTGAAGGGCGAGACAATGAAACAGATGATTGAGTGTTTTTGTCATCTGAAAGTTCAAATGAGGAGACACGGTCTCGAGAAGACAGAACCAGAGTACATCGATAAGCTTGCAGATGCGTTACCAGACGGAGAGTGGACTACTTACCTCATGGTCTTGAAAGAAAGTCTGAATTGGGAATTCTTTAAGTTGGCTACATTCATTAACAAACTTGAAGGTCATGAGATGGAACTTCTAAAGATTGCAAAGTCGAAGAATGCTAACATTGTTCAAGATGTTGGTCTATATTACAAGAACTGAATGCAAGACATCATTTCAAGCCCAAAGATTCAAATAGCATTCAGTGCAAATATGAATTCTTCGCCACAGAATCAGAATCAATCATATCCTCAATATGATCAAAGTCCACAGGGTTCTTCGTTTTTGAGCAATGGTTCAAATTCAGCATATCAGAGTCAAACTAATCAGAATCAACAAAGGAATGCTGATTCGAATGTGTACAAGTGTAACATTGCTGTCAACTTAAACAATGTTGTTTCTAAGCAAGTTGCTAAGCAGCACATGACTCTTCTCGCTACAGTTCTAGAATCGTATGAAAGCCTGGTGGCAGGGAAAACTGGCAATCCTAAAATGACATCCGAAGACTACGATCAGGTGGACGAAGAAGAGCTTGAGCTAATGGATATAAAGCGGTCTTTAGCTTCTATCATTCGAAGGGTGACAAAATTTGTTGCACTCATAGGCCGAGATATCGGAAATTCAAGCAACAAGCTAGGGTTTCACAAATCAAAGGTCACTTGTTTCAGATGCCGAAAAAGGGCATTTCAAGAGAGAATGCAAAAATGCAAAGGCAACAGGCAATCAGAGTCCATTTGGAGGTGGAAATGAATACTACAAGAAGTCACTACAGTATAAACCATTTCCAGAAAAGACTCAAGTTGATATTCAAGAAAAACCATCCAGCAATACCGAGAAGGCAATGGTTGCTACCAACAAAGATGATGGTTTTGATTGGAATTCTTATATTGGAAAGAAGACATGAGTTGCATTGATGGCCGAGATTGTCGAAGATACATCTGCTGAAGATGCAGCTCTGAAAATATTCTACTGGAACAGTATTTGCAACAACAAGAAGAAGAGGAGACTTATCTTCACATGAAGACACAAGGCATTTTATCTCCTAACTCAACTTCTAGTTTTGTAGGTAATTTTGATGGAAGTTCTCAGGAGCATGTGGTTGAGGAGAAATCGATTGATAAAGAAGTCATTGATGTTGTTCAAGAAATGAATGTTGAAAACCTCACGGACATCATCAATAAAGCTATGATGGCGAATCTAACTAAGGTAGGTCCAAAAGATTGTCGAAAAGGAAGTTGTCAAAGTGCAAATTGTGGAGGTTGAGAAACCTTGCACAAAATGTACCGAGCCATGTGCAAAATGCGCCGAAAAATCACAAATCATCGGTGAACTCAATGTACATAATGAACATTTCAAATACGATTATCTTACAATGAAGGAAGCGTATGACAAAATGAAAGATGATTATGGCAGGCTCGATAGAAACAATGTTGAACGACACGACACTGTAAGGATGTTAAAAGGGACAGTAATGGATAAATAAAAAGCAATTAATATCTACATTAACACCATTGCTAAAACTAAACAACAACTCCAGGACATGAAAAATTAAAACAGAACGTGTTCAAAAACTTTTAAGAAGTTATATGACTAACGCTTATGTCATCGATCATATTCTTCCCACGATCTTGTCAGAAGAAAATGATAAAAGGTCTAAAAAGAAAAATGGTAGAGAATACAGCAATGTTCCTCCACCCCTAGGCGAGAAATATTATCGCAAAACTGCTGATGGGATGGAAGGCACTCAACATTGAGTTATTATCTGAAATGAAAAATGAGTTGCTGAGGAACATTGATGTAATCTATACTAAATTAGATGATGACAATAATGCGGTGGTTAAAAATGTGGTTGAAAATGTTCTGAATGATTCTGATGATGGCAGCTTTGAGAGAGCCACCTCGAGTTTGAACAGTTCTGACACAAAATCCGAAGATGACGATACATCATCTGAAGATGATCTATGTGATGATCCTAACGTTGTCATGTACATGGTTAAGGAATCTGATAGATTATACTTTGATGACAGTTTTCCGATCTGGAATGTCAAAGAAGATCAATTGGATAAACTGTTCAAACTGGTTGAAGTTACATCAGAGGACCTGGAGAAAAATGAAAAGAAATTATATTCTAAACCCAAAAGAAATTACAATAACTATCGGAGAAATGGTGGGGATCATCCAGAAAACCGGAGAGCTAGGTTGGGTTTAGATTTGGATGAAGAACCGGTAAAGAAAATGTCACCATTTCACGAGTACAAAGATAAAAACATGAAATTCGTTTATGGGACGAATACGGTTCATGAGGAAAGTTTGATCGGAAAACAATCAAACGAAGAGTTTAAGAAACAGAAAGATCTTCGAGATAAGGCGAAAGCCACAAGTGGTGTAAAATCCACTAGTGGACACTCACATGATAATCAGACTTGTTTCAAGTGCAATGACGTTGGTCATATTGCACGCAAGTGTCCAAAATCTAAGCCTATCTTCGAAGGAAAGAAAGTTCAAATGTTGTAAAATTAAAGCAACCAGAGTTTGTAAAACCTGTAAGGATTTTGAAAAGAAATGGATGAAAACCTGAAGTTAAACCTAAAACTGAAAAGAAACTTGAAAACTCAAATTTCAAAAAAGGTGAAACTTCTAGGTCAAACGTAAAACATTTTACATCAAAAAGGCAAATATAAAATCACAAGCCTGGATTGCTAAGAAAAAGACAACAACATCTGAGGTTATCAAGTCTGAGCTTGTTAAGACTGATAACAAAGAATCAAAGTCTGAGATCAAAACCGAAACTGTCAAATCAACAAAAGGTAAGAAGAAAGTGAACTTTGAAAATGTAACTGACAGTGGAGACTCAGATGGAAATTATGAGGATGATTACCAAGTTTTTATCCCAAACCCAAGACCAAGAAGGTTTGGGTCGCACTGTTTAACTAGATTTTAATATGTGCATGGGCTCCAAAGATCCGTTCTTTCAAAGTGGATTTTGGATAGTGGAGCGTCCAGACATATGACGGGAATGAAAGCTCTTTTATTCGATATTAAAGTTGTGCCGGTAATCAAGATGGAAGGATAGTCACCGAGGAAAACTCTCCAATGGCGTAATATCATTTGATCGCGTGAACTACATTGCAGAGCTAGAAAACAATCTTCTGAGCATATCGCAGATTTATGAAAAACAGTTCACGGTACATTTCAATGACAAAGAGTGTATTATTCTGAAGCCGGTATTCAAAATATCTGATGAGTGGATTCTGATGCGAGCTCTGTGAGAGAATGATCTATATGTCTTAGATATAGGTGTCGCTACCACATCATCGACATCAGCACAATGTTTTGTGACAAACGCTACTGAGAAAGATTCTATTCTTTAGCATCGAAAAATGGGGCACATTCATTTACGTAAAATGAATTTTATGTTACATAATGATCCGGTTGAGGGTGTGAATCTTCGGAGCTTCCATATGTCTGATCATTGCTTAGAATGTAAAAGGGGAAGCAAATCAAAAAGTCACATCCGAAGAAGATTCTGAAATCTATTAAGCCGCCACTTGAACGTCTCCACATGGATTTATTTGGTCCTGTGAATGTTCGACGTATTTCAGGAGACTTATACTGCTTGGTCATCACAGATGACTATTTGCGTTATTCGTGGGTTTTCTTCCAAGAATCGAAAGATGAAATGTTTGATAATTTGGTGATTCTTTTCAAGAAACTCGAGAATTTATATCATCTTCCTGTAAGACGAATTCGCATTGACAACAGCACAAAATTCAAGAATAATAAAATGAAAGAATTTTGCAACGCCAAGGGAATTCTGCACGAATTCAGTGCACCCTACACTCCGCAGTAAAACGGTGTAGCCGAAAGGAAGAACAGAACGTTAATTGAAATAGCAAGAACCATGCTTCCAGATTCGAAACTTCTTGTAAGCTTTTGGAGT
Source organism: Scalesia atractyloides (assembly GCA_947069175.1). Lineage (NCBI taxonomy): Eukaryota > Viridiplantae > Streptophyta > Magnoliopsida > Asterales > Asteraceae > Scalesia > Scalesia atractyloides. Next base: position 32,263,961 of record CAMTDV010000005.1, read on the forward strand.
GAGGCGGTTGCAGCGGCTTGCTACACACTAAACAGAGTCATAACTGTCAAACCATCAAAAAAGACATGTTTTGAAATGATTAACCGACGGAAGCCAAATTTGAAATTTCTAGAGCCATTTGGTGCGCCATGTACTGTAATAGATCAAGATGGTAAATTCGGGGCCAAATCACTTGAAGGTTTCTTTGTCGGGTATGCGAGTCCGCTACGAAGAGTGTAGTTCACTCGTTGAGAAAGGTAATTGTAGCACATCATGTTGATTGCTTCAACTATACAGATCCTATTCAAAGAAGAGGCAACGCATGACTGTTCAACTATCAAGATCTTTGGAAGTCATTCGACTTGCCGGAAGAACCGTCTGAAGAAGAAATCACAACGTTCTATTATCTTCAACAGTCGGTGAATTAGGAACAAATCATTAGACCAATTGTGGTTAATCAACCCATGTTGGATTCTTCATCTTCCGGAGCAGGTCCTAGTAATAGCGGTGTTCAAGTTGAAAACGTTTCTGAAGCAGAAGTAACAACTGCTATAACTCCATCGAATGATTCTTCTCAACCAGAAAATGCTACAACAGTGCCAAGTATGCCTCAGAATCAGAATTCTGACTCTGATGAAGCGCCAACATTTGATGCTGATGGTGAATCCTCATCGGATGAAGAAGTAGAGCAGATATCTAACATGTTGATTCAATCTGCTAGTCCGAGAAATCAGAACAAAGCTTCATCAAGTGCTCCTAATGTTGAATTGAACAGTGATCTAAACATCTCAAATCAGCAAAGCTCAGTTGATGTTCCTAGCGAGGAAATGCCGCGATCATATTCTTACCATCCTTCAACAAATATCATTGGTGAATTACAAACTGGTGTGCGTACACGAAGCCAAATCAACAAAGCACTTAGTTGTTTCTACACCCGAGTTGCTCCTACTCAAGACTACTGCTACTATTCATGTTTCATATCCCAAATAGAGCCAAAAATTGTAAATGAAGCTCTGGGTGACGAGAACTGGGTGATAGAAATGCAAGAGGAAATGCTAATCAGTTTGAGAAATTGGGTGTTTGGAGGCTTTTAGGCTTACCACCGAAGCGAAAGGTATAGATACGAAGTGGGTCTTCAAGTGTAAAAGAGACGATCGGGGTGTAATAGTAAAAAACAAAGCTCGGTTGGTTGTCAAAGGTTTCCACCAGCAAGAGGGTATTGATTACACAGAAGTATACGCACCGGTTGCACGATTAGAGTCTATCCGCATTTTCCTTGCATTCGCAGCTTGGAAAGGTTTTAAGGTGTACCAGTTGGATGTAAAATCTGCATTTCTTTACGGTAAACTTCGAGAACAAGTGTACGTCAGCCAACCACAGGGGTTCGTCGATCCGCTGAAAAAGAGCAAAGCTTATCTCCTAGACAAAGCCTTATACGGATTACACCAAGCCCCGAGAGCTTGGTACGAGACATTATCGCAACTCTCGTTGGAAACGGCTTTACGAGAGGCACAGTGGATAGTACATTATTTACCAGAGAAGTCGGAAATCATCTAATCATTGTACAAATCTATGTGGATGATATCATCTTTGGTTCAACAGATGATAGTCTTTGGAAAGAGTTCGAAAAGATCATGAAGAAGAAATTCGAGATGTCCTCCATGGGTGAAATGAAATTCTTCCTCGGATTACAGGTCGATCAGTTACCCGACGGCATATTCATTCATCAGACAAAGTATGTTCTCGACATTCTCAAGAAGTTTGAAATGGATAGCTCGAAGCCGCTTTCGACACCGCTGGCACTAAACCATGGGATTTGCATTGATGAGACCGGAACCAAAGTTGATGACACACTCTATCGATTGATGATAGGTTTGATGTATCTGACGGCATCACGCCCATACATCATGTATCCTACCTGTCTATGTGCGAGATATCAGTCTAGTCCTTGAGTGTCACACATGCAGATAGTCAAGCGAATCTTCCGATACTTGAAGGGATGTCCAAGCACCGGCTTGTGGTATCCAAAGAACGACAATTTTGATCTAATGGGATACGCTGACTCAGACTTCGGGGTGGACAAGCTGAACTCGAAATCTACAACGGCAGGATGCCAGTTCTTCGGAACACTTTTGGTAACATGGCAATGCAAGAAACAGACCACTGTATCTCTCTCTACCCGTGAGGCAGAATACATTCCAGCTGTTGTTCTCAAATCCTCTGGATTCAACAACAGATGAGGGATTATGGTCTGCAGTTTCTTGATACGCCTTTATTCATAGATAACAAGGCATCTATCGATATAACCAAAAATCCGGTTCATCACTCACGTACTAAACACATTGAAATTCGTTATCACTTCATTCGTGACTGCTAAGAAAAGAAGTTGGTGCGAATAGAAAAAATCCACACCGATGAACAAAAGGCTGATTTTTATACCAAAGCATTTCCTTTAACAAAATATCTCATGAGGCTTAACGGTATTAAAAATTTGCTTACAGGTGCAGAAGCTGAGGTGGAATACGGATCGGATGACGAGTTCTCGTGATCCACATTGGTTTGTCATATCTTCTAGATTAGTATTTCTTCAAAACTAAAATACAAAAATATGTTTTTGATTTTAGGGGGAGAAAATATTTGAAAAAATATAAATACATATGAAAAATCAAAAAGTACAAAAACATGAAAAGACAAAAAGAATTCGGTGTCACAAAAAGGAAATGATAGTACATCAGTGGACTATCACAGTATGCTAAAGAAATGTAAAGTTTAAAAAGTGATAACAAGTCTTGCTGTGGATGTGTCGATTGACTTAACACGTTCAGTAGATTGTTACCGGGATATAAACTAAATTTTACAACTGCTTAATCTTGTGGATTAACACATCTTGGATATATGGACTTAGTACTCTGAAATTTCGATTGAAAGGTTGCCTGATTCTGAGACACGAGGTCTTTATAGATAGTTGATATCGGGGTATTATACAAGTTCTTCTGATTTTGCGAAAACAGTAGCCTAGAATTTCTACAATACTTTCGCTATAAACCCTTATATTGCATGCAATCTTGAAAAGTATCGAAAGATCTAATCATTTGCAGTGCTAAAAAGATTCCTTAAAGGGAACACACCTAAAGACGAGCCTTCATCTCTTTGTCTGTACGGTAGTACTAACCTGAGCTCTCAAGGCCTCACATTAACCTAGATACAGATATCAATTACGCTATATTTACCTGTAAGATGAAATCTAGGGAATGTTGATACGGGAGTATATTCAAGAAGTGGGAACCATAGATAAGTCAAGTTTCATAAATCATACCTTAACATATCTTGGAACAATTGAGAAATGTGTCAAAGTTTAAGTGGACAAACATATTGAAAATCTGGTTAACGAGTTTAAAACTTAAAGTCATCTAAAGGTCAACGGTACTAGTGATATGTCTCATACAACTGATATGATCCTTAGACACGAATTAACAAAAATATGTCTGTAAATATGTTTGTACATAGTTTACATTGTCCTGCACGTAGTGTATCTGCTTTACAGATTAAAACCAAAAAGATTTTCAATGTGTTTTAGCATAAACTTACAAAAATATAAAAGATTTTGTTTCTACATTGTTTTCAGCAAACCAATGTTGGAGAACGGGTCTTTGAAGTCTGGTAAGGTGCTAAAACTGGTGGGAATCTAATTGACAACGGGCTGGGAGCTAATCTAGAAAAATCTGAAAGCAAAATAATGAAAAAGTACATTAATTTGAAACTTTGATTTTTGAAAATTTTGAAAAGTTCAATAGTTTGTTCATATGGGTCAAACCGGGGTCATTAACTTGGACTCGGAAGACAAATCGGTTAACCAAAGTCATTAGCTTTGACTTGGTCAACTGAGTGGATTTTCAGAACTGGTAAAATGTGAAAAGTTCAGGGTCTAAAATTGCAAAAACTTGAAAATTTGAAATTGAGTTTAGGCAAGTTCGGCCGAACTTGCTTAACTGTTTAAAGTTTCATTTCTGAAACAAGTTCGACCGAACTTAGTTTGTTTATTGTTGAGTTTGGGTAAGTTCACTCGGACTTACTCTGGGATTTCAAGTGATGGGCTTGCAAGTTCGCCCGAACTTGCTATAGTATATATAGCATGTAAGTTCGGCCGAACTTCATTGTTAGTATTCCAAACTCTCTAAGCAAACTTAGTGATATTGAGCAATTTTTCAAAATTGGCAAAAATCTACCGTTACTCTGCCGAAATTTGGATTGATGGTGGTGATGCGCACACCATTCTCAATGACCGAGGTGAGAAATCGTGTGTTGAGCCGTGAATTGGACCTTAATTGATTAACTCAGATCTGAAACCGTTAAAATCTTATAGATCTAAGCTTCTTATGGGCAAATTGATCTTATAATTGTGATAATCAATGATAATCAATGTCATTCAGAATGGTCATAATTGGATGTTGTATTATTTAATGGAGAAGATGACAAGTTGGCCCGAACTTGTTAATCAAGTTCGGCCGAACTTGCATCATAAAACAATATAATTTAGTTTCAATTGGTAAGTTCGACCGAACTTAGGATAATATCTGATTTTAAAAATATGTTGAGATGTTCGCTCGAACTTAGAGTATTATACTTGAAAAGTGGTAATGATAAGTTTGCCCGAACTTAAGATATTTATGTTGAACATGTGATTAAGACATGTTCGGGCGAACTTGAAATATTTGGTTTGTAATGTCAACATCAAGTTCGCCCGAACTTGATGTAATGTGTTGAAAATTTTGTAAATTTTTCTCAAAATGCGTGCTAAATGTTTTACGTCGTCTTTCAGGTTCCAGTTCCAGCAAGGGTAATCACGGTGGACTATTCCAAGTTCCACAACACCTGTATTACGCTTGATAAGGCGTTGTGTCCATCGTTGAAGGAATACGAAAGTAGTTTGAAGTTTCTGAAGGATTGTCCGCTTCATCGAGCTATCACTGAGCGTACAGTGTCATATCGATCGCATACTTATCACTTCTGGATGAATGCAAGTCTAAGAGAAGATAAAAAGACTATCACATCATCATTACAAGTTGGAGACGAGAACAAAGAGATCACAGTCACTGAGGAGGATATTCGCAGGATCCTATAATTCAATGACAACAAAGATGATCCTATTTTTCTGGACGAGAAGATGGTTCGTGGTTGTTTTTATAGAATTGGCTATAAAGGTAGCGTTAACAAGCCGACACTGAAGAAAGGGGAAGTTCCTAACCCCTACAAACTTCTCATGCAGCAATCATTCATACTTTTAGCCATCGTAAAGCAGGTCTGATGATGTTCAAGATTATATGGCCTGTATGTCTATGGCGTTGATTTTGAAGAAGCCGTATAACTATTCGAAGCTTGTATTTACTCATATGTCGAAGAATATGAAGGATACGAGATTGTGTTTATATCCGAGATTCGTGCAAATGCTTATTGATGAAAAATATACAGATATTGCACGTGATCCAAATGGCATCTTATATTTCAGTCACCTCGATGAAACCACTGTAAAGAAGTTGTTAAAGTTTCAGAAGCAGGATTCAGCACAAGTGGCAAAACCAATATTTGGGGCATTAAAGAATGAAAATTATATTGCTCCTGCTGAAAACAAGTGGAGGAACGATGGTAGTGGTGATGAGAAGGAATTGAATGCTGAAAAGGAATGGTTTAAAACATTCAAGCCTAAAGCTCGCAGCGAATGGTTTGTAAAAGCTGAGGCCAAAAAGAAAAAGAAGCGTGCGTCTAAGAAAGTTGATACCATGCTTATAGATGAAGACGAGCCTGTAAACGTGCAAACAGAGGCTGGATCTAGGGCAGCAGTTGTTGTTGATAGTCAGGAAGCAGAAAAGACTACTCAAGAGGATGATGTGATTTATGCAACTTCCGGGAACGATGATGATAGTGATGATTCGATCGAGGAAGCTACTAAGAAGTCAATAGCAGAAAAAGAAGCAGAAAAGAACGAAGAAACTGATGCTGATTTTATCCAGAACAAGAGAAAGAATCAGACGAAGAGAGACCTAAGAAAGAGCAAACCGTGTGAAGTCTGTAGTAATTTCAACGACAAAAACTACAGGGTCTCCAACGGCAAAAGGCAAAAAGACAAAGAAAGCTCAAAAACCTGCAAGTAGGAGATACATCGGAAAACCTAAAAGCACAGAAACTACACAAGGACCTTCTGGTGCACAGGAGAGAGGAGTCACACAAGAACCTCGTACACAAGAACCTCATGTTAGTGTTACAGTTGAATCTGAAAGGCCAGGAGTTACATAAGAACCTCTTGAGTCTGGTTTACTTGAAGTTCCGGTGATTCAATCTCCAGATCCTAAAGTTGTTCATCCTGAAAGCTCAGCTCCAAAGAAGACTACTCCAAAGGCTGCTACTGCTAAATCGACACCAAAACTCCAAAGTCAAAGATATTTGGTGATATTCCGAATGAACCGGTGGATCTTCAGGTTTTAGATGATTTCTTTCCAGCAACTGATGTTGATGTTCTAGAAAGGCGTTGGCTAAGAATGAATTAGAGAAAGCAGAGTTAGAGAAGCTGGTGAATCAAATTGAAGTTGAGAAGGAAATGTTATCTGACAAGGTGAAATTTCTTGAAGGAGACAGAGGTTATCTGAAAGCGCTAGTTGAAAGTCTGCAGGAAGCAAATGAAAGATTGGTCAAAGAGATTGCTGAGCTTCATTCTGAAAAAGATATGAATGATAAAAGATTCGACAGACTTCAGAAGGTATTATCTAACAGTCTGGGGATTAATTTCAAAGAAGAATATGCTCGATTAGATCTTCAAGAAGCAAAAGAGAAAGCTGAAAGAGAACTAGCTGAACAGGGTAAGGGGAAACATGTGATTGAAAGTATGCTAGAGATCACTGAACCTGTCAAAGAGATTGAGTCTGCGAAAGCCTCGGAGTCTGAGATGTCTAAGGTTGACGAATCTATCAAGCCTTATGTTACTACAAATGTTACTGAAGAAAAGGACGATGAAGAAGCTGAAAATGAAGAAAAAGATGATGAACCACCAACTGATGATCCAAAAGATGATTCTGATCATGACGGAGGTAATGATGATGATCCGAGTGGTACAGGGATAAAGGTGGTTGATGCAATAGCTAATGAAGGTTTTTACTTCTCTGGTCTTCTAAACAATGAAGCTAATGTTATGGATGATCAAAATTAGGGGGAGTCAGGGCAAGCAGGGCCATCAGATGAAATTGATATGTCTAAAGCTATTACTACCGCATAGCCTGTCACTGCAGTTCCGATAAAGCCATTGATACTTATGCTTGAACATAATGTTGAAGAAGGTGAGTTCGTGCACAACTATTCCAAAGAAGATCTAGCAAAGTTGATCGACGTTGATGCAGAATCACTTGATTTTGATTTTGAAGAGCAAGTGCTGAACGTGAATACTTTTGAGCCTAACGAGTATCATTATCGACGAAGGTATGAGGCAGATGATTATAACAGAGTTATAGTGGAAGATTGGTCTTCTGATGACTAGAAAGACGAAGCTGTGAAGTATGTTGGTCAAAACACAGACAGTTTTCCTACTTTCGAGGATATGTATAAGCAGTTGAACGAGGATATGTTAAAGGAAAAGATCAAAGAGTCGATACGTGAAGGTGAAGTTCCTAAACCTATGATGAAGGAGAAGATCGCTCAAGCAAAAAAGTCTTGGTTTAAAGAGATGCCTCGTGAAAGAAAGTTTCGACGTCCTCTAGCATTCTTTACTAGAGACAAAGATGTGTTGTTGGGTGATATCCTAAGCTGGGGGTGGTTCAAAGAAATGAATGTGTATGCCATTAAACATGAATTTAGAGTTCAATACTTCAAATATCTGGCAGATTTCAAGACACTACCTTTCTGGGATGTTGAGGAGCTTGTTCAGATGAGGAATGTAACGTACCGTATGAAGTTTATTGATCAATTACTGTGGAAAATGATCAAGTATGAAGCAACAAAGGGTTTTGAACACTGAAGCCTTTCATCCCTGGACAACGTAGCAAAACAAACAAGAAGACTGAGGAGAAAGATATAACGTTGATCATGAAACGACCGAGGGCAATGAGAAACAAGCCTTTGATGCCGATCGAACAAGACTTTTATCCTTTGTTCAAATGGTAGCAGATTGATCCGAATACTTGTGAAGCGGTGATCGTATTATGGTTTGAAGATCATCTGGATATTACTAAGGAGAAAGTTGAAATGTTTGGAATTCAAGGTATGAGAGGGCTTTGGAGAACTATAAGGATACTAGACCCGATTTGGCTAGTAAATTGCTCGAGAGAAGATATAAAGTGTTTGTTCTACAATAAGATTGTGTTCGAAGAACGTGAAAAAGAACAAGTCATGCAATATCAGAGGGTTGTAAATGTATGTTATGCAAGTGAAGTAAACTCTGGAAGGATGTGGGAATCGAGTTGGAGGGATCTTGAACGTATAGAATTTTTGAAGATTGATAAAAGACGAAGAAGATACCCAAGGGGGAGTCTGTTGGTGCAGAATGTCGATGTCTTAGTATTATATTGAGTCTGTATAGATTAGATGTGAATAAGCTAGCTAAAACATGTATTTATATATAAGATAGTCAAGTTTGCTGGTAAGGAACTTGTAATGTCAAGTTCGCCCGAACTCACACTCCCACCAGCGAACTTGGACTAATATATATAGCTAGCATGTGTCTTGTCATTTGTAACTTTGTGCTCTGAGTAGCGAAGCTCTGTCAAACTGGAGACTTGACGTTTATCAATAAATTTGACGTTTAACTGATTAATTCTTGTTATTTGGTAATCATGTCGTAATATTTCCGCTATTATGGACATTAGATATCAAATCTAGTTTCCTATGCTATCAGGATCGGTCCTACACTCTTTAGTAAACCCATTTTACCATTTTTATCATTTTAAACTGTATTTTATTAAAAACATACTTAACATGTAAAAACATGTATGAACCCAATTGTAACGCCTTCCAAATCTTAACACCAAAGATTTACCGCTAAACATATTAGCTTATATTTAACATATTAATCCACAATCATCATCAAACATCCAACAAACTCTAAAACGATATTTTACATCTATTTAGCCATAACCTATTGTAAAAACATACTACACACCCCATTACTTGTACTTAACATCAAGTTAGAAACAAGCATCTAAAAATAATATTTTAGCAAGCAAGAATCACACGCATAAACATCATATAACCCACATATCATACACATACATCCATATAGTTAGAAACTTCCATTTTACCCTTATCTTACTTATTTTGTTAAAATACACTTTTAACATCTCATTTGGTGACAAACTTGTCCATGTAGACATTAAACTAGTGTATAAACAAGATAAAGATTAGATGCTCACCACTAGTATAAAACTAGAGAAGTTTCTCTTTAAAATGGATGGTGAGGTTTATGTGTTGAGATGTAGCTCCAAGATTGCTCCAAATCCTTCTAATATCTCAACACTTAAGGATTCCTAGTGTTAAATGGATCGAAAAAAAGGATGGGATTTGGTTGGAGTCGTAGACAAGTGGGAGAGAAAGAGTTAGGTGTTGTGTTGTGTTGTGTTATGTGCTTGAAATGAAGACTTGCCTTATGTATTATCTTCCACCAAAAATCTAAAGACAATATCATGGAATGACCTTACCTATTGTCTACTAAATTCAATTATTTTCAATCACAAATACTAGGGATATGGTGGCCATGATGGCCGTAGGTTTTGGGAAATGGGTTGGTAAAAATTGTTTACTTTTATGTTTTCTTATAAGTATGGTGTTTGATATTTAGGTGGTTATTATAATTAACAAGTTTAGAGTTTGTTAAAACACTAATCTAGTATAATTAATACTAGACAATAGAAATTATACAATAGCATTTTTGTTTGGTGAAAAACTACAAATGTAGATGTGATATGCGATCAAAATAACCTTTACGCGATGTACCGAATATTTACAATAGGTTTCTTATTTAATATAAGTTTTATTTATCATTCACACCAAACAAATAATAATGCCACTGGTTTAAAGTTCCAGGCATTTTGGAATAGTTTCAGTATATATATAAATATGTATTTTACAGTGTACCAACCAGATAATCACCAACGGTCCTTTTTTTCTAAACTTTTATCAATACACGATAGAACGATACCACCATTACCAAATGCAAAACCATGCATTTACCCGGACCTTGCTAGACTTTATGGACATAATTAACTTATAATTAAGTCTAAATGCATGAAATAATTAAATAAATAGTGATTAGGTCGTACGGATTAACCTATAATTTTGCCAGTTGTTACATTTTCGAGTTGTTAGTGTCCTTAGTGTTTCATGTTAGTGTCGTGTCGAGTAAAGTTTGAGTCTTGTTAGTGTGTATAGTGTCGAATCTCTAGTGTGTACCTTGAGTCGTTGGTTTTAGTCATCAAGTGGTTAATGGCTGGGTTACTACAATCAATGTCATGTGGTTTGTTAGTTTGATAGAGTTGTTTGAGATGTTGGACGGAATAGAATAAATTACAATGGTTTGTTACATTGAGAAGTCAAGGTTGCGGGAGGGAACGAGTTGGTTAATATTGTTGCCGATGTGTTTTCTTTGATGAAAGAATGGACGAAAATTGAGTGTGTTTTAAAACGTACAAAACAAATAAAACTCTTTCTCTAAGGGGAATTTTTCGTCCCAAACCAAATTTTCAACATTTCGCCATTTTCTAAAAACGAAAGGTTCGGGATTCATTGTTTGCTTGTTTATGCACTTGGGATTTAATTAAGGACAATTAAAGTGTCGGGATGAGGTAGCGGACAATAAGTCGGTATTTTGTTTTTTGGTGTCGTGTCTGTACCTTGAGTCTGATTAGTTTAGATTGAGTTTTGTTCGAGTCGTGGGTATACTACTATGCTTTTAACATGTACAAGATCGTCTCGCCCATACTCAATCTCCATTCGTACGAGAATTGGTTTGGAAATCAATATTTTGTAAAAAGTGACCCTAGATTTCGTTTTTGGTTTTTCAGTTACGACCGCGAATGTAATGTTATACGGTCATTTCCATTTAAACAAATAATAATAATAAATTAAAACAATATCTAAAAATTACAAAAAAATAGTTTGTGATTAGTAATGCTTTGCCTGTTGTTTTTGCTAAACTTTATATTGTAGATATGTCAACCATCATCTTCGAGCGCTCTGAAAAAGGAAGCGAGGACCGGCGCTTCATCCAAGGGGAACATGTCAATGATCCGAACTTTGCACCAAATCGTTGAAAAATAAAATATTTGGATAAAGAGACATTGCCGCTCTGTAGGACCCGGGTAATGAGGGAGCATACGTTGTTACAATTTAAGTTAGGTACCCCCGAGGATAAGAGGTGCAGTAAGTTGATTAAGACTGAGTTGTTAGAGCACCGGACCATTGACTAGGAGCGGTCAGGATGGTAGGATAATGAGACAGGATAGGGACATTGGTAGGGCCTAGGTTTAGAGTTTTTCTTGAGTGTGATTGGCTGTAGTATGTTGAGTTGACGGTCGAGTTTCTGTCGACGTTTAGACATAAGGAGGGTGCGTTTGATGAGGCTGGCGCGGTGTCGTTTTCTCAAGGTAAAGTTTTACACTAGATGACCAAAGCTGACTTTGTTGTAGCTAGTGGTTTTTATACTAGGGAGAAGGTACAAACACCGGAGTTTATGAAGGGAGCATTTAAGGTTGAGGGGGATTACAGTTTGATGGAGGGTCATTTGTATGCCTTTTGGGGTACCATTGTTGATTCACTGTTTTCTAATGAGATGCTTAGCACCGACGTTAGGATTCTGGTGCTTAGCTACATCCATAAGATTCTACCTTGCACGTTAATAGGTAAGAAGTCGGGGGAGAACAAGGTGAACTTGTTGGATGTGTTCAGTTTGTTATGCATGGTCCAAGGCCGAGAGGCCAACTTGGCGTGTGTTTTGGCATCTTCTTTTGGCATGTAGTTTGGAGGTAGTTGAGAGATATAAGGTTGATCACTTAACGTTAGGGTTGACGACGATACCATTTGGGATTAGAGAGTTGTGTAAGGCAGGGATTTTGACTGCGACTGATCCTCCTCAATGGGAAGTAGTCAGGATAGGATCGTAGTTTCAGCCTCTAGAGGGGTCAACTACAACAAAGACATTACAGGCTAGTATCCCCACACACAGGCAGAGACCTCTACATAGGAGTGTGTGGGGACCTCTTTCCATAGATATATTGCTCATGTTATATATGTAACCTAGTCAAATTGTGTGGAATCCATTTGATTAGGTGACAATACAAGATTACTTAATTTTTCAATGTTTTCATTAATTTGTCAACGTTTACAATACTGAAAACAATCTGACAGAGCTTCGCCGTTAGTTGCACAAAATCTATCTAACCCTAAGTCCACACGTCTATTTATACACATCAAATCTACCTTCGTGCGGACTAGGCACTTTCGTCGAACTAGACTACTTCCGTACATACTGACGTATCACATCCGTGCGGACTAGGTTGCATTCACATGGATGTGTACTTCCGTACGAATGTACCTTTACAACTCAACAAACATAATCTAACATTAAATCCTATTACATATTCGACACGACTCGATGACGCAGGCAGCAGACATAGTGTATTAATAGAGTAAGTTGTCGGGGCGTCAGTATCCTCGCGGAGAGTCACCTCTGGTACTGCTTACTTTAGATACCTTGTGTGAGAGGATGGACAGGTAGTATGGTGAGCTACGAGAGTTGGTTACCACTGGGCACCATAGATATAAGGATGCACTCCAGTATATGATGAGCTCCTTGGGTATTACTGTCCCAGATTATTCAGGGCTGAGGAGTCAGTTGGGTCAGATGATGAGGATTAGTGTGGGGATGGTAGTGCAGCAGGATTGTCGGGACGGTATCTTTTGATTCTTATAATTTTCTTTTTATGTTGTTTTTTGATAATCTTGGTTTGTACTAACTTGATATACTGTTGACATGTTATGGTACCGGGTCGGATGGTTGGTGATATTATGATATATATATATTGTATTTTTAGTTTTTATTTTTCTTGTTCAGTCGTGTTTCCATCCTTCATTCGGATAATGCAAATTTTAAGTGTGGTGATGGAAGACTTGAGTCTTAGTGTCAGTAGAGTTTAAAAAAACAATAAAAAAACTATTAAAATTTTAAAATGTTCCTAAAATTGAAGTTCGCAATATTAAAATATGGAAAATGATAGGTAAAATCAGGTGTCTGTGTTTTCAAATGTTATATATAGAAGATTAAATAATTGAAAACGTATCTGACTTGGGATATGTGGTAGGGCCAACTAGTGGAAAGGTTTCCTTTGAGCTAATACACTTAAATATGTTAGAATACCTTGTGGGTTCTCATCAAGGAGAAATAGGGAAACCGAAACTGCCAGAATAGTATAAGGGATACTGTTATAAGTTAAAAACGTTAGAATTTTTAATCAAAAGAAAAAAATTGAGATCCATGAATAATGAGCTAGATGTGTATGACGAGGCCTGTGGAATTTCCCTTTGGGATGGTGACTCTTATCAAAACTCCCTCTAGGTTAAGTTAGAAAAAAATTCCAAAGCTTATGATGTTTCCCTTGGGGATGATGACTCTGATCGAAACAACATCTGAGTTAGGTATAAAAAAAATATGTCTAGTCGCTCATTGTAGTTCCATCAAAGAAAAAAAAGAAAAATGTTTGATTCTAAATTCTTTTGGTTTTTACATAAGATGGCTAGCAAGAGTCCATTTTTTTTCTTTTTTTTCGTAAGTTTAAGGCGGGATTAGGATGAATTGTTGCTTCCTTAATGTGAGACCCTAGGTTGATTGTCCCATTTGAACTAAATTCACATGATAAGGGGCCTGGAAACTGGTGTTTGGGTTTAAGGGGACAAGAATACCTAAAATCGAAGTTAACACGTTATTAGATCTAAAATGAAGTAACTTGAGTTTTCAAACCAAAATTAAACTTCATTATGATTCCATAGCACAATTCTTTTTCGGGGACGAAAAAAAGATAAATGCGGGGATATTTGATGTATAACTACATCTATTTTCGATGTATAGTTTGTACAACTTTTGAAGAGTTTTGTATCGTTTTGTTTTGTTTGAGGTTTCGCATGGTACTTAGTCTTTTGTGTTTTGCAGGTGCCCGGATGGAATAAGACGTGAAAAGGAGCAAAACAAAGAAAACTGAGCTTCGGGACGCATCGCAGATGATCGGTGAATCAAGAAATAAAAATTGCTGTAAATTTCCCTTGTTTCGTCGACCGATAGGTTCTAGAGCATTCCCTCGCACGACATGAGGACTCATAATTCTCAAAAAAGACTAAAATTGTGACAACTCGCAATTTCAGGTTAATACTTTAACCTAACCACAGTTAATTTAGGCATATATTTATAGCACTGCATTTAACTAGGGTTAGTTAAATGAGCATACTTTGGTAATTCAGGGAATTTGATAACTCTCAAATGTTGGTGACTAACACATATAATAATTATAAATGGATGGTCTATACGAAACTTATGTGTTGCATGACAAATACGTGAATCATATGCTTTAATTGTGAATTATAAGTTGTTATGTGTTTTGTGTGAAAGTTACAAAGTTAGTGGTGGTTAGAGTTATATTGAAATTGGAATAAAACTCCTACAACCCTAATCATTCCTCACAATCATACGACAGTTTCATCTCTCTAATCATTTCTGGCTACACCAATTCCACCCACAATCATCTACTCTCTGATCCTTCAATTTATCAATAACAAACACTAGATTGAATCTGAGGTAAGTGTTTATGTTATATGATGATTGATATTATTGCTTATTTGATTTCATGCAAACCCTAGCAATCTAAACAACGGCTTTGTGTTTACTTGTTGATGCCTGAATGATTGTGTTACGTGAATGTGGAAACCGCTTATCAAGAATATGAATGCTATTGGTATGATAATTGATATACTGGAACTGTTAATCTGTGAATTAATTCCTAACATTGTAGGTTTTGATCGTAGAAACTGCAAACTGTTACATTAATACTGTGCGATTAGGGTTTATGTTTAAAGCAAAGTGTCTGGGATTTTAATAAAATTCCGAGTTAAACATTTACAGGAGGGTTCCAGTTTACATCCAAACATGAGGGATAGTCCGAACTTATGACTTCTTTACGTTCAATCTTATGTAACTAGCCGAGCTTATGATTATATGTTATGCTTGTCCGAATTTGAATCAATTTAGAAATCCGGATTTGTTGTTCATTCAAGGGAGTCTGGGTTTAGGTGTAGATAATGAATCCGAGGTTAATAGAATATGCATGTATCCAAACTTGTAGAGTGTCCGAGTTTACATGCTATATAAGTCTGAACTTGTAAAGTGTCCGAGTTTACATATTATATAAGTCCAAACTTGTAGAGTGTCCGAGTTTACACGTTATATGAGTCTAAGTTTGTTGGGTGTACGTCGGAGGTTGTATGTTTAATCATACGAGTCCGAATTTATGTATAAGTTGATGATTTCGAGTTTGTCGCAAGTGCACATATCCAAGTTTAGTGAACTACACGTAATTCTGGGTTTAATAATTATAAATACTAGTCCGAGTTTATTGATATGTACATACTGAATGCTCCGAGTTTGTTAAACATATTGAATGATCCGAGTTTGTACATGTTTCGCATGATATCCGAGTTTATGTGTACACTTGTTGCCCGAAGTATACATGTTATCTTAGTTGTTGTATTATATGTTGAGTTCCGGGTTTTGTGAAGGGTTCATGGTTTCGTTATTTGCTCCGTGTTTATTGGTAAATTTTATATTTGAGTGTTTAAATCACATTACTAGCCACCAACGAGAGAGATCAATTGTGTGTTGTATATTAAACTTGTAAATCTTATCACATGGAACACTGTTGTTTCGACAATTAGGGATTTCATAACCCTACATACATGCAAACTTACATTTATCATAATCAGGTCGCGTGTAACGGACTTATCACTTTATTAACGCTAAAAGCACGTTAACACATATCGAGCAAACTAAGGTGAGTTCACTACTCTTCACAAGCATGCGTCCCGGGGGGACAAACTACTATTCCTTGGAGGAATACTTTTTTATAAATGTTGTAGTTTAATTTCGATGTTAGTTAACAAACACAAACTCTATCACGAAAGTTCCTGCTTACTACCGAAACTAGTTGCCTTGGAGGCAATGGGGTATTAGTTGATAGCGCTATTAGGCTTGACAAACCTCACATCGTACCTGGGAGGACGAGCATGAACTAAGGACCTTAAACATATGGGCAATGTTGATAGGCATTGATGAGGGCACAACAAACATAACAGTTACTTCGGTATCGATTTTATTATTAACATGTCTTTAAACTAAACACCTACTTGTTTTACGTTAAACAAAATTGTGAACTCGCCGGCTTTATTGCTGATACACTTTTTCTGCATGCTTGCATGTTGTTGGATATCTTATGCATGGGAACTTGCAGTCTGAGGAGTTGAAGTGTCATGGGCGTGTTACTTGATTGCAATTATTAATACTTTACGTTTTAAAACATTTTGATTCCAATTGTTTGAGATATCTACATTTGCTTCCGCTGAACACATGCTATGTTTGAAACGTTTAATTTGAAATTCACTTTTCATGTTGGACATGATAACTTGGTTTCATCTTATTTAATATTAGTTCGACATGATTAGTGGCTAGATCCTGATTAATTTAGGGGTGTGACAAAATGACCAAGGGAGTTGTGGTTATTTATTGATATTGCCACCAAGTCTTTAAGGTCCCTTGCGTTGCGCGACAACATTGATTAATACCCCTCGCGCGATGCGAGGAGGCCTAATGTCGTGAAAACTTGGATTTTTATCCAAGTCTTGATATAATAATCCTTGAGATGATTTTCACAAGACACAATCTGCACTTTGGACAAACAAAGAGTTGTTGCAGGCGATTTTAGCAAGATACAAGGCTAGGATTCAAGGTTTCAAGTGATTCGATCAAGAATTCTTCGGGTGTTAACATTCATTTTCTTGTTTCCTTGTGTTCTTTGAATCTAAACATGATTGTTTAACTTTGTGTGATACTTGTTTGTTTTCTCATGATGATATTCGGCTAAATCTTATAGAACTACCTAGTTTTTGATGATTACACGTGTTTAACTTGTAATCTTTCTTTTTTGGAACTTAATTTATGGATTATTGATGAATTAAAGACTTTGATTATTGTATATAGACCAGTTTTATTGCATAATTATTATTCCACATGTACTTTGTTGAATGTCTTTCAGTTATAGGTGCACACAAGATTGTTTACTGTGTTTTCGATTGTTAAATGGTTTGCTAGACGTAGTAACCCATAGGAATAGTATTTGTGAATTGAGGAGGTCTAAATATTCAACCATTTTGATATCCGGGAGGTGAGAGGTTATTGGTTTGTCTTGAGTGTTAGGTGTCTGATGTATTGCAAAATACATTAGTTTATCATGTTTAGTTTGTGTGTAGTTTTCGTTATTTTTAGTTTTGTTTTCCGTAGAATAGTTAGTCTTTTGATCCAATTGCGTTTTACAGGTCTTGTGAGCTTAAAACAGCTGGAAAATGAGTAAAACAAGTGAAAATACGAAAAGTCAAGTCCTGGAACGAATTGGAAGGCTCGGGAGCTGAAACAGGTTGAGAATACTGGATTTAGAGTTTCTGGTGAGCCACGACTAGCAGAGTGGATTTCCTCTCGCGGCAAACGAGAGGCTGTAAAGTTGATGCCGTCATTTACACAGTCGCGGGCCGCAACCACCTACATCATTCCCTCTCGCGCCCCGCAAGAGGATGTTTTCGTCAGATGAATTCGAGTTGGGCAATGGTTTGAGCTACAGAAACATATATAATATATTTTATTAATCCCTAAACCCTAACTTGGTGAATTGAGAACTCTTTGGGCGAAAACTTGGCATCTTTACCGGTGATTTCAAGCATTCGGAGCTGCTAGTTGCAGAAGGGAAGCTTAGGGAACCATTCGGGTTGTAGTTTTGCCGTTCGAGTGTCCTTACTTTCGCCTCTTCTTTATACTATGTTTCATACTCTTGAATTTACGTCGCTTTTGATGATTTCCATGACTTTGTTTGGCTAAATCCATTGTACTACCTAGATTGGATGATTGATTGCATAAAGTTTTGATTTTTATTATGGATTTATGAATTCTATGGATTATTTATGAATTGTAGGCGACTTGTTCTATTGGTTAGATGTATAAGCGTGTTTGATAGTGTTTGAATATTGTTTGTTGCTTTGCTTGATTCTTTGTGATGGTCTTTATCACAAAATAGAGTCTTGCTAGGTTTTAGATTTTGGTGAGTGTCTACATCAAGTAATAAATCTTTAATCTTTAGGGTGAAATTGCGCAATTAACCTTAGAAGTAATATTCGGCAATCTTATAAAATCAAGTGTTCTTCTAATCTTCAATAGCTGTGAGGTGCGAGATTATTGTTCGGTCTAAGTCATTAAATTGTAAAGTAGGAGCTTCGTAAAAGTTTACCCTTTTGGCTATTGTCAAACAAGTCTAATCAAGAGTCTAAGTTTACCTTAGAGTTAGATTCTGTGAGGGAGTGAATCGTGTAAGGTACTTTCATAAATCCATTAGGTGTCTTGTGAGAGAGTCAATAACCGGTAGTCTAAACAACCTCTAGGGTGTCACATCGTGCTCTTGAGAAAGGTTTGGAGTCCTTTAGATATCCCGAAAGGTTCGAACTTTATGATCCCAGTTCCATAGTTGACAATTTCCAAATAAAAATCATTACTAAAAGCAATCAGGATTACAGTCTAGGTAGTGTTTTCCACCATTAGAGTAAAAGTCTAAAGAAATTCTTTTAGTTAACTTCGTTAATTAATTTAGTTTATTTTAATTGCTTTATTAGGAATTTTTAGAAACCCCCCCAAACAAGCAAACAATTAGTATGCCCGTGTCAGTCATAGTTTAGATAAAGTCTTCAACGTAACTACTAGAGTCTCGTGGATTCGATATCCGGACTTACTTTAGTTATACTAGAGTCGATCGGTACACTTGCTGGTTAGTAGTTTAGTGAGTCTAGAGTATTACTTAGAGTCGGAATTAGGTTAATTTAGTTCTTTTTATTAAACTACTTTTTAGCACATCAAGTTTTTGGCGCCGTTGCCGAGGACTCTTGGCGATTGCGTTAATTACTTTGTTTTGACTTGCTTCATATCATACGTGCTATTTGTCGTGTTTGAGTCGTAGGATTCTAATATAGTGTCGATTTCTTTTTGTTTTATTTAGTTAGTTTTAGAGTCTTCTTACTTGTTTGTTTTCGGTTTTTCAGTGGATGCCACATACGCTTTCACAAGGACCTCCGCCGAAGCCGCCTAAGGACAAGCCCTCCTTCTTGTCTTCTTCGTTCAAGGTAAGTACTTCTACACCTTCATCTTCCACCTGTTCTGACTCTACACTCCCATCTAAACCATCGAACTTTGACTTCACACCGAAGTCATCACCCCACAATTCCCCACCACCCTCCCGTGCCCAAAGTCCACCACCAGTTGTCCAAATGGCCAATCGCACCGTTTACCAACAAGCCACCACCGGTTTTACTGGTGCAAACTCACCCATCACCTTACCCGACGTCACTAATGACAAATCTTGGCAAATCCCATCCTAGATCATGACCGCCATTAC
Source organism: Scalesia atractyloides (assembly GCA_947069175.1). Classification (NCBI taxonomy): domain Eukaryota; kingdom Viridiplantae; phylum Streptophyta; class Magnoliopsida; order Asterales; family Asteraceae; genus Scalesia; species Scalesia atractyloides. The sequence continues at coordinate 32,283,655 of CAMTDV010000005.1, forward strand.
CAACTCTTGTCTGTTTAACGGTCGTGAGGATGAGGATGTACCGGCTCACATCAACCGTATCACTCGTTTGTGTGGGACTTTCTCCATTGAAGGTGTCAACTTAGATGCTCGCTATCTCTTGGCATTTCCATTCTCGCTTGCTGGCCGCACGGCCGTCTGGTTTGACTCACAGCCAACAGGTTCTTTTACCACATGGGCAGGTTTACGGGATGCTTTCTTAGCTAAATATTACCCACCCGCGAAGGCATCTCATCTACGCGATCATATTCATTCGTTCCAGATGGAATCTGATGAGCCGTACCACCTAGCCTGGGAGAGATTTCAAACCCTACTCTCTCGTTGTTTGCAACATGGTTTTTTAGATTGGGCACTTGTAGAAAAGTTCTACAATGGTCTCACCCTAGAGATCAGAGCTCGGTTTGACACTTCATCTGATGGACAACTCATGGGCAAGAATTCAGTAGCCGAGTGCAATGATCTTTTTGAGAGTTTCGTGCATTCTGACATGGACTATAGCACTACCAGCAGGACTTCTATTCCTGTGACTAGTACCTCTTCGACCTCTCGAGAGGTATCCCAAGTTGGCTTGGATTCATCAGTAGCTGCTGATTTAGACATGATTTAGAAAACCTTCACTAAGGAGTTAGATGAGATTAAGAAAAAGGTCGATCGTTGTGAGGTGTGTAGGGGAGGCAATGATACCATAGATTGTCCCACCATCACCTTATAGCCGGTAGAGTACATAGCCGGTCAGTCTAGGGGTCCGTTCAATAATAATAATTCTAATTAAAACTCCAACTGGCGTAATAAAAATACTAATTTTCGATCTTCCGGTAACCCCCCTGGTTTTCCATCCGGTCAATATCAAAACAGGGGCAGGGTTTGTTTTCGAGTTTTGGTTCAGGAGGGCAGTTCACTAGTGGGGGTCGAATCAAGAGGGTTAGGTTAGTGAGAAATGTTCAGAGGGTAGTTTAAGTAGGATTGAGGAGTTGTTTGCTCAGCTTATGGTTAGGGATCAGGCAACTCAGAAAACCCTAGCTAAATATAGTAATTTTGCTAAAATCAAGATCAAATAAATAAGAGTCAAGAGCTTCATAATAAGAACCAACAATCCGCACTCTTAGATCTTCAGAGACAAGTAGGTGGTTTAGCTAAGCAGTTACAAGAGAACCCCCCAGGTCAGTTTTCGGGTAATACCTACCAAAACCCGTCTAATCATTCAGTTAAGGCTATTACTACCCGTAGTGGAAGGAGTTTAGGGGAGGTAGTTAGAGAGAGTAGAGATAGAGGATGAGGAAGAGGTAGATGAGGAGATCGAGATGGAAGCTCCCGGTAAGGTGCACTCTACGCTAGACCCGCAAGTACCACACAAACCGAAGAGCCTCAGGTAGAAAGGAGGGTAGAGAAGCAACAAGTAGGGGTAAAGCAATCACCTTTAGTTGTTCATTCACGCGTTCCATACCCCGCCCGCTTTATGCATAAAAATATGCTAAGGAATACGTGCACTTTCTCGAGATGTTCAAACAGTTGAAAATAAATCTTCCGTTTATCGAGGCACTTTAGTCCATGCCTAAATATGCCAAATTTCTTAAGGACCTTGTCAAGCGAAAGGATAGGATAGGTGAGCTTTCCAATATTCCATTGACCGGAGGTTGTTCCACGGTAATCTTGAATAAGCTACCCGAGAAGTTAACCGACCCGGGTACATTCACTATTCCATGTTTTTTCGGAGGTGTCGTTGCCCCTGCTCATGCTTTAGCCGATCTAGGTGTAAGCATCAATTTGATGCCTTTCTCTGTTTACGAGAAATTAGGGTTATGTGAGCTTACTCCCACGCGCATGTCATTGTCCTTGGCCGACCGCTCGGTCAAATATCATAGAGGGGTCATAGAGAATTTGCTTGTTAAGGTAGATAAATTCGTGTTTCCGGTAGATTTCGTGGTTTTAGACATGGAGGCCGACGAGAGAGTTCCGATTATTTTAGGTCGCCCATTCCTTCGAACCGCAAGGCGGTTATAGATGTTTTTGATGGTAAGATTTCACTTAGAGCGGGTGACGAGTTGTCACGTTTGAGATAGATAGAGCCATGCAACACCCGAGTGGGAGTGATGATATTAGTTGTCCATGTCACTCAGTTTACTTCCTAGATTGCTTCATTTCGTGCGTTGATCAATGTATTAGTTACATTAATGGAGCCGATCTAGTTAGTGAGGATGAGAGTGATGTAGTGAGTGAGATTGAGGGAGTTGAAGAGGATCAGGAATGGATTCTGGAAATGTTAGAGTTGTGTGAAGTTAAGGAAGAAAGTGAGAGCAAACCCATAGATACGCCGTCTTTAGAGGTCAAGGTCCTTCATTCCCACCTAGAGTACGCCTTTTTAGGAGAAGAGTCTAATTTTCCCATCATCATATCATCTAAGTTGACGGAGGAGGAGAAGAGTAGGTTGATTGAGGTGCTACGAGAGCACAAGGATGCCATAGCTTGGAAATTGTTCGATATCAAGGGGATTAGCCCCACTTTTTTGCACCCACCGGATTCTCATGGAGGACGAATTTAAACCGGTGGTGCAACCTCAAAGGCGTCTAAATCCTAACATGAAGGAAGTGGTTAGGAAAGAGGTAATTAAGTTGATGGAGGCCGGGTTAATCTATCCCATTTCCGATTCCGCGTGGGTCAGTCCTATCATGTTGTCCCTAAGAAGGGAGGGATGATCGTTGTCATGAATGCCAAAAATGAGCTTATTCCTTCGTGTACGGTCACCGGTTGGCGTGTGTGTATCGATTACCACAAGCTTAACGACGCCACCCGGAAGGACCATTTTCCATTACCATTCATTGATCAGATGCTCAAGCATCTAGCGGACAACAGTTCTATTGTTTCCTCGATGGTTTCTCCGGCTATTTCCAAATTCCAATCCCGTTGGAGGACCAAGAGAAAACGACATTCACATGTCCATACGCACATATGCCTACCAACGCATGCCTTTTGGATTATGTAATGCGTCGGCTACTTTTCAGAGGTGCATGGTTTCTATCTTTCAAGACATGGTTGAGAGCTCTATGGAAGTCTTGGATGACTTCTCGATTTACGGTAATTCTTTCGACCAATGTTTAGGTAATTTAGAGAGGATGATGAAGAGGTGCGTGGATACGAAGTTGATGTTGAATTGGGAGAAGTGTCACTTCATGGTGACGGAGGGAATTTTGTCAGGACACAAGATTTCGAGAGTGGGATAGAGGTAGATAGGGCCAAGATAGATACCATTAGCCGATTACCCCCACCTACTAGTGTTAAGTCGATCCGGAGTTTTCTTGGTCATGCGGGCTTCTATAGGCGTTTCATTAAGGATTTTTCTAAGATCACTCGCCCCATGACCCGTCTTTTAGAGAAGGATGTTCCATTCGTCCTTGACGAAGAGTGTCTAAAAGCCTTCAATTTTTTTAAGGAGAAGCTTGTTAGTGCCCCTAATCTTATCTTGCCCGACTGGAGCTTGTCGTTTGAGCTTATGTGTGATGCGAGTGACTATGCCGTAGGAGCGGTATTAGGACAAAGAAAGGACAAGCACTTCCATCCGATTTACTACGCGAGCAAAACGCTTAATGATGCTCAAAAGAACTACACCATCACGGAGAAAGAACTTTTAGCCGTAGTATTCGTATTTGATAAATTCCTGAAGAAACGTGGACCTAACAGATCGGAATCAGGTTAGATCTAGGGATTGGTTTTTGCATAAAGTAGGTTAATCCTTCGTTTAGTTTGATGATGGTGATCGCAACTATACTCCGATGATTCCTGCAAAATAGAACGTCGTTAGCCTCCCCACAGGGAGAAGGGGGGTTCTCTCCCTGACCACCCTCCGGCGTGAGAATAAGTATCGGTAGTCAGAAATAGGTTAAGTTAAGAAAGAGAGAGAGTAAGTGAGAGTGAATGGTTTCTTTTTACCTGACATTACCTATTTATAACCGGATTTGGGCGCCAAAAGGAGAGGGAGGAGTATTTCACGGTGTTAAGATCCCACCGTTAGTTTACCAACTTGTTCTTCAAGTCACACGGATTGTGGTATGATCAACGGCTGGGGAATCGCCACGTGTAGGATGGCAAAAACCTGATTTCTATCATGAGGGTGTGCCATCATCGTGATTCTTGAGATTGCACCAGATCATGCCACGTGTAATTCTGTTGTAACTTGCACGATTGAGCATTAATGTCTTCTAGATGATTTACAGCCATAAACCTCCTGTTATTCACCACATGTCCATTCTGTTGTAACATAAAAGATTCCTTTGGCTTTGATCTCGTGCACAGGTGCCATCTAGCCAAGGAAAATGTTCAAAGTTAACTATTTCCTTGTGCAAGTCTGCGCAAGGTAGTTAAATAATCCTTTTCCTTCTTAGATGACCGGCGCAGAGATTTAAGACATCCTTCTATGATATTTGTAATCGGCGCAAGGTTCTTGAGCAATATGGTTACTAAGGAAAATCTTTCAAGGTTAACTATTTTCCTTGCGCGAGCCCGCGCAAGGTAGTTAAATGATTCTTTCCCTTTTTAGGTGACCGGCGCAAGGTTCTATGAAGCCTTTCTTTGTACCATAGTCTGCGCAAGGATTGCTTGTTAGAAATGGGGATGGTTTCCTACTTGACGCAAGGATTTGGGACCATACCCCTTCAAGTCCCCCCGGTCCAGTGTTGCTCCTATTCGCAAGTAGCAAGTAGGTGGAGCACAGGACTAAATAAATAAAAAATAAAAAAATTGTAGTGATGTGCTGTAGTCTTGTAAATAGTTTCGTTGTGCTGAAGAAAAAGGAATTTTGATGAAGTGAAACTTTTAGGATAAGGAAAAGCTTTTTTGAATTTTGAAAAAGGTTGTCCTTATGTCAGGGGTTGGTGAAAAGCACGTGGTGAGGTGACGTTTGACATACTGTTCAACAGCTGTCAACAGTACTATTTGCACATCATTAATTGCCTGACGGCATGTGTGGTTCACACGCGCGCGTGGGACAGTTACCGTTCCCCACTCGCCCTGACATTCACCTAGGGGTTTGAAAAAGTGTGAAGGCGGTTACACGTTACCCCAAGCATTAATGGCGATCACTTTATATACACATCTCCGATTCCCATTTTCTCTTTATGCTTTCAAACTTTCCTCTCTTCTTCTCTGAGATTTCTTTCTTCTGCAACTTTTCTAGAGATACATGGCTACCAGTTCTAGCACCCTTGATACAGCCGATATGCCGACGACATCAACCCGACCGCCATTAAAGTGGAAGAAAGAAGATTTTGATAATCTTGTCACGAATTTCTTGTTTGCCAAATCTTGGGGTGCCTTTTATCCAAAGGAGAACGCCACGGCGGCAGATGCTCTGGCCGGCTATATTACATTATTTTTTGATTATTTCGGAGAGGGAAATTTCCGGCTTCCGGTGACTCACTTCATTTTAGAGATCCTTGAGTTCTACAAATTCCACATCTCCCAATTAAATCCCATGGGGATGGTGAGAATTAGGCACTTCGAGTTTGTTTGCCGGTCGATGAATATTATCCTGACGGTTGAGAAGTTTAGTGTATTCTATCAACTCCACTGTTCTCTAGGGTTTTATTCTTTCCAGCAATGTCTACAAGCCAAACGTCTGTTGCTCGTGCCTCCCAAGTCTTATCATGATTGGAAGCAAAAAAAATTCTATGTTAAGGCGGCAGTGATTCCGATGGCGATGACGTTCCGGGCCGGAGAAGACATAGAGCTGGAGACGTTGGGCATCCCAAGCGATGAGGTGTGGCATCAGGATAACAAGGATGTTCCCAACATTATTTTACCAGAAAGAGCCTTGATTGCTGCTGGTATGAGCATTCTGTGGAAGGCTGACAGGCGGGAGAAACTAGTGTACATGGAAGATGGAGTTGGTAAGTTACTTGCGCAACTTCATGTAATGTGTGTCTTGCTTCTTATGTACATTATCTTTCTTTGATATAGTTACGTTGTTGCATTTGGTGGCATTTAAAAGGAAGACTGGGAAGATGATGGTGGTGCCTACTGCTGAAGGCGAAGCTCCTTGGTTTGAGCAGATCTTGGGGAACTTTGAGCTTCCTAAGAAAGAAGATCTCAATGTGCATCCTTCCTCCACCATTGGTAACAATGTTTGCCATCAAGCCTAAGTGAATATTGCAATATTACCATTCATGTTAGACTTTGAGTAATATTGCAATATAACTTATGGCGCGTCGATGTTTGTTGATTTGATCTCGTAGGTGTCTTAATAAACTTGGGCGTAGGCCCAGATTCGAAGAAAAAGAAGAGACCAGCTGCTGCTGCTCCGCTCCTCCAAAGCCAGACGTTCCAAAACCCAAGACATCTGCGGCTTTGAAACCCAAAACGAAGAAAGGTACGCGTCTCGTATCTGATACTTGCTGT